>VDFB02000002.1:92921181-93135760 GCA_007258455.2 Sequoia sempervirens | reverse complement strand
ACAAACACTGATCACACATCAAACTGTTTGCCACACTGTTCATCACACTGATCATCCAACTATTCATCTAACCGAACATCATCTGCAAATTCAGAGTATATCCATGTCGTACCTATCTATTGAACTTCCTCACAAAATGGCCATAACAGACTAACTTCCAATGGTTCCCATTTGGATTCTCTAATTGGTCAAAGACAAACCACGTAGGATAGTCTTCCAATCGGTCAACAACGTTCAACCTGTGTTTGCATGTCGGTGAGACACTAACCGTGTCTCCCCGATGCCACAAGACCTGATTGTAGTTATCACCAAGAGTCCTCACCATCGGCAAGACGTTATACCAAGTTCAAAAACTATCCCTCAGACTTCCCCTTGTTGCCAAGACATCATACCAAAATCCATCACATGTAGCACTATCGCCAAGACAATCGCTAGTCAGCGAGAGGTCATACCAATTTTTAAAAGATCACATAAACACCAGCATTCCCATCGACAAGACTATTGCTATTTGCCAAGAGGTCACACCGATGTTCATACCCATCGGTGAGAGAACCAACTATCGGAAAGAGTTCTTACCAAGGCTTCCATGTTACCCCGAGACCACCTTTCACCATGAGTCATACCGACAATAGCCAAAGCATCGGCGAGACAAACACCCATCGCCAAGAGCTCTTACCGAGTGTTCAAGTCTCTCCTCGATGACTCCTAGTGTAACACTATCGGTGAGACATCTCACATCGCTAAGAATTCATACCAAAAGCAAACCTTTCAGCAAAGAGTCTCCCTGATAACATCAGTCGCCATGAGTCTCCCTAACATCCGCTAGGAATCAAACCGTCGGCCAGACCAACCCACTCGGCAGAGGGTTACACTGAACACCACAAGTCACAGTGATAGCTCCAATCGGTAAGACATCATCAAGGTCTCAGCGACCTGAACATTCCACAAGGTTGCACAACTGCTAGTCGGCTAGACAATAAGGGTGTCACACCGACTTGGCTCTTTTAGAGGTGTCAGCCTGTGAGATTGAGGCACACTATTCCAACAAGTTCAAGGAAAATAAAATGAGTGGAATCTACTGATTGGGAGGTTGGTGGGTCCTAGCCATAAGGACACAACCTGAGCTATGCGGATCTTCGCACATGCAATCCCACATAGCTAATCCCACATCACTTTCAACTCATACTAGTTGACCTTTAAATAGTTAGAGGGGTTGACTGCTCGAGTGCGAGGGAAGAGAGAGTGGGAGTCATCATTGTTTTCACTGCTTACAAATGACACTTCAAGGATGGGTTTCCTTGAATATCAACCCGTAGTGAATGCATCATTGAGGGATTTGGAGCTTACGGTCTATTGGTTAAAATTAAATTCATGAATTTTAATGGTTTTAAACTGTAAACTAATAACCCCTAGTGAATTTGAGTACGCAAAAGTGAAAAGGATGGTTAATACACACCTTCTGCTATACGGATGGAGAGGATGGCCAAGGCTCAAGTCTTCAAAATTTTTCACGTGCATAGCTGCCTATCTTTCTCTTTGAATTTGAAATTTTTAGGTGAAAATGATACATGGATGGGGCGGTATATATAGACTGAATCATCATAAATGTGACCATTAATTGCAAGGTCTCCAAAAACATGCAGTTAGTGGAAAAGCAAAAATATGACAAGCGAAAGATGTTGGGCTGAAGTTCATGCTGAGAAATGGCATGTGGAAAAAGGATGTGGAAAGTACATTGCGAGAAGGTAGAGGGTAAATTCCACAAGGAATGATGAAGTAGAAACGGAAATCTGTAAAGGGAAACTTGCAACCCAAAATTCAAAAATGACAAAACATGGTGTGGCTTTTGCATGGCATAAACCCACAGAGAGTTTTCTACAAAAGCTTGAAACTTCCTGAAACTTGGGTGAATGACTTGGTCAAGATGGATTTGGAAAATTTTAAGGCACATGATCAGCCTAAGTCCAAAATAGGGTCCAAAAATTGAGGCAAACGCGGAGCGACCTGGCAGAGGCAAATGAAAAGAGGGGGTCCCTGGTCCAAGAGGGGCATGTGTGCAGAAGGAACAACAAATGTTGACTTTGCTGGGGAACACTCCTAAGAGTTCCAAGGATAAGGATTCATCCAGAACCTAGAATCTATGGTTTAGCAAACCAAAAACAAGTATCTTTAAGAAAAATCCTAGCTAAAAGGAGAATAAAAGCCTTAGTTGAATCAAGCCACAAATATCTCAAAAGTGTGTGTGAAGTGAATTCATTCCTCTCCCTTAGAAATTATAGAGGCAAGTGATCAATCAACCAAGAAAAGCTACGTAAATAATAAATTCCAAAAGTAACCTGGACATTGCTTTGCTGCAAGCCAAGTGTCCATAGCCCTGATGGAGTTGTCACTACAATCCCCACGAACATTGCTCTATTGCCAGTTGGGCATCCATAGCCTCGATAGAGTTTTTCGCACACCCACACAGTTTCCCATTTTTAGTTTTTCCTTTTCTTTTCCTTTACCCTTTTCTTTATTTTATATTCTTCTTTTGTACTTTCTTTCTCAACTGTAGAAGAAATGAAGCTTATAGTGGGTTTGGAAATTGCAGTGGTCATTGGAGCATATTTAAGATTTTTCACTTTCCAAGGCTTCACACTAACTCATTTGACTGCAAAATCTAACGAAATTGCCCGATGAAATATGTATAATTTGATGTATCGTCAGGTGCTTGTAAAATTTGATGTGTAATTTTCAATTTTTTAAAAGTTTGTCCTCGACGTTTGTCCAAATTTCGACGAACCTGGGGTTCGTTGAAATTTCGGCTATCATTTTCATCGAATTTTCGACAAACATGAAAAATAGAAAAAAATCAAATTGTGGCCGACATAAAGAAAAGTGAGTTCGCGTCTTATTTATTACGACAATGTTTTGCTCTACTTGAGACAATTTGTGGAGAAATAAGGACAATTTTCGTGGGAAAAATTTAAAAAAAAATCAAGAAGATATCACCAGGTTGAGGGTAGTTATTGTCTTTTTGTAGAATTCAGTTGTGAAGTCAGATTTGTAGTTCCAGGTTTGAAAATCATATTTTAAAGCAACATCTCATTAGATTTCATTTTTAGAGGTTTAGGGTTTTGAGAATTTCATGTCCAGATTTTGTTGTGTGGAATCACCATAAGATCACAAACTAAGGAACAGATTCTTGTGACTATAATTATGTGATCCATAACTCTATTGGTCATGTATACTGTATTTTGCTATAACAACACAAGATGCATTCATGTGTGACCCAAGTTTAATGTGGCTATGTTAGATAGAAATGGAGGCACCTATATAATGTAGTTAATCTCACCTTGTATACTGTAGATGCTCAATCATCATTGGGTGCATCTGTGTCGGTTCAAGCTTAACAGATTAGGATGTAATTATAGCATGATCAAAGAGGATTACCTCTGCTGCAATAAAGAGCCTATAACTCCTCGCTGATATGTAGAGTGGTTGTGTTATATCACCATGTAGTGCATTCAAGCACAACCCATGTTTAATGGGCTATTCTAGAGAGGATCAAGATTTTCTAAAACCTTATGAATGTTACTTGACATATATTTGCATAATCTCAAATTCCTTCAGAGGCTTTTGAAGTATCAATGTATCCTATATAGGGTTTAGAATGATTTCTTTTAATTAAAAAAATAAATAAATGATGTATTTCCTTGTAATTAGATAATGTGAAGATCTCCTAAATCTGCCCTAACACACTATCCTCTTTAGCAATGTATTCATTACTCTAGCTACTAGGGTTTTACATGTGACATCTTTAATATCTTTATAACCGTGGCTTTCAAATAGATCTCAGTCTTTGCTTTAATCCTTTTCATGGTAACCCTTGAGTTCCATAATCCACATTCAATCTCTTCTAAGAACGGTGTTTTAAGCTAGACTGCATAGTATGCATATAAAGCAAGTCCTTCATACCTTCCATTGTTCCAAACCACCACTCACTGCCTTGCTTAAAATGTTGCCTCCATAAGCACAATAGCATGTTTTAAAATCATGGTTGCCAGTGATTGACCATTAAGCTCAGCACTTTCATCATGAAGATACAATGAGATTTTTGTCTTCAAATTCAAGGCATTATGGAAGATAACATTAGAATTGTTTGTTGTGTATGATTTGGATTTTCTTGCATTTATCAGCTTAACTTCCTTTAAGACTGTATTGCACCTCAACTCAGAATTCCCGCAACAGCTCACTCACTATCACTTGAAGATTCCTTTCATGAGCATCCTTCTATAAAATCAAACTATGCCCTATAGGACTCATTTCTAATACTACAGGGGACTCATTGTTTCATGGTATTGTAGTTCTTAAGATCCTTCAACCTTATTGACACTACTTCATAGTCCACAAGGTATTATTCACTATTCTCCCATGATCTTTGATGAGTCTCAAAACACCGCTCAAACATGCAATCCACTACCTCCATTATACATTAATGGCTAAGAAGAAACATTGAACCTATGATTACCACTATTACTTCATTTGGAAAGTCATTCCCTGATTGCATTTGCCTTGTCTAACACTACCAAAGTATTTGAAAAACCCTTAAGGTCAGCAAGGGGGTAAGAAAACTCACTATTAAAATCTCCACTTTACTATGCAAGGTTTGAGCTTCTATTATCTTGTCACTGCTTAGCCTCTTTTTCACTATCACATCTCAAGTGACTGTCATTCTTCTTATTGTAGATTACATTTACAAATATCACTAAGCTACATAGTGTGCTTGTTATTGGCTACAATCTTTAGATTGCAAGATTTTGTTATTACCTACAATGTCTCAATCTTTCTGGTATTGCAACCTCACTAATCCGCTATAGTTATTGTTTATGTTTCTACGGAGGCCTAGGGTTTGTACCCTAATCATGCTCTTACTAATGCTTCTATTGTTTTTTATTAGGGATCTATCAATGTTGAGGGCCCTAGGGATCAGCTCGTCATAAGAAGTGACACATTGCATCTTTAACTAAAAGGATAAATCCATATTGACATTAGCAATGATGATCTGAATTTGTTGCCTTAGGGAATGGGTCACTCTGTTTCTACTAGCTTGCTACAATCTCCATCATTGTAGGAAGTTTGTGATCAAGTTCAATATCTAACTCTTTTAGGAGTCTCCTAACGGTTGGAAATCATAGTAAATCAAAATTTAATAAGTTTTGGAATTAGCATTCTAAAGTGTTTTTTGGGGTCATTAACTTTAGACTATCTTCTCTTTTGCAGGGGTGGTTGCATGCCAAATATTTTTGGTGTAAAATATCAGAATTATTAGATTATGTTACCTGTCTATGAATAAAAATTATTGGAGTGTGAGTTTGATATTTTTTTAAGATCTAAATAATCAAACTTGGTAAAGAAAAATCATGTCAGATAATATTAGTCCAGAACAAAATGAAGAGATATTTGATAGATTATGGGCTAGATTGAGAAGAAAGGGTGATGGGAAATGTTATTGTCCTTGCAATAATTGCAAGGGATTAAAGATGAGATGACTTTTAATCACAACAGTTGAGAAACATTGTAGGCAGCATGGTCACGTTGAAGGGGGGCATGATTATCGTCCATTGGTAAGTTATTCATTATATGTGTTTATATTGATTGAATTTGTAAATGTTTATATAGTTTTAACATTTTATATATATATATATATATATATAATCACTTGATCATGATCATGGTTTATTTGTGTCTATCATTATTATAAAGGTGGGGCGCCCTAGGGCAGATGATATGGATTATCACGGCCCAGAGAATGTGGTTTGCAAGCGGATGAACATTGATCTCAGAAATATCAAGATGAAGTTAATGATCCCATGGAAGAAGATGATCATGCACCAGAAAACACAGCTTGAAGATGATGGTACTAATACATTGATCCATGACACATTTAGTGGCAGAGCTGATCATGATGATCAAGATGACTGTGATGATATTCCATACGATTTACTCAGACTGAGGAGGCATAATGAGCCCCTTTATGAAGGCTCCCAAACAACTCTTCTCCTCGTATTGTATTGTTGCTATTGAACCCGAAGGTTATGAATGGTTTATCAAACATAGAAATCTCACCCATGTTAAGGTATGTCATATAGCGTCATCTTTTTTATCTATTTTAATTGCTTTTAGTTCATCACCAGTGCAAATAAAGGATGAAATATGTACCATTAATATTCTCAGATATGAACAAATTATTATTTTATAGATTGATTGGTGAATTTTTTGTTACCACCATCAAATATTTTACCTCACTCATACCGAGATTTATGTGCCATTATGAAAGATATCAAATGGAGTATCAAGCAGATGCATGTCCCAATGATCATATTATATATCATAAACAACAGGAATTTGCAAATCGTATCGCCCAAAATGTCATAATGGGTAGATATCAAATAGATCAACTAACAAAAAGGTGTCTCAAGTAAGGTTCTTCGCTATATTCTCATTATTCCATGTATGCAACGATTATTTAGGTGCGAAATCTTAGCACAATTTATGGATTACCATGAATGGAATAGAAGTGGAGATGACATTCTTCAAATTTCTACAAATGGTTCTGTATTTAGGGACATGGAGGAAAATGGCCACACTTTTAAAGAAGAACCCTCAGAATCTCAAGCTTTCATTATTGGGGAGGACGATGTTAATCCATTTTGGAGAGTTGAGATCTATTTACTTAGTGGTGGCCTGTTTTGTTAGTCAATAATAACATTCCTCCATGAATGTCAATAAAGAGGTAGCACATAATGTTGTCAATTATTGTTCCAGGTATTTGTTTACATCAATTTTCTTTAACGTAGTAGCATCTCATTTGTCTTATTTGTTGCATAATGACTTATATTTTTTTCATTCAATAGTCATGTACACTAATTTATATATATTGCAGTAAAATGGTTATAATAATTATGTGATGTTTATGTTCATTCAACTAGGTAAGTACCAAGTTAAAGATATGAATGTATATATCGAGCCTCTTATCGACGAGTTACTAAAGTTATGGAATGACATCACTATGTATGACGTCTCCAAACCAATAGGACAAAGACAATTTCAATTCCATGCAATGCTTGTATGGACAATTCATGATGCCCCAGGGCTAACACATTTTTGTGGTATGTTATAATATTCGACTGCACTTTAACAATATTTAATTTTGATGAAGTAGATATCATGGCTATTTTTAAAATAATCTATTCATTATATATAATTAAAAATTGACATATTTAATCCAATTATATATGATCCTACGTGTCCTTAAACAAAGGGAAAATTGTAATGTCCAATTTGTGGTCCAAAGATGAAATCTCGTCATTCAACAAGTTTAGGAAAGCAGGTGTTTGATGAGTATAGGCACTTCCTCCATAGAAATCATAAGTATCGAACTACTGAAAAACATCTTTTCAATGGAAAGAGGAGACTACATCAAAACCATGAAGAATGTCACCTCACCTATGGAAGTTGGAATATAATAGAATCAATTGTCAAGGTTATACATCGGATCAAATTGTTTATCTATCATATATGATATGTTTTGAATTTATATTTTTATATTGTGTTGTGTTTACTCATGTTGTAATTGACAATAATTGTCATTGTTAATTTGTTTAACTTATATGCTTCATGAAGGTCATCAAGGCATTAATGGTCGGCTTCCACAGGGACAGAAAAGATATCCAAGACAATTTAGTAGGTTACCCTACTATGAGCAGCTACAAATTGTGCATTTGTTTGATACAATGCATATCGAAAAGAATATAACAAAAAAATTATAGAAAATATTGTATGGAAGGCATGACAAAGAAAAAATTGTCAAAATTTGTAGTGACATTCAAGAAGCCAATCATGCAATGAAAAATGTCATTCAATTAAATAGCAATGGAGACAAAATTAATATAAGTGTCCTTCCTTGGTTATTAACAGAGTAGCAAAGCAATGCTATAAAAGAAGTCATACGAAAAATTCGATTTCCCACAGGATTTGCTGCGAACATAAGCAATATAATAACAAAGAAAGGTGAATTTAGGTCAGGGATGAAAATGCATGATTGGCATACCTTCATTAAGGTAATTATTTTGGTATATTATATACACTTGTATAATGCATGTACTTTTCAGTGTATTGTGTTTTACTAATTTTGGAAAATAATGAAAGATCATTTTATAATTGTTGTAAAGATGTTCTACCTCTTATCTCTCCTTCGCACAACTTTTGACAACAATGTCAAGAAAGTTATATATGATCTTGGAAAATACATGAGGTAAGTAGCAAGATTTGTTCACTCTTTTGTATACATCTTATAATTGCCATTAATTTTACTTGTTATGTAATATATTGTATATTTTGTTAAATCTTAATATATTTGTGCCTTTGAATCACTCTAGATGATCTAAAGAAATACATAAAGAAGATATAAATTATTGGAAGAGAAAAATTCCTCGTCTAATGTGTGAAATGAAAAAGTGTCTACCTTCAACATTTTTCAATGCACAAGAACACTACCTCATACACCAAGTTGAGGAGATTGAATTGTGTGGACCTATACACACAAGGTCAATGTGGATGGTTGAGAGGCACTTGAAATTTTTGAAGGCTTTAGTTAGACAAAGAGCACATCCTAGGGTTCTATGGTGGAAGGATATATGGTATACCAGACCATGGTGTACATTAGTGAATATCTTCCTAAGTTTGCAGCAAAGATCCATGTAGATCACATTTGGGATCCCAACTCCATTAACAAATTCGAAGGGGAGTACCTGATGGGGAAAGGTAGATTGAGGAAAGTGAGAGGTAATTATAAGATGATCATGGAGATTAATTGGAATACATTTTATATATATTTTACTTATTTAATTTTTAATCTTCAATATACATCAATTATAAATTAAGGTCGTATACTGTGGTATTTAACTAATTATA
Organism: Sequoia sempervirens; assembly: GCA_007258455.2. Taxonomy (NCBI): domain Eukaryota; kingdom Viridiplantae; phylum Streptophyta; class Pinopsida; order Cupressales; family Cupressaceae; genus Sequoia; species Sequoia sempervirens. Next base: position 93,126,805 of record VDFB02000002.1, on the reverse strand, counting down.
CATCATTTGTGAATTTTATTTTTTTTGATACAGTTGGTCGAGAGTGGGATGCACTACATTTGTACGTCACCAACATCATGATTGGATGATGGTATGGATTGAACGATGTCAACAATCTGGTTACACATTAACATGGGAAGGTGTGGCTTCATTGGTTAAAGAAGCTCATCGTAATGGAGATTCCAATTTTACACAAAGGGAAATTGATTTAGCATATGGTTTAAGAGATAAATAGGTATGTATAAATATATTAATCACCCATATTATTTAATTATTTTCAAGTATATTGATATATATATATGTTGAGATTGTTTTATTTGTATACATTCAGTCAAGAATAAATATGTTTATCAACTAATGATATTGCAATAATTTTTACATGTTTGACATATTGCGGGTGAAACACCACAAGGCTATGTGGTGCAATGGTCATAAATTTTGAATCAAAGTTTTGGATAACATGAAGAAAACTTGTGATTCTGGTATAACTATAGTCTTTCATCTAGAAGCGACATACATCCAGAAGTCTCAGAAAATTGATACTATGGGATTTTGGATGATATAATTGAGTGTTACTTTAAGTCCTTCAGATTAATTATGTTCATCATCCTATGGTACAGGCTACAATTGAATGAAAATGATCCTGAGAGAACTGTTATTGAACATGATAATGGATTTACCATGGTTAATACAAGGTTGATCGAGCGAGCTGGAAATGAGCCCTATGTTCTTCCAAGCCAATGTGAGCAGGTATTTTACTCAAAGGTTCTAGGTAAACTGGGTTGGTCATTTGTTGTTAGACATGATCCAAGAGAAATGATGGTAAAGTATAATGTGGTGGAAGAAGAAGATACCAAAGAACTAGAAGATGATGTAGATGATGATTAGGATCAATAGTTAGTTGATGATGTCCCCGACGAAGATGTCAAAGAGGAGGGACTAGATCATGATGATGTAGAAGTTAATGTTCATGAAGATGATATCTGTGTGGATGATGACATTATCGAAACTGATATCAATGACGATGATGATGATATGACCAATCCTTACAATGTTGAATCTAGATTGGATGATATAGAAAAAGAGTTGGATGAAGAAGAAGATCAATGACATTGAAATGTATAAGTTATGCAATTATATTACCTATTTGATATTAATTTCTTGATATAATTATATTTGACTTATGTGGTTACATAATTAATTCATGATGTTTTTAATTTTTATGCCATTACATAATTAATTTAATGATGTATTTTTTAATGTTTGAAAGGTCAAAAAATTAAAACATTTCAATAGTGATGTTAACATCCTTGAAATTAGTGTGTTTTATGTTTCATGTGATCATAAAAGATTAAAAATTCAGTTGTAGAGGTGGTTGTTTAGTGGTTGATGTGTATTTTGGTTCTTTTTACAATGTAACCAGGTTTGTCTTCTAATCTACCTATGGAATTTCCAATTCCAATCGAAGGTAGCTCGAAGGACCTGGACCAACTGACGAGGACTTTAAAAGCCTCCTACATTTCGGCTCTGCAAGACCCGGGAGGGTGATCCCTTAATGTGTTTACAACCTCTGCACCATTATTATAAACAACATTAACAATAACAGATGATCTCACTTAATAGCTCAAAACGATAAGATAATATCAACTAGAATTGGCTTTTCATAGACAATATCAACTATCCGGAGCGTGAGATAACTAAACACAATCCATTGTATAAGATAGTCAATAATTTGCAATTTGTAGCAAGCTCTAGGCAAAGACAAACAAATACTGAACTACACTAATAATTACAACTTAGATCAGTGCCATATATCCATTGCAGGAGTCAAATTCATAAGCATCTAGAGGTTTATAACAGATTTAATACATCACATATAAGATCCCTGACAATATTGCATTACAATTTCATCAGTATGCATTCTAACCCAGACTACTTATCAAATCCTTATACAACACATATCTGCCTATAATCCCATTCAAGCATTTTGATTAATTCCTTGAATTAAAGCTAAAATAGAATCATACACCACAACAGTGAGATGGATAAAACAACCCTTAGTTATTTCATTCAAAGTTCAGATATGCATGTACAATGGAGAGACATGAGCTCAAATTTTTATTTCAACTCAAATGCTAGTACTGTTATACAACATTAAATCTCTATGAACTCAAAACCTAAATTGCATTTCTCTAAAACCACCAGACTTTACAATTCACTCTGCAACTTCACCTAGACTCGACAAAAATTATCTAACTTTCTAACCCATACTTGTGGCCTTGAAATATTTCTTATAGAAAATGAAGGAACAAACAAGCACCGAGCCAGAAAGTACACCTATCACCAGTCAATTGGAGCACCTGGTGATATTCCAAAATTTGTTACAATAGCCACCACCTTGAAAAATATTCTTTTTCATCATATCAACTGAGGAACGTTGATGCAAAAAACCACAAGAAAACCGCACCGAGAAAGCCATCAACACAAAACTAGAACTGTTGCAACCGCATGATCTGATCTACCACATGTTAGTAGTTCCCTCCTTTTACTCCTCCTCAGTCAAATATTTAGTTACCCAATTCTGGTACTCATCATCATTCGGCCAGTCAAAATTATTTACCTCATCCTCCTTGGTATATAAGGTGTGTATTTTATTGCTACCTGATTCATATCCCTTTCAAAAGATTCTAAAAATGAGCTGGTACTAATGATTTTTTCCATACAGCTCACCAACAAATCATAGTCTAAGTCATCACAAATTGAATTGATTTGATCATTGATGGCCTCACTTGCTTGAGACTACCATTTTTGAAATGACTTGATTTTCCCCTGCTCATCAATTATATTGGGTAACAATGTGTTACCCCAATCATTGAAATTCTTCACCAACTTCCTAATCTTCCTACTCAAGTCATTTGGTAAGGTCTAAAAACCTTGCAATGATTTTACTAACACATGAGTAGGCTTTAATGATTGGGGCCTATTATTTATATCAAATATTGAGGCCTTATACATTATATCCAGATCACTGGCCCTAGGGATCCAATTATCAATTATTGGTAACGCTACTTCCTGATCCCTATCAATATTATTTATTGCTGCTAACAAAAAAGAATATAAAGAATGTATAGATAGCAATTTTCTATCAACCTTTTCATTTAAATGCCTCAAAACGGTAGTAACAATTTCCTTTTGCTTTAAGAGAGATCCATCCTCACTTTTCTTTAATGATACCTGCAATTCATCAATTTTTTGCAAGAGTTGCTTCTTTTTAGGATCGACAGAGCACTCTGTTTCTTCTTCAACTTCCTCTAAAGAAAGGGTGAGGACATGATTCTGACTAGGAGATCCTGGTGTGGAAACAATTGGAGAAGTAGGAGGCACTGACCCTACTGTGGAAGTTAATGTACTGGTTCCTGGAGCACTTGATGTCTCCCCAATTTGATTAACCTAAACCTCTCCACTTTAGTTTGCAACTCAACATTTTTTTGCTGCATCTTGTTGTACTCCTCAATCAAAAGGTTATATTTTTCCATTAATCTCTTCCTTTCAGCTTCCTCCCTTTCAGCAGTCTTTTGGGCCAATTTGGCCACATTCATAGTCAAATTAGTGGCCTTAGTGGTTGAGGTCTCTGAAGCTCTCTTTATTATCAATCCTCTCTTGAAATTTGGATTAATATCAGAAACATCTAGTTTTCTCCCTTGTGGGGCCAATGCCCAAATTTTTAGAGTTTCATATTCCTCACTGAAAGCAAAGTTTTTCAATGTTGCCTTGACCTCTTCTTCAGAGTCTTGAAAGGGATTCTTAGACTTCATAATAGCATTAAAGGCTACTGCATCTGCAATGTCCCATTCAAGAAAAACTAATACACTAGCCTGACTCACCACTTTTCTTGCTTCTTCAGGAGTGATGTTCTTGAATTCTTCCATTAATTCAACTTTTACCTCCTCATCATTCTCCTGGTCTGACTTGTCAGGCCTTAGTTCTCTTCTCTGCCTACATTTATCTTGATACTCTTCAAACTTCATCCTCCATACCAATTGTTAGAATACAAGAGTTTTTACAAATGTATTGTCATCTAGAAACTCCTTGCATGCCTCCATTCTTGCATCTTGTACACTTTTACCTTTCATATCTAAATAAGATAAAACTAATTCAGCTGGCCTAGGAGGGGAAGGCATACCAACTTCCATGTATTGATCAGTAACAATAATCTCATCCATCAGATCCTCCTGTGGTTGATCAATTCTTTGTCTCTTAGGGCTTGGCTCGAATGGTGGTGATGAGGGATTGTCTTCTGGTGATGATTATAAATCAATAATTTTGATTGCCCCAGACACTTTGAATTTTGGACTTGGTTGTGGAGGCACTTTCATAATCTATTTTCCTTTTCTGTCCACTTCTTCTTCATCACTGCTACTATCATTTTTCCTCCTGTAAATGGGCCACCTTTCTGTAGGCTGGTATGCTGGCCTTATTTCAATTGGTTTGGCACCTTGCTCTTGTACACCCAGACTCAATTCTAAATTTACCTTTTTTGTCCTTAATGTTCCCATAATTTCCTTGAAGTTTCCCATCAGAAAATCAATTTTCTTATGGTGGGGGACTGAACTCCAATAGTGGATAATATTTCAGATCCATTTTGTGCACAACATCTAGTAGATTACCATAAGCTATCCATTTCTCCTTGTTCAACTCCTGTCTATTCAAATCAAATTCATTTCTAATCAAGTCTTTAGGGAAATTGAACTCATGCACAAATTTTCCAGCTTTTATTCTTTGTCTGAAAAGAGCAAAGAAACCCTTAGGATCATGTTGCCACTTTGGTCCACACCTCAAATGGTAATCATCAAAATGCGTCCAGCCTCCCTTTGAAAATACAAAATTAGACACCACTGTATAATCTGAGAAAAATGTTCCCTTACCCCTTCCAGTGAGGTTTTCCTCATGAATACAACCTATCTTCCACATAACTTCTGCAAATCCCACTCTTGGTGGCACATTGTATGGCAGTATATGAGGGGCTCCCTAAAAACCATATACTCTCAAGATAGTGCTAACTGGGTATGTGATAATGTTACCCCAGTTATGGTAAACCTTCAATTCTGGCTTCCTCTCCTTTGGCCTGGGGAAATCATGTAATTCCTCAGGGATCCTAGGTATATTCACCATTAATCTAGCCCTTAATATGGAAGCAAAAAAATTATCAAATTGCACATAACTAGTGCCTTCCTTATTACAAGATAAATCTGCAGCCCATATCTATACTGGCAATCTTTCTCCATCAACTGATTGCCTTAATTTCATCCTCTCAAAGAAAAAGTCAGCATTCTTAAACAAAAAAATATGCATTAGCATAGAATACCAAAATAATTGAGTGTCGGTATCATTGTTTTGTAACTTTGACAACCCTTCATGCATCCTCTCAAGCAAGAAAGAAGCGAAGTCATAGGTCATAGAGAAGTTAGAGTGTTGTATTTGCACCCCCATGAACATATAGGCAATGGGCATTACCGTACCAGGACTGAAACCGAAAATCTGACATAAAGAATAGAAAGTGGCCAGGAAATGGTTTGGAAAACAATTTAATTTGAAAGGTTCCTGGTCACTGGGGCTGATATGAAATTTTGAACCTCCTGCCCTAGCTAGATGAGGTGGAAGCAACCTTGCTCTAAAAAGAGATTTTAGCTTTGCATACTCCTGCTTCATTTTCTCAAGGTTGATAGGAACCAAGTCTTCGCTCGGTTCACTCAAGTCAAAAATATGTTGGACCTCTTCTCTGTTAATGCTCAATAGAACCTTTCCATCATTGTCCCTGATTATTCATGTAATAGGGTCATATCTTGTAGCCACTGTCCTAAGTAGGTCTACATCAGGGAATACATTTGGTACCACCAGCTTCCCCATATCATACATCCATCCATTTGAAAAATGGTGAGGAAAATTCCTCTGTCCGTACCACAATCTGAACAATTCCAAGCCAGTGAGGGGAACCCTAGCATCGGCAATGTTGGATCAATTATACACTAACCCTTACCCCGGGATTTTCCCTCGCATTAGGACCAATCCCTTCCTCCTATCATTCATTGACAAGGGAAATTGATCCAGGAAATCATAATACATGTTTCATTTCAAATATTCAGTCTGGCCAGAATGTTGCTTGGGTGGTGCCATCTCAGACAAACTAGGGCTTCTTTACAACGTTATAATTCAGATAGCTAGGACTAACCAGAGATAGAAAATTACAGGACAAAACACTACAATTTCTCACAACTATAATTAAACTATAGCCCTAACACATTCATCAACAAGCTCATAGCACATCTAGCTAATCTTTTCCCAAATTCAAATGAAAAATAACTAGGAGGCACAAAAAATAAACTCATGACTTTGTTCACATAACTCCCAAATTCTAGCTGTAGAAACTCGCAATTCTACCTTCGGCTCTAAAACTGCTCCATGAAATAGTTGAATGCTTTGTGATATAGACCAAGTAGGAAAATTTATTTTATTGTTGATCAAATTACGCTAGCAAGTGTCTCATCAGCCATTAAAGCTCAATTTTGTGTTGCACGAACGACTCCAACCATATTTGATGTAGATTTAAATTTGAGTCGTCGATTCTTCAGCTTGATCAAATCATCGATGACAACCTTCAAAACAAGTTGACACAATTTCCAACATGGCGATAAGGGGCCCACCTTACCATACACTATGAAGGAAGTCCACATGGCGGTCACCTATGATATCGCAATCTTGAAACTTCTAATCGCGCGATGGCAGACAACCGTTGATCTTGAGCATCAATGATCTCATTCCTTTAACATAGTCACCAGCCATGTCATTAACTTTCGAGCAGCTTTTCCAGTGAGATTATAACATATCCATCAATTTAGAACATGTGCATCTCGAGAACACTTTATTAATCTGCCCCTTAATACATTTAAAGCTGGCTAGTGTTTCCTTTACTCTTTAGGCTTCATCAGATGAGACACGTGGCGCCCACCCATGATTTTGCAATCAACCCAAGCACCATCACGGGATGGCAGGGAACGACTCAGATCAAATGGCAGTTGATTAGTGATAGCACAAATTTGATCCCCCGGATAGGACACGTGGCGCCCGCCTGTGATTTCGTGATCCTTCAATTTTCCAATCACGGGATAGTAGGCACTGTTGATATCTGCAGGAAATAGATCAACGGTAGCACTAAATCAACCCTTGCAAAATAAAACATTCATTAAAAGGAGAAGTGGGAATTACTAGGCAGATGACAAACAACAACATAAGGTGTTTTTTAAAAGATGAAACACGGGGCCAACTGAGACTTAGGAAATAAAACCCTGTGGAGGAAATAAAGTATTAAAATCAAAGTTGGGTTTTAATTTTAATCTGGTGAGTTAAGCCTAAGCCATTAACCCTAGTGGTCATGTCACCGATGGCTTAGCCAAAGCCTTTCATTAAATACTAACTGTGTAATGTGTAGGTTTTTCAGATTCGAAGATATGGGAGAAGATCTCGATCATACCCCACCACCTCGTAGACCTAAGGTGTCACCCTATTATTTGGTGCGAGGTCAGCAAAAGGAAGATGTGTGTCCTGTATGGAATATGGGGCCCAATCTCTACTATTGAGCTCATAACCCATGGTTTTAGATCAACAAAAAAGATCAAAAGCTAATGTAAATCTCTGTTGTTCCCTACTAGCTTGCAAGAGGAAGATGAAGGTTGGTTAAAAGCCGTGAGGTCAACGAGATTGCAATGCATAGCTCCAGCCATTCAGTTTGCAAAGTGCATAGGACCTGTCGACATGGTAGTTGGTTTCTGAGATGGATTAATGTTATTGGTCATGAGGAAGGTGAACGATGCTTTGTTGGATGTCAAACCGAGTTAGCCCGAGATAAACCATTTGATCTGCCAACTCTTTAGGAGATCAGCGGGCAGTATTCAAAGTGGAAAATGACACATGGTGGTTGTTTTATTGTACAACTGGTGAAGCATTAATGAATTATTCCTTGCTTGTGTAGTCACGTCGATCTCAATCTGTGTGAAGATGTTGTTGGCAATTATGAAGGGTGATCTGTGGATTCTCATGCAGCTCTAGTTAAACGGTGATAGTACATACGCTGACAAATTTCCATGTTTGCACATGCAGTAGAAGGTTGCAATTCCAAGACGTTGCTGCTCAACTGGTAGATGACAAAGGCAAGTAGTTGGTGTGCTCTATTACTAGTGTTGGTAGGAAAATAAGGTATGGGCATGGCTCCTCTAAATGCCAACACTCGCCCATTGACCTTACGAGCAACACTTTTGATGATGTAATCGAGACCGACTCCGACTACTGTCAGTATTTACCTCACTTCAATCACAGTCTACCCTCTGATGAGGAAGTGATATCTATGGTGCCATTGGCTCTTAAAACCCCAAGCGGATGGACTAGAACCATATTGGGCAAGGACAAGAAAGAAGAGGTTAAGGGTCTACCGTATTGGGCAACAACTAGAAGCAGGCGTGTATACCGGGGTCTGAGTGTTGGTAAGGGTAGGGTGGTGGGTAAATAAGAAGTTGATGTGGTGCCTTCATGGAAATTTGGTTGCCTAGTTTTTTTGCACGTGGATAGCGACAAAGGGGATTTTGATGACAATTTGTGTTCCCTTTTCTGATGGTAGGTACAACTTTAGCTTTCCCCAGTTCATACACTATGTTTTGTAGATTCAACGTGTGGGAAGTTTTGAAATGAAAGTCAAATGCAATGGAGATTTTGTTCAAAAGAAAATTTGTGGTGAAATTACATTTGAGCCCGAAGCTTGTTGCTCCCTTGTCATATAAAAGGGAATTCAAGGCTCATTTGTAGGGAGAGAACTGATGAAAGCTCTAGCTAGGTTTTGAGTTGAATATATGGGTAGAAAGATATCTGTCCTCTGATGAGGAAGTGATATATGTGGTGCCATTGGTTGTTAAAACCCCAAGCAGACAGACTAGAACCGTATTGGGCAAGGACAAGAAAGAAGAGGAGGCTGAGGTTTCCTCTCCTCCTCTAGCAAAAACTAGAAGCGGCCGTGTATACCGGGGTCTGAGTGTTGGTAAGGGCACGGTGGTGGGTAAATAAGAAGTTGCTATGTGGGATGTAAAATTTTGTGTTGAAGATGTTGTTGTTATTGGTGGTGTTGGTTCTACGTGTGTGGCACATTTTGATGTTGATTGTGTGTCTTCGTGGGAATTTGGTTGCCTGGTTTTTTTGCATGGATAGCAACAAAGGGGATTTTGATGACAATTTGTGTTCCCTTTTCTGATGGTAGTTACAACTTTATCTTTCCCCGGTTCATGCACTATGTTTTGCAGATTCAACGTGTGGGAAGTTTTGAAATGAAAGACAAAATGCAATGGAGATTTTGTTCAAATGAAGATTTTTGGTGAAATTACATTTGAGCCCGAAGCTTGTTGCTCCCTTGTCATATGAAAAGGAATTCAAGGCTCATTTGTAGGGAGAGAACTGATGAAAGCTCTAGCTAGGTTTTGAGTTGAATATATGGGTAGAAAGATAGGAATAGAATAGATAGCCTGTTTTGAGTTTTGGATGAATATATGCAAATTATCTTAAATTGTATGCAGATATGACTTATAAGCATGAATAAATGTATAATTCTAATATATTTTCTCTCCTTATGTGATTTGAGTGAATTTTGAATGAAATGTTAATGATGTCATTCTTCTTTTGAGAATTTGTTCAATTGTGTGTCTATGTTTTTTATTTGATTCAAGAAAATCAATTAAATGCTTAAATGGAGTCATAAGTTTACAATTATTTAACAAAGGATTTGATAAGTAGTAATATATCAGAGAATTGAACTCCATAACGCAAGGTATTATATGAGTAGTCCATTCTATTAAATTCTTGGGTCATTTCTACTAATGGTAAATGGGTAACTAAATATTTAACTGAAAAAGAATAAAAGAATAATATGTAAATGGGTCACTCACTCACTCCCTCTATCTCTCTCTCCTTAACCCTAAACCCTTAACCCTTAAACTCTAAACCCTTAATATTAGGTGTTTATTAAAACATTATAAAAGTATAAATTTTTGGAGTTCTATTAGGAATTGAATGATAAATGACGATGAATGGGAAAATCTAAGGCACTTTAATATTTTCAACTAAAAAGTTAAAGTTCAATTAGGATTAGTGTTCACTTAGGGTTAGGTTTACATTTCAATTAATGTTCAATTTGGGTCAGGATTGAGGATAAGGTTGGGGTTTAATTAAGGTTATGAATTCAATAAGAGTTCAAATAGGGTTAAGGTTAAGGTTAGGGTTGGGGTTAAGGTTCAATTAGGATAAGAATTAGTGTTAGGGTTAGGATTAGAGTTCAACTATAGTTCAAAGTTAGGGTTATGGTACAATTAGGACTACTATTCAATAAATGTTCAATTAGGGTTAATACTTAATTAAGGTTAGTTTTAAAGTTCAATTAGGGTTTGGGTTAGGGTTGGGATTATGAATCAAGTAGGTTTGGGTTAGGGTTTGATTAGAGTTAGTTTTAGGGTTTAGTTAGAGTTAGGGTTTGGGTTAGGGTTTGATTAGAGTTAGTTTTAGGGTTCAGTTAGAGTTAGGGTTAAGGTTAGGGGTAGAATTAAATTATGCTTAGTGGTCAATTACAATTAGATTTAGTGTTCAATTAGGGTAAGGTTTAGAGTCCAAATAGGGTTAGGGTTTAACTAGGGTTAGGATTAGAATAGAATAAAGTTTTTTGTTTAATTATGATATCTAGAATTTAGTATAATTTTTGAAAATGAAATGATTTGGACATAGAAAAAAATAGAAAAGTTGATTTTATATAGATCTTATTTGTTAATTTATTCTAAAATTATAATTAATAATTGTTTAATTAATATAAAATGAATATTTAATTTAATTTAATTTAATTGTATTAGATATTTAGTAAAACTAAATAGATAATAAATATTTGATGGATTTTAAAAATTAGAAGGGTTAGGATTATAATTCTATAACTAAAAGTAATTCTAATCTTGTCTTTCATGTTGTGCTGCAAATGCTACTAGCATATATATATTATTTATTAATATATACAAAATATGCCAAGAGATATCTTTGTCGAGGCACCTATTTTATAATAGTACAATAGACGCATCAAAAGGATATCTCTCGGATATTTTATATATATTATTAATAAATAATATATATGCTAGTAAGTATTTAATAAATAGAATAAAATAAATATATCAATTTTTTACTTATACTACTCTCATAAGCTAAGGAGATCCATGTGGTCAGCCTGATATCTAATCAATAAAGAACTATTAGTCCATATGTGTTGAATATAAAAAGGTAGAGATATCAAAGATTTATGGTTATCAATAAGTATTTGGTCCCACTTAGGTTGTATATTAATTTTATTCTAAAATGTAAAAAATATCATATTCTACAAGCAACAAATGATATTTTTTTTGGTTCAACTATTGGGGGTTCCATACTAAGTTTTGGTCAAACCTTTAAAGTCCAATTTTAGACATCTCTCAAAAGATTCCTACTAATAAGAGACCAAGAATATCCAATAGATCCCATCCAAGGTGTCGATGAACACTAGGGTTTTACATGAAGATGAAGGTAAACACCAACCTTAGGCTTTTCCCAAACAACTATAGATGACTGTGAACTCATGCAAGATAAAATAGGAACACAAAGAACAAAATTTTGAAGTTTTACTCACTACTCCATAACCCTAAACCCTAAACCATTAACCCTAACCCTAAACCTCTAATTCTCTCTCTCTCTCTCAAGTCTCTCCTCCCACTCTCTCTCCCTCCCTCCTCAAGTCTCTCTCAAGTCTCTCCCTCCTACCCCCTTTCTCCTCTCTTAGGTCTTCTTTCTCTCTCACTCACTCACTCCTCTATCTCTCCCTTAACCCTAAACCTTAAACCCTAAACCCTTAACCCTACACCCTTAAACCCTTTACCCTCTATCCTTAACCCTCCCTTCCTTTATCTCTCTCTCTCTCTCTCTCAAGTCTCTCCCTCCTAGCACCACTCCCTCTCCGAGGTCTCTCTCTCACTCATTCACTCTATCTCAAGTCTTGCCCTCCTACCCCTTCTCCCTCTCTTAGGTCTTTCTCTCACTCACTCACTCCCTCTATCTCTCCACCTTCTAAACTCTTTAAACCTTAAACCCTCTTACCCCATATCTCTCCTCCCCACTCCCTCCCTCTCTTCCTTCCTCCCTCCTCTCTAAGTCTCACCTCCTACCCCTCTCCTATCCTCGTGCCCTCTCTCTCTCTCTACTCTCTTATCTCTCTCCTCTCATCCCTAACCCTTAAACTCTAAACCCTTAATATTAGTGTGTATTAAAACATTATAAAAGTATACCTTTTGGATTTCTATCAGAATTGAATGATAAATGACAATGAATGGGAAAATCTAAGGCACTTTAATATTTTCAACTAAAAATTTAGAGTTCAATTAGGATTAGTGTTGACTTAGGGTTAGGTTTAGGGTTCAATTAATGTTCAATTTGGGTTAGGATTGAGGATGAGGTTGGGGCTTAATTAAGGTTATGAATTCAATAAGAGTTCAAATAGGGTCAAGGTTAAGATTAGGGTTGGGGTTAAGGTTCAATTAGGATAAGAATTAGTGTTAGGGTTGGGGTTAAGGTTCAACCTAGTTCAAGTTAGGTATATGGTACAATTAGACCACTGCTCAATAAATGTCTCAATTAGGGTTAATAATTTCTTAATTACAAGCTAGTCTAAAGTCCACCTTAGGGCTCTGCCAGGGTTGACTATGAACCTGCCAGGCTTTAAGGAGTGCCTTGATTAGAGTTAGGCTTAGGGTTTGTAGGAGTTGTGGCTAGGTAGGCAGAATTCAATTATGCTTAGTGGTCAATTACAATTAGATTTAGTGTTCAATTAGGGTAAGGGTTAGAGTCCAAATAAGGTTAGGGTTTAACTAGGGTTAGGATTAGAATAGAATAATTTTTTTGTTTAATTATGATATCTAGATTTTAGTATAATTTTTGAAAATGAAATGATTTGGACAAAGAAAATAAATAGAAAAGTTGATTTTATATAGATCTTATTTGTTAATTTATTCTAAAATTCTAATTAATAATTGTTTAATTAATATAGAATGAATATTTAATTAAATTAAATTTAATTGTATTAGATAATTAGTAAAAATAAATAGATAATAAATATTTTATGGATTTTAAATATTAGAATTTAGTTTAATTTTATTTGTAATCTCAAATATTAAAATTTTAGATTGAAATACTTAATTGATTTTAAAATATTTATAATTAATGTTCAATTTATAAACTAATATTAAGACATTAGTAAATATAACCCGCGGCATAATGTATTAAAGACGCATCAAAGTATTTATCATTCCTTTGGCTTCACCGGATGAGACACATGGCGCCCGCCCATGATATTGCAATCAATAAAGAACTCGTAACTTTTGATCATGTGATGGCGGGCAACCGTGGATCTCAACCATCAAAAATCTAGTTCGTTCAACACAGTCGCCAACCTTGTTATTAACCATTGAACACCTTTCTACCGGGATTATAACATCTCTGTTGATTTAAAACACGTGCATCTTATAACTACTTTAGTAACCTACGACATAATGTATTAAAGACCCATCAAAGTATTTATCATTCCTTTGGCTTCACCGAATGAGACACATGGCCCTCGCCTGTGATATCTTGATCAACTGGTGGGGTCATCACGGGATGGTGGGGAATAGCTGAGATCACATGATGATTGATCTACAGCCATGCGAACTTGTCCCTCTGCAAAATAAAAACATTGATTAGGGGAGAGGGCATGAGACACGTAGCGCTCGCTCGTCATATCACGATCAATTAGTGGGGTCATCGCAGGATGGCGGGGAACGGTTGAGATCACACGACGATTGATCTATGGCCATGCAAACTTGTCCCTTTGCAAAATAAAAACATTTATTAGGGGAGAGAGCCCAATAGTCGTGTGGGGTGCAAAATAAAAACATTTATTAGGGGAGAGGGCGCACTCAATCGTGATGATAATACCCAGTCTTACCACATATTTATACTATATATTGTAAATAAACAGTCCAAATGTAAATAAAGAAAGATATTTATACAATCCAAGAAAATAAGTTAAAATGTATTTAATAAAATATTATATATCAATTTTTTTTTCTTTTTTAGATGAATTAAGAGTATGATTTAAAATATTTTAATTCAAATAACATAAATGATAAATTGAAGTGGGAAAACTTGAATATTATTTTAAAATTTTGAGGTTTCATATTTATATGTGTGAGATTGATCTAATATTCAGGAAAATGAATGTTAAAATATCTTGAAAAAAATAGGCGCTCGAATGAATGTAGAAGTAGAAATTATATTTGCATATATTCATAAAATAGATCTAATAAAAAAAATATATGCAATTAAAATAAAAGGAAAAGAAATAATTCAACCCAAATTTAGATAAGAGAGATAGTGGGTTATATGATAACTTTAAGGCTAGGGTTAGGGTTTGATTAAGTTAGAGTGTTCGCTTAGGTTTATGATTAGAGTTATGAATCTACAATTAGGGTTCAATTAATATTCACTTAGGGTTTCTTTCTTGGGAGAAGTTTATTGAATGGTAAGTGTATTTTATAAAATTAATATGTCAAGAATTAATTTTAGATAATACTACATGTGATTTTCATATGGTATTAAATTGTAGATTTAAACTTGATAATAGATTTCCTTCCTTCTTTTTCATTGTAAGCTACCCTAATATATGGCCTTAAAATCCTATTCATATTTTGAGCTTTTCTAAACTATACAACACGACATCCAACAAATAAATTTGTTATGCATTTTTTTCCAAGCACAAGTCAGCAATTCTTAATGTGTTACTTAAGGGTTAATTCTTTATTGCAATGAAATAAATACAAAACTAATATATATATTATGGTTACAGGGGAAAATATTAAAATATTTATATAAATAGAAAAATTTAAGTACAAAGGGATTCAAGTACATACCTTTGCTTTTTGTTAATGTTGATGAAGATACAAATCTTGATGGGGTACTTAGGATTTGATGACATGATATAAAAGCTGGAATATCTTTGCTCTATGTGGCACTTGAAATTTTGTACAAAACTATTACTAACTCTACATCAAATTTGTGACTTTGGACCTATTTTGCATCAATAAATATGAGCTTTGACACATGCCTCCTAATCTAGCATACAATATGTACTTAAATGCATAAAATAGTTGGGAGTAGTGTTGAGATTGGTGGATCTTTAGGAGGTCAATGCTTCACCTTTATCTCTCTATAGATAGAGTAGAGATGAATATAGAATGAGAGAGAAAGGGGATAAAAATAGATAGAGATATAGAGATAGAAACATAAATATATGAGTGAGATAGGAGATAGAGGGGGATATATATATATATATATATATATATATATATATATATATATATATAAGAGAGAGAGAGAGAGAGAGAGAGATGGCAAGATAGAGATATAAGGAGATATAGAGAGAGGGGAGAGAGAGAAAGAGAGAGATAAGTAGAGAAAAGACAAATAGAGATGGAGAGGGATCGATAGAAATAGGGGGAGATAGAGAAAGAGAAAGAGAGAGGAAGAGATAGATAAATGGGAAGAGAAAGACATATATATAGAGATATATGGGAAGATAAAAGGGACAAATAGGTTGAAGGATCATATGAGAGAGATGGAGGAATTATAGGGAGGGAGCAAGAGAGAGGGAGAGATGGGGAGAGGGATAGAGAGGGAGGGAGAAAGGGAGAGAGATATGTAGAGGAGAGAGATAGATAGAGATAGGAAAAGAGATAGGGAGATAGATGCATAGGGAGATATACGTATAGAAGTATATGGATAGAAAGAGATAGATAGATGAGAGAGGGAGATTGAGTAGTATATGGATAGAAAGAGATAGAGAGATGAGTGAGAGGGAGATCAAGCGAGAAATAAAGATAAAGATATAGATTAGAAGAGATGGAGTGAGTAAGATAGAGAGAGGGAGACATTTCTAGAGATAGGAAGTGAGATGGATGGGTAGAGAGAGGAGACATTTCTACAGATGGAGGGGGAGGGAGGAATATAGAGGTAGAGATGAATATAGAGTGAGAGAGGAAGAGTGAGAAAAATTGATAGAGGTAGAGATGAATATAGAATGAGAGAGGAAGAGGGAGAAAAATCGATAGAGATATAGAGAGAGAGAGAGAGAGATAAGTAGAGAAAGACAAATAGAAATGGAGAGGGAGATAGAAATAAGGGGAGAGAGAGAGGAGGGGAGAGATAAATGGGAAGAGAAAGACATAGATATAGAGATATATGGGAAGAGAAAGGGACAAAGAGGTTGACATATGAAGATAGATAGGGGTATAGGGAGAGAGCTCAGATGGGAAGAGATAGAGAGAGGGAGGGAGAAAGGGAGAGAGATAGGTAGAGGAGGGAGAGAGAATATGGGGAAGAGAGAGACATAAAGTTAAGATGTGTCAATATTTAAGAATCCAAGTGTTTATTCTGAAATTCTTGCAAACATTGTTAAATTTTTAGTTATGTTCAAGTATAATTGTTAGATCAAAAAATGACCTTTCAGTTGGCACAAAATTATAGGTGACATAAAGTTTTCGACCAGATTGATGAGCATATATCCAATATTTCAATACAATTTTATATCCTGCCTATAGCAATCTATATTTATTCACATATTCCACCCAAACTCAATCTCTCCAAGTGAGGTGTAGGCAAGCATATATGCAATATGTGATGTTTCTACTAGACGATACTTACAATGATCTCCACCAAGCATGCTTGTAAACTCATGACAATGATGTAAAATATTTTCTTCCATGACGATATTGTTAGCTACATTCTTCCTTAATGACATCTTTAGCTACTTTAAATTAGAATTTAGAATCATCATCCAAGGTTGGGATATGATACAGGAAGAGATCCTGCTTTTCTTCTCTTTTTTGTCTTCATTTTCCTCCACGAGCATGTTTTCCCAAGAGGAAACCAAGGAAGCCTTGATGGTGTCAGGATTATCATAAGTTTATCCATAACCATCTTCAATCTTCATATTATGTTTCTTTGCCTTCTAATTTTGCATGTTAAATGAAAAAACTTGGTTTTACACCTTATTTAAGTCATTTAATCCTTGATTTTTGTCTCCAATAGATTTATTTAAAACTATAGACACCATCCAATTGAATTATGAGATTCCTCTCTTCTTCTATTAGGATGTAAGAAAAATCATTTGAGAGGTCTTTTTGGATCTTAGCCATTCTACTTTCAAGGAGATCCTTTCTTTGAAAAGGTTTCTAAAGACTTGGATATTCCATTCTTTTAGTCTAAGTTTTATGAATTTTAACTTTCGATTGAATATGCACATCTTAGTGCAATGATCGACTATTTGGGTGAGCCAAGAGTCAGTGACAACCATTTTGAAGTTTGAGTTTTCCATCTACACTTTTTCAAACTTGAAATACACTCTTCGAGGGAATTTTTCCTTGTCTATGAGCTTGTAAGACACTCATTGAAACAAGTATTGTTATCATAGTGAAAAAATATTGTTCTTATGGGTACAAAAATTGGGGTAGTAATGTACAAGCATTGGATAATTTTATATTAATAGTTTTTCCTATCACAAATATAAAAAGTAAGCACAATAAATAACATGTATTTTCCCATTAAATGTGAAGGATTTTCAAAAAGTTTTAGTGTTCAACTATTGGTCCATTTTTGTTCAGTATAAGTTGTATTTCAAATCATTATGTGTTGTTTTTATAACAAATAGATTTTTTGTGTTCAACTATTAGTCCATATGTGTTGAATATAAAAGGTAGAGATATCAAATATTTATGGTTCTCAATAAGTATTTGGTCTCTCTCTCTCTCACACACTCACTCACTCCCTCTATCTCTCTTCCCTCTACCCTAAACCCTAAACCCTTAAACCCTCTACCCTCTACCCTCTACCCTCCTTCCTTTATCTCTCTCTCTCTCTCTCTCTCTCAAGTCTCTCCCTCCTAGCACCACTTCCTTCTCTGAGGTCTCTCTCTCTCTCTCACTCACTTGCTCTATCTCAAGTCTCTCCTCCACCCTTCTCCCTCTTAGGAGTCTTTCTCTCACTCACTCCTGCTCCCTCATCTCTCCTTAACCCTTAACTAAAACCACAAGCCCTTAAGCCCTCTACCCTCTACCCTTAACCCTCCTTCCTTTATCTCTCCTCCTCCCTCTCTGTCTCTCAAGAGTGTCTCCTCCTATCCCTCATCCTAAACCCTCAACCATAAGCCTTAAACCCTAAACCCTTAAACCTTCTATCCTCTCTGATCCAACACTCTTCCCTCTCCCTTCCCCTCTGAGTGTATCTCTCTCTCTCTGCCTCTCTCTACCCTCCCTCTCTAAGGTCTCTCCTCCTCCTCCTCACTCTATCTCAAGTCTCCCCCTCCTACCCCTTCTCCCTCTCTTAGGTCTTTCTCTCACTCACTCACTCCCTCTATCTCTCTCCCCTCCACCATTAACCCTAAACCCTTAAACCATATACCTTGTACCCTTAACCTCCCTCCCTCTATCTCTCTTCCACTCCCTCCTCTCTCTCTCAAGTATCTTCAATATCCTACCCCTCTCCTCACCTCTTAGGTCTCTCTCCTCCTCCCTGCGATCTCTCTCCCTTAACCCTTAAAACCCTATACCTCTGCCCTTAACCCTCCCTTCCTTTGCTCTGTCTCCTCCTCCTTCTCTCTCTCTCTCAAGTCTCTCCTCCTAGCTCCTCAACCATAAACCCTTAAACCTTCTATCCTCTACCCTCAACACTCTTCCCTCCTTCCCTCCTAATTCTCTCTCTCTCTCTCTACCTCTCCCCTTCTTCCCTCTTCCCTCTCCTTTCCCTC
This sequence comes from Sequoia sempervirens, assembly GCA_007258455.2. Taxonomy (NCBI): domain Eukaryota; kingdom Viridiplantae; phylum Streptophyta; class Pinopsida; order Cupressales; family Cupressaceae; genus Sequoia; species Sequoia sempervirens. The sequence goes on along the minus strand of VDFB02000002.1, from coordinate 93,107,877 downwards.
TCTCTCTCTTGCCCACCCTCCACCTCCTAATTACTCTTGGGTATATGTGTGCAAAAATCGGATAACCGATTTATAGCACCAAAATATTACATTTTAAAATGTTTTTCAAATTAGATATTAGACACGAATTGGATATCAAAAACAAATCGGATATCCGATTTTTAGTACTTTGGCTTGGGCATTGCTATGGAGCAATGTACTGACAGCCAACCCAAAAAAAAATTCAACTCGAGATTTTCACATTTTTTGGCGAGTTCAAAACGCTAATTTTCTCATGTTGCCACTTTTTGGCCCATCATGATCCTGCACATACCTAGGTCTAAATCAAGTAGTTTTTATTGCTAAGGTGGATCACTCCTTTCTTTGAAGGCCATACACTTATGATTGGGTCAAGTGTTCTTTTCTTTAGAAAATTCCTATTGCCTTTTTCATAGGTTAATTATCATTTGATTAGATGGGTTATGAAGCACTTATTTCAAACAAATATCTTTATGAAAGAAGTATATTGGCATGAAATTAAATATGATTTGTATTCCAATATAAAAACTACAAAGAATGGAAACAATTCTTTCAACACATAAGCGATTATGTAGTAGTCAATTAAAGAATGAAAAGCACTCTATGTGTAGTAGTTAGGATAACAACTAAAGAAAATGATCTAAAGTGACTTATTTATCCTAGAGGAACTAAGTATATAGTATGCAAAGAAAATCAGCAAACCCACAACTACCCCTATTTTGAAGGGGTTTAGTTTTCTCCCCTTCCTGATCTCGCTAATATTGTCTAATTATTTTAAAGAGATGAAGGGTCATAACACAACTTTATTCAACCCAATAAATAGCTTGGTTAACGAAACTTGACAAAAGCAACAAAATAATTGCTACATTTGGCATTTCATGTTGAATGAAGAGTGGTGACAATAATCTACTTATAGTTTAATAAAACACTATTTTTATAAGAAGGCTTGACATTAGAAAGATAAGTGTTACTTATAGTTTAATAAAACACTATTACATTTTTACCAACATATACTATTGTATGCTTGCATGGCTTCTTATTTAATATATGGGGAGATAGAGATAGAGATATATGGGAAGAGAAAGAGAGATGGAGATATATGGGAAGAGAAAGGAAGAGAGGTGGAGATAGAGAGTCGATGGATAGGGGGGATAGGGAGGGAGAGATAGTGAGAGATAGAGAGATAGAGAGTGAGAAAGGGATATGTCGATAGAAAGAGATAAGAGAGGAGTAAGAGGGGAGATAAAAGAGAAATAGAGATAGAGATATAGAGTAGGAGAGATGGAGGGAGATGGAGTGAATGAGAGGGGAGATGGCTCAAATAGATAGAGGCAAAGTGACATAGATAGTGGGAGATAGAGATATAGAAGCTGACAAAGGGAGAGATATATCAATCACCCACTCCCTATATCTCTATCTATTCATCCTTATCTCTTTATCTCTCTACCTACTCCTATCTCTTTGTCTCCCTTTCTATTTGTATGTTTGTCATTATCTCCTCTCTCTCTATATTTATCTTTGTCTCCTTAAGTGTCTGTCGTTACATTAGAAGGTCTTAAGGAGAATTATTATATCTTTAATCAAATGGCATGCTTCCTTGAGCATAACTCCCCAAGGACACATGCCATCCTTAGATTGTTGACATGCAACAACCAATCAAAATTTAATTTCTCTCTCTCATATTAATATATATTACTATTATATTAAATATATATTATATTAATTATATTTTGTATTATATAAAAATATACTTATTGTTAATTATTAATTATAATAATTTTATATGTATTTAATAATTTTGTTAAAGAATATAATATATAATTATAATAAGTTGAATAATTATATTATTTATTATGTAAAATATAGCTAATATATACTTAACTATATTGTAGAATATTAAAACCTAGTTAAATGGTGCCAAAATTTTGAACTTAATGAACATACTGCAAAACCTAACGAAACCAAGTTGTAGCTCATCAAATTGGAGAAGTGAAAGGTCGATACCCATTGTAGGAAGAGTTTGGAGTAGTGAAAACAAAAGATTGATTCGATGCTTGGGGAAAAGTTTGGAGTTAAAACAAAGGTCAATACCAATCTTAGGCAGAAGAGTTTGGAGGAGTGAAAACAAAGTTGGAGATCCATGACGAATTTTTGGAGTAGCAGGTGTCTCGGCGCTTGAGGAAGGATTTGGAGGAGTGAAAACAAGGTCAATACCAGCGTTGAGGACGAGGTTGAGGGCACTCAGGGAAAATCAACGACCAAGGGGCAATGAGTATAAGTTTGGCACCCCCATTCTCTTTAACCTTCAATTTTCATGCCTAGTTTCCAAAGATATTCTCGTACATTGGCACCCCCATTCTCATAAAACTCTATAAGATAAGACATAAAAAATAAAATAGCTTAGTCTTTCACATTTTTATCCACCAGCCTCAGTTCTTGCAAAAACTCCCATAATCTACCCACATCTTGTTGAGTTCTAGGATTTCATCACACATAGCCTTCATTGCATGAGTCTGAAGCAATTGTAGACTTAGCCCAAGTATATGCTAGGCTAAGGTAGATCTAATGAATGGAAATAGAGGCATACAATTCTTCTTTAATACCTCCACCGCAAACACATGCAAGGTGTTGGTTGTTTTTATGGTAAGCAAGTTGATCTTCTAATCTACCTATGGAATTTCCAATTCCAATAAAGGGAAACTCTTAGGACCTAGACCAATTGATGAGGATTTGAAAGACCTCCTACACTTTGGGCTCTGCAAGACCCGGGAGGGTGATCCCTTAATACGTTTAAATACGTTTACAACCTCTGCACCATCATCATAAACAACATTAACAACAATAGATAATCTCATTTAATAGCTCAACATAATAGGATAATACCGAATAGAATTGGCTGTTTATCAATAATATCAACTATTTGGAGCATGAGATAACTACAACATTTCCACGGTATAAGATAGTCATTGATTTTCAATTTGTAGCAAGATCTAGGTAAAGGAAAACAAATACTGAACCATACAAATAAGTACAACTTAGATCGGTGCCATATATCCATTGGAGGAGTCAAATTTATAAGCATCTAAGGGTTTATGATAGATTTAACACATAACATATAAGATCCTTGATAACTTTGCTTTACAATCTCATCAATATGTATTCTAACCCAATACTACTTATAAAATCCTTATACAAAACATATCCACCTACAATCCCATTCAAGAATTTTAATTAATTCCTTGAATTAAACCTAAAACAAGAATCATACACACCACAACAGTGAGATGAACAAAACAACCCATGATCATTTTATTCAAAGTCGGATATGCTTGTACAATGGGAGAGACATGAGTTAATTAATCATATCAATTCAAATTACGATACTTGTCATAAAACATCAAATCCCATGAATTCAAAACCTACTACATAATGACTCAAAACCTAAATTGCATTTTTCCTAAAACCATCAGACTTTACAATTTGCTCTGCAACTTCATCTAGACTCGACCAAAAATATATAACTTGCTAACCCATACTTCTGGCCTTGAAATAATTCTTATAGAAAAATAAGGAGCAAACAAGCATTGGGCCAGAAAGCACACGTGTCACCAGCCAATTGGACTGCCTTGTGATATTCCAAAAAACTTGTTACAACAACAATCTCCCTAGAGAATCTTCTTGTTCATCGTGCTCGTTGAGAATGATTGATGCATCAACAAAAAACTTCAAGAATTCCATGCCTAGACTGTCACCAAAAACAAAAATGGAATCTGTTGTAACTGCAATAGCTGATTTGTCAACCGTTAGTAGCCTACTCCTTTTCAATCTTCCTCAGTTAAATATACATTTACCCATTTATGGTACTCTTCATCAATTGGCCAATCAAAATTGATCACCTCATTCACCTTGACACTATAAGGTTTGTACTTAACTACCACCTAATTCACTTCTCTTTCAAAAGACTCCAAGAATGAGCTGGTGCTAATGATTTTGTCCATACAACTCACCAACAAATCATAATCTGAGTTACCCTATTTTGAGGGACATAGTCAAAGCTTATGATATAAAGGGGGCTCTTACACTTTTGGCCAGTGCACTATAGGTTGTGTATTAAGAGGCCCCATGGATCTTATTGTAATTGTAAGAAGGATGCATGGAATAGGGTGTAGGATGAGAGAAATAAAGAAGTATAAAACATTTGTCCTCAATAGTTTTGTGAAGAAAAGCATGTGAAATGAGAGGTTCAAGCCTAGGTTTCAACAAAACATGTATGGGAGATCTGATTTTATGAATTTTTATCCATGTGCAGACCTAATGGGTTGTTTCTGAATATTGAATATAAATGATATACATACACACACACACGCGCGCACACACACACACACACATATATATATGTATGTATATATGTATGTATGTATGTATGTATGTATGTGTATTTTTAAATGTAAATGTAAATGCAATTACTGGATGCTCTCCTTGAACAATAAATGCAACATATCATTAAAGAAATCTATATCTATGTATACAAATGTGTATTTATAAATGCAAGTGTAAATGCAAAGAGCATTTGATTTTGTAGTGTTATAGATACAACATATCCATAAATCAATGTAATTGAAATTCTAAGTCTTCAACACATATAATATGAAATCGATCAAACTATTAAACTACATGAGAAATAAATGAAAACAATAAATGCATATGTATGTGTATTTGTAAATGTAAGTGTAAAATAAATAAGAATAATGAAAATTATAAAAGAATACAAGGAAAGGTCTCCTCCCTTCTTGGTAGTGATAACATCCTCCACACACAACCCTTAAAATTATGAATAGAGGAATATAATCTTTGAAGAACTCAAAGTTGATTCTTTCCTACCTAATGCAATTAGTCATTTTATCCTTACAAACATTTAGAGTGATTACTAGAGGCACATAGACCAATTTTTCATAATAGAAGAATTTGATCATACTTTCAATGATGGCATTATGAGAAAACCTTAGGTTAAATGAATAATTCCTAGCTAAGTTATTTAAATCATGTCGATAAAGTATGAAGACCATTGCTATGTGTACCTAGATACCATGGAGAAAGGCTAGTCTTTGGGCTCTTTCATCAATCATCCTGCCTTTAAACATAGTAAAAATCTTCTAGCAATTAGACATAGGAAGATTTAATACGACTTAAAATATTTATTTCTAGAAGTAAACTATGATGACTTAACCAAGCTGAGTACACACTCCTCTGGTAACCACTTAGACATATGGAAATTAAATGTAGAGATTGCTGCTATTTTTAGTCATGTAGATTGTCAATAAACCCACTTACGAACATCCAATTTTATTTACTTGAATGAAGAGAAAAAGTCCTTTGATTACAATTAAAGAATACATTTGAGGCCTTGGTTGTGTAGCTGGTGGACCATAGTCACATTTAACACTTGTTACAAAGTTTGGGAGTTAAAATGTTAAGTAGATTTGATTTGTGATGGACACATTTGGACGGTAGTAACAATAGCTTGCAATCTATCAAGACTTGATTACCTTATAACCTGTGAAATTCTAGCAATGAAATGATAGATTAATCATAATTTCACCTTGGGATCACATCACCATGAAAGAACTTCATCCAACATCCTTATGAGTGCACGTACCACCAAATAGGTATTTGTCAGATCTATCTTCCTCAAGTGAGGGAAATTCAGGAAGAGAAGAGGAAAGCGAGACATGTAGTATGTCTAAAAGAGGGAGATCAACTAGAGGTCAAAAGATTAGAAGAAAATTCCATAAACGCATGGAATTTTTTCTTGCTGAAGGGGGCTCATTTTCTTATGATGATGAGAGCATAGGTGACATCGAGGTGCCCTTGAGGTACAAACATCTAAGGAAATAATGGGTACCCAAGGAACTTCCTCCAATAAACACTGATTTTTGTGTCAACGAGAGGATATATCTCATAGAACCATCGTCATTACATGGTTTGGGCCTATTTTGCATGGATAGAATAATGGTTTGTTACGAAAAAGTTACTAAATTGATGGAGTATGTTGGACCTAATGCAGTTACCTGGTGGATGCAACTAGTTCGATAAACTATGGAAGTATGCGTAGGTAATGCATCAACAATTATATACAACTAAAGATAAGGATCAAAATAAAGGTGGCTATATTACATTGTGAAGGCCAAAGCATCGAGAATATTAGGGGTTTATAAGCATTATGACGCAGGTTAACGTAAACAGCGATTGCATATTTTGAGGTCTTGTAGTAATGTGATACGTATGTGCGATAAAATCAATAACTACAGGGGAAGAGTTTCTAATCGGTTACAATTTGAATGGCTTAGTTACAAACATAGTTAATATGGGGGTGGTACGTACTATGTACCATTTTACCCAACCTCCAATTAATGACTCCAATATACCATTTTATTCTTATGTTTTTTTCGTAAGTCTATTGGTTTCATTTTGGTAATGTTTTTTTATATTTAATTTTTGTCATAGCGAGACATTGATCGTACGGAGAAGGGTCTAGCCTAGAGCCGCAGTTGTGATGTATATCTTGGTGCTTCTAGTAGATAGAGTTTACCTCATTCGCAATTGTAAAATTAGATCTGAGCAAAATATTTTTGTTATTATGTTTTTCATAAGTTTTTTGGGTTAATTTTGATAATGTTTTTAATATATTCTTGTGCGATCGACTTACTCGAGGAAGAAGGCACCAGCGATTAGGAAACATCAATAGTAAAGGTCGCGATTAATATTTTTGTGATGATGACATAGCCTATTTAGCAAACCCTCATGACCGATAAAGTCAAAAATGCAATGAAGAAATGGTTAGAGATTGATGTTCATAGTGCCTCCAAGCGGATATGAGATAAAGAGAGAGGGTTAAAATATTGGTGAGAAGTTACAAAACTTGCAAGTAAGTTGTCATGAGGTCTTTAATTATAACATAAGTTCATTCATGGTTTTATATTTTGTACTCCTTTATGTCATGAACTCAAATATGTGTTGTTTTTACAGGGTTATTTTCCTCCTCATGATGCTCCTGGCCATGATCAGGGTACTGCAAGTGCTTCCCTAGGAGTAAGGGTTGGTACAAGTGTCCATCCTAATCTTCCTACACATACATCACATCATCTAACCCCATGCATTGCCTATATTGTCATCTAAAGAATGTCCAGCAACACATCGTGCGGGAGGCATCGGATTAATGCACCCTCTAGCTCGCAGAACACATACGGAGAACATGTAAGACATGTACACGGAATCTGAAGAGCCACTAGTACACTAGTGATGTTTTAGCGACATTTCTGGATCTTCGTTTACTGAAATGCAGGGTATTTAGGTCACTTGTGGTGGCCAGGGATTTCATTCCATAAAGAATGAAGTTCCTAGGTACTTTTAAAATATTTAATTATTATTATATATAATAATCTAATTGAAATTTACTTATTGATCGCTCTTTTTAGACTATTGATCCCATGATATTTTTCTAGGAAATGATGTTTTTTATAAATATCTAAGTGATATTACATTGGATCTCTTCGGGCCCACCATACGTACATGGTGGAATTCCCAAAAATCAAGATTTAAAAGATATGAGCTCATTAAGCTGTTTAGTTGTGTTGTTTGGTGATAAAACATTCAAGCGAGACAAGGTCCTTAAGAAAGTTGGTGCACATCTAAAGTATCACGAGGGACAATATAGGTCCGTTAGAGAAAGAAAAAAAAGTACAAGCATCCCCATGATTCTAGAGAATTGGAAGGACGGTGTCGGATGGAAAGGAGAAGGCTAAAAAGAAAAAAGGAAAAGACACCCACCCGAGGGGGCCGAGAAGGTATGTGATACTATCAACAATGTAATTATATACTGATTACTCTTTATTTTACATAATCTAGCATTTCATACTTTCATAGGCTACTACGACACATCGAAGGCAACAAAGGAAAGACTAGAAAAGCATGGGAAACACAAACTTGGCTCTGGTGGTTATATGAAATTAGCCGCACGAATTGTAAGTATCAATAAATGAAATATTGCATCCAAATTATAATAAATTGAAAACAATTTTGGTTTTATCACACCATAGAAACAAAATTCATGATCTTCTGCAAAAATGTAAATTTCTACGAGATTCAATAGAGTTCCCGGAAGGACTTGAATTGCCTTCCAACAAGGCCTATGGGTAGTGGTGAATGCTAAGAGTCTTGACTTCGACTCGGCAAACACAATCTTCCATTGCATCGACACGTAGGTAAATAATAAAGTTTATTTAAAATTGAATACTTGTGCAATCTATTCAATATTAATTTCCACCATAAAGTAATTACATGCCTATTTGTTTTAAACATTCAAGGAATGATAATACTGCACATGACATTGGAATGTAGCCTGGTGAGGGTTGATCACAACGTGTAGATGAAGGTCATGGTGTGCATCCCGGTACTTTAGAGCATGTAGAGCGTGATCAACATGTTGAGCATGATCAGGCTAGAGAAGATCAGGAATATTATGTGGCCCCATTAGGTAAAGAGGACTACTCTAAAGTTCTTTTAAACATATTTAATTGCAATTGGTGTATTAATTAATGTAACCATTCATGTTTCAACTTTAGAGCATGTAGAGCATGATCAACGTGTTGAGCATGATCAGGCTAGAGAAGATCAGGAACATGATGTGGCCTCATCAGGTAAAAAGGACCACCCTCATGTTCTCTTAAACATATTTAATTTAATTGGTGTATTAATTAATGTAACCTTTCGTGTTTCAACTACAGATCAAGATTTAGAGGGTGTTCAACATGTTGAGCATGAGTCTATAACAAAAGTTCAGGAACATGATGTGGACCCATCAGGTAAAGAGAACCACTCTAATGTTCTTTTAATTAATGAAATACTTGTAACAATAATAATAAAACATATCAGTTTAACATTTCTTTCTTATTGCGAAACCCCCTTGCAGCATCCACATCATGAGTAGACGACTAGGCGTGCATTAAGATCACGAGAAAGGGCAACAACTAAAGGGGGACAAATATTGATTTAGAAAATGATACTCCACTTCAGCTTTATGTAGCTTTAAAAAGAAATAAAAAAGTGATTGTAATCATATCATGACAACCATATTTTTGATAATATGTAAAAACTGAAAGAATGAATATTATATGTTAATGAATGAATGTGAATATGTTAATTAATGAATGTTATATGTTATTAATGGATGAATGAATGTTATATGTTATTAATGGATGAATGAATGAATGTTGTATGTTATTAATGGATGAATGAATGACTAATGTTATATGATTGGGTATGGGGAATTGAGAGTGATGTGAGGGGGGGAGGGGACAAATGAGCTTCCATCGTCATGTGGTTGGCCCTGTTAAGTAGAGAATATTAAACTATTCTCAAGACAAAGAGAAGCTCAATAAGGTAATGCAATTTTCAATATAAGAAATGCATCATTTGAAGCATCAAACCAATATGTAGTCTGTATGTATGATCAGTCGTCAGTCTTCGCGATGGTACATTTCAATGATTTTTTATTTTTATTTTTAAATTACATTGTTTCGTCGCAGTTTCGACAAAATACACTGATGAATCGCTAAAAAGGTTTGACGAAGTTGCTATAGCTGCGATGAAGGATTCGTCATAACTCCTTGCCCATTGCATCGCAATTTTGATGAACTTTTGGTGTTGTTTCGACGCTACTACTTGCCCATTTCGTCACAATTTTGAAGAAATTTTGTTGTTGTTTCGACGCTACTCCTTTCCCATTTCGTCGAAATGGTGACAAACATCTGGTGTTGTTTCAATGCTACTCCTTGCCCATTTCATCGGAATAGCGACGAACTTCTGGTGTAATTCGTCGGTGGATACATGAAGTTTTTGTCAATATTCCGACGAAAGTCTGAGTCATTTTATGATGCCGACGACCGACGAATCTGCGCCATTATTTCGACGTGAAAAATATTTTCGTCATTTCATCACTTGTCCGACAAATATTTTCTGAATGACCAACGAACGTCCATCAGAAAATGGTGTCAAATTCAGTAGTGTCATGGTAACTATTGTATAGTTCATCAAGAGTATTAAAGATGTGTATTATGTGAGGTCTAAGATATGAGTAAGAGAATTCAAATAAGGGTTTGATTCTAGGTCAAGCCAGAGTTCAAGTGAAGAGACCCGATTCATGGAAGCAAATAGAAATCCTTGGTAACTCATGAAGACTTATCCATGGAACAGATAGGAATGTGCAACAAAGTGGGCCCTTTGAGCATGCCAAGCATGACCACCACATCTAGACCAAACAACACCCTCAGCAAAAATAAAGGCTGGTAAAACCAATGAAATCAAAGCAAAGAAAAATAGAAAACAAAGACCTAATCTAACTATGTACAAGGGTGAGCTAGAATAGCTTAGGAAAGGAAATAATGCTTCAAATACTACCCATTGACTAGCAATAGGAAATCTTCTCCAGTAAGTGTTTTCAAGCAAAAGGCATTAGGGCCAAGCCAGAGCTTGTTGAATTATTCATGTCTCATTTTCTTCTCATGGGCCTTGTCCTAGCATAATACTAGATCAACAATTCTAAAGTCCTTGACTTTTGCTTTACAATCAAACCATCTTTTGACTACTCCCTAATGTTTGGAAAAAATTTCTACAGCTTCGTCACGTTTCTCTTCTAAGTGAAGCAATTCAGCTAAACGGGCCTCAAGGAATTCTCCCTCCTCATAATAGGTGTTGATAAACTGTAGCGTGGGAATCTTGAGGTGAATTGGGAAAATGGGATCTAGACTGTAGACAAGGTGATATAGGGAGTTTCCTAAGGCTGCCTTATGTCAAGTTTGGTTTACCCATAGAGAAAACCATAATTGGATGTGCCATTCCTTTGGATTCTTATTTAGTAGCTTACAAATGGCAGTCAATAAGTTTTTATTAGTAGACTCAGCTAACTATTACCTTGGGGGTAGTAATTTGATGGAAATTTTAGTACAATCTCATAATCGAAAGCCCAAACCGCAAATTTAAGAGAGGCGAAAGCTCGACCATTATCACATACTAATGCAAACACGCATCCAAAATGGTTGATAATGAAACTTTCAAGAAAAGTAATCACTACCTCAGTTGTGCATTGTCTAGAGGAAATAGCATTTATCCACCTAGTACAGTAATCAGTTGCGGTTAGAATGTAACTATGACCTATAAAGGATGGTGGGTTTACCAAACCAATGAAGTCGAGTCCTCACTAAGCAAATGGCCTTACCTCAACAACTAGTTGTAGAGGAATAGTAGTGTACCTCTCCCTAGTGGAGGTAGTCTGGCAAACATGGTAGGACCACACGTGGTTGTGAGCATCTTTGAATAATGTCAGCCAGTAATATCTAACTCATAAAATATGATGAGCTATTAAAGGACTAGATCCATGCCCCATTCTGAATTTATCATGAAATTCCTTCAACACTTCAACTGCTTCAGTTTTTCCTATGCATCTGAGGTAGATCCCCTCATGATTCTTCTTATATAGAATGGCACCCTTCAGCATATAACTGTTGCTTTTCAGTTGTAGGGCTTTCTTTTAGATTCCTTGCAAGCATGGTGGGCATTTGTGATTCAATAGATAATATACAATGTCATCGTACCATTCATCTAGAGAACATCCTCCAAGTGGTACTGCTAAGCAGTAAGTTCTAGTTATATTTCTGTCATTTTACGTGTAAGAGCCTATCCTCAAACCAGCTTCATCAGTTGGATCTTCATACCATATTCTTGCAACAATGTAACCCATTTTTCTCGTCTTTCCCCTAGTTCATTTTGCATCAGCAATATCTTAACAAATGGGTCTAGGACAATGGAAAACACTTTGTTTCTCAAGATGTAGTTCTTGAACTTCTTAACTCCATGGACTAGGGCACATGCCTACTTCTCAACATTGGGGTGATATAATTCACCATCTTTCAGTGGGGCTCTCATGAAGGCAATAAGATGCTCATTTCCTGCATCGTCCTTTTTTGGTAGCATGTTGGCACATGAGTGGTACAAGGAAAATGAATATATATAGAATGTCTTTGAGTAATCAGGTCTGACTAGCATAGGAGCATCTGCAATGGCTCTCTTTATTTTGACAAAAGCTTGCTTGGCCTCTAGCATCCATTCTACTTTTGCATCCTACACGAGCATGACATTGAGTGGTTTCATGATTTCTACAAACCTGGAGATAAACTTCCTAAAAAAATTAATCTTCCAAAAGAAGGATTTCATTTCTTTTTTTCTTCCCGGAGGTTGAATCTTCAAGATAGCTTGGATGCGTTCTAGATCAATTGATATACCATTCTTTAAGATCACATGCCCTGGGAGTTTTCCTTCAGTTACCCCACAAATACACTACTTTGGGTTCAATGAGATACTGAACTCTTTGCATTTCTGTAACACTTTGCATAAGTCAAAAATGTAATCTCCTCTTTTCTTTGAGAACACTATGAGGTCACCCATGTAAATGATAATGTATTTTCCAATTGGATCCTTGAAAGCTATATCCATAGCACACTGAAATGTTGCACCTACATTAATTAAACTAAACAGAATCCTTTTGTATGCAAATGTACCCCATTTTGTAGTGAAGGTCATCTTGTGTATATCTTCATACTAACATCTTTGTGAATCATTAACAATTTGTAGCACTTCATCTAGTGAGGGCACTAGATAATTATCCTTCTCAGAAGCTTGATTCAAATTATTGAAATCCACACACAACCTGATTTCTCCATTTTTCTTTTGAACTAGAACCAAACTGGCCACCCATGTGGAATATCGGATAGGGAAAATGATGCATGTTGACAACATCTTCAATACTTCTTTAAAAATAATAGGTTCGAGTAGCGCATTGATAGGTCGTTGTCGTTGCCTGAAGGGCCTCACATCCGGCTTGAGGGGAATGGTTTGAGTGATAATTGAGGTATTGTATGTCTTGAGGTCCTCATATCCCCAAGCTATCACATCATGGCATGCATGTAATGCATCAATGATTCCCTTCCTTTTCTTCCAAGGTGCAGAAATTTCCAATAAAAAAATTCTTTATATCCTCCACAGTACCCAGATTATGCACCTCACATTGGTTATCTATGGAGTCCTTTGTCTATTGGTCTTGATCCCTTATATTACTGAGGTCAAATATTCTTTCCAACCAAACCATACCACTGGGTATTGTATTGGTTTTCAAATTGATAACCCCTTCTATATCCAACTCTGCTTCTTCGGGTTCTATCTCATCTATAAACTGGGAGGCAAACATATCTAAGCTGGTAATGAAATTGAGGATATGCTTGCCATCTTTGAACACTTGGAATTTGGTCATGTTATTAGGTACTAACGAGGTGGGGGTGAGCTATACTGTGAATTTCTTCAGGCCAATTAATGACATAGGCTATAGGGTGTTGGTTGCTTGTTCCAATACATCAGTAGTTTGATTTTTACCTTGGGGGATTAACTAGATATTGAATGTATCAAACCCCCCTATGAGATCCCATACTCTATGCCTATAGTTAGCTAACCTTCGATCATGGCATGAGTACAATTTCTTGACTTTCTTAACCACTAGTTCAGAGTCCCCAAATACTTGCAACATTTTAAATCTCTTCCTTAACGCTATAAGCAGCCCATGTACTAATTCCTCATATTCAACTACATTATTGGTACAATAAAATTGCAATCTATGTGTGGAAAAGTAGGTCTTACTCGAGGGACTCATTAAATCAAAGCCAGCTACTACTCCTTGCTTGGATTTGGACCCTTCAAAGTGCATTGTCCAAAACTTGGAAGGGAATTTCCCTTGAGAGCTGATAGAGCATACTTCACGTGTGGGTAATAGACCTTGTCCTTCACCTTCAGGTGATTTTCCTTCAGACTGACATTGGTCTTGTTGTTCCTTCAAAACCTCTTTTGGAGTGATCTTCCTTTTGATGTGATCCACTACTTCTGGCATAGGAAACATTTGAACTCAAAATGAGCTGCATCATGTATTCTGCACCAGCTAGGCAACAATAGCTCTTTGAAATCTATTTTGGCTCCAAGACTAAGTATTGCACACATTTCTGCATGAACTCTTGAAAATCGTCAAACAACCCAAGATTTCCATCATCTTGAAAATATTCATTATCGAACTCAACCACCACTTTTGTACTATTGGAAAGAGCAGTCAAATTGGTGGGGGCATGCCATAGCACAATGACTTCTTCTTCACCCTCACATGCGACTATGAAATAATTTCCCAATTATATTTCTACAAACAACACTTCATTCATATTGTTATATTCAATGATCATAAATTTCATTTTGGGCTCACGTTCAATATGGAATTGATTAGGAAGTCCCTTCCATGGAAACCACATATGTAAATAATCAGTCACAACATAGCCATTTAGAGCTCGAGTAATTTCCCTTCCTAATATGATAACATAAGTGTTAGGGTTGTCTACAACTTGAATATCGATGACCTTTTGCACCCTTGGGTCCACTTCAACCTACATAGGGATCTATTTAGCTCCCCTACTATATTTACCTTGGTCTTATCTAGTTGATTCACCTTCCTTTTAGATAGGTAGGGGTTATTCCTAATGCCTTACACACTGCAAATGGCATAACATTGTTCGAGGCTCTTAAATCTAGCAAATAATTATGCAGATTTTTTCCAAACATATAGATTGTCAATAGGAAAGGAGGGGTCTCTAACCTCCCTTGGAACAATCCAACCATGGAATCAAGTTGGGCTACCTAAGCTTTATCCTTTTCATTTCCTTCACCCTTTGTTTCATATTTTGTTCCTTAGTTGGTTTCTTATCCGATGGCTAGTTTTTACTGGGTTGTTGATCATGCTTCGCCCCTATGATTTCTCTAATCATCATCTCACCATAAGATATATTAAATGAGTCTCTATTCGTAGCTACCTATTAGGATAGTATTGATGGGGAAGTCCCATTCAATGATCAAAAGAAGGAATTCCTAACAGCTGGTACTCTTAATAGCTCAAAAGATGATAGGCCTACCTTTACCTTCTTCAATTCTTCCACCACATATTCTCCCATTTGTTCAACATCCACTTTGGATGAATTTCCTTGGGAAGAATTGGAAGGTTGTTCTTTTGTTGGATTAGGCCGCCTATTCCTATTGAAATATTGAGTTGGCACCCTAGGGTAAGGTGGGTTGTTGCTAGCATTTAGGTCAGGGGGTGTATTGAAGTTGTTTAGTGGAATGGAAGTTGTAAATGGACATCTGGCTTGTCTATTCCTTAGGGTTTGGGCATTTTTGGAACATATGAACATCTTCCTCTCATTGTTCCTCCTCATATTTAGGTCCATTAAGTATTGAATCAAGCATTTGGGATAAAGAGATTTCATTACATACCTCATTTTATTTGCTTCCCTTGTCTATAACGACCTCTTTATCGGGATCATTCTTGTCACCTTGAGGGAAGGGTGCCTAGTTGAAAACTAAGACTGAATCATATGGCACCAAGGGCACTATTTCTCTATAACTTGAACTATCAGCAACATTTTGCACCTCCACTTGAAAAATTGCAGCAACATTTTAGAATTTTGAACACTCAAGTTCAGAATGCTTGTTGGTTTGATGGATCCTACACCATCTGGATAGTGTTGCCTTGGCTAAGTATACTTTTCTTGCTGATTTATTTGTACCTCCAAGAGGATCAAGACATGTAGGTACCCCTCCATTGTTGGGTCTGGTATTCCATGTTCTGTTCTGCCTTTGGGGCTACCTCCTTTCAAAAAATTTTCTAGAATGTTGACCCCATTCATAATTCTGTCTTGAAGCTACTCCTTGATCACAGTTTTCTCCATGATAACTACCTTGAATGCTTCGTTGGGATGCTTTTAGCTGATTATTTTTATTCATTAAATGAGTTACTTATGTGGATAGCTTCTTCACCTACTCAACCAATTCGTCAATTCATTACTTGTTTGAATTAGTCTATGTTGGTATTGAATTTTGGAGGAAAACGGGATGCAGTATAAAAAAAAATCTATTGGGTAGTGTTGGGAGATTTTTGGATGTTGTGGATGTGTAGCTGATATGTGGTTGTCATTGATGTCAACACTATTAGCATTTGGTGTATCAATTGTTGTATATGTCGAGGATATTGAGAAAATTATAAGAGAAAGTGTTCCAGGTTCCTAGTGGAACTATGCAGGTCATGAAGGAATTTTTTCTGTACATTAAAGATTAGTTGATGTGGATTAAAGGGTTTATTGTTGAGTATGTCTAGATCATCTACTAGAAGTTTCAGAGGTCCGCATGAAGTTTTGTGAGAGTTGTGGTCTGACAGTATTTTTGTTGTCTCTGTCAACGTTCCTAAATGAAGATTGTATGATTTTGGTTATCTAAATTGTTTTGGATGCTTCTCTATTGTTTCTTGGTGTTCTCAGATGTCTCTAGTTCATTCTCTATCTTTGTGGTACATCCACTTGATCCGGTGAGCTCATGATTGGAGATCTTTTCTTGCGCATGTTCAATTTTTCATGTTTTTGGCCGACATGTTAATGATAGTGTCTTGCGGATGTTTGAGATGAAATTAATTAAATTATTTCTATGTTGGAGATGTTAATCTGGGTCTCCACATGTTGTGGCCGACCTTGGTGGGTTCACATTAAAGAGTTTATTTGTAAATATAATTTATTTTTCTTGGTCGACCATGTTGTGATGAAATCTCCTGTAGCGGATATATAAGAATGCTTGTGTCATCAATGGAAAGTATGCTTTGTGTGCTCCTATGTGTGTATATGTGAATATCATTCGATTGCAAAGCAGAGTGTGAAGAAGATTGTGCAAAGTGTGAAGAAGTGTTGAGATTAATTGGAACTATAATCAGGCTTGAGCAGAAGCTATTTTCTCACTTCATACCCTTCAGATTGTTAATCCAACTCTGTTGGGTAGTGAGCCCCTTTTGTAATTGAGTAGTGAGCTCTAGGTAGTGTTCCTGAATGCATGTGCATCCCCCTTGTTATTTCTCATTATACTTTTAGCAAAGGATAATCTTGTGGACTAACATCCACCGTGGTTTTTCCCCTAACAAGGTTTCCACGAAAAAAAATATTGGTGTTCTTTCTCTCTGATGTGTTAATTTCTTATTCATCAAATCTAAGATTAGAGTTAAGTTTGAAAATTTTAAGTTTCTGTGACAACTGATTCACCCCCCCCTCTTAGTTGTCTGTCCTTGTTTTTCCAACAATTAGTATCAGAGCTATTTTCTCTGAAGAAGTTTAATAGCTTGAGGTGATCCGAGATGGGAACATTCAAGAAGGACAGTCCTAGATTTGATGGCACCAACTACTCACTATGGAAAGTTAGGATTCGATGTCACCTAAGATGTATTGGTGAAGCCTATTGGAAGATTACAAAAGATCCATATGTTATTCCTCATAATGGTCCCTCTACTACTGATGAAATCATAGATGCTGAAAAAAATGTTAGGGCTATTGAAGCTTTGTTGAGTGATCTGACAAATTCAGAGATGGCTAATGTGTAAGGTTTGCAGACAGCTCATGAGATTTGGATGAAACTAGAAACTTTGTATGAAGGTGATGCATAGGTGAAGATGGCTAAGCTACAGAGCTTGAAAGGTAAATATGAGAACTTGAAGATGGGAGAAGATGAAAATATCACTTCTTTTATGCAGAGAGTAAATGTGATAGTGATGGGTATTACATGTGTCGGTGGTTCTATGGAAGAAGATGAAATTGTGGCTAAGATACTTAGATCCTTTCCTCCTTCCTACAAAATGAAAGTTCATGCTATTGAAGAATTCATGTTGGTAAACAAGATGACGAGAGATACACTAATAGGGAAGCTTACTGCTTTTGAAATTAGTGAGTTTTGTGAATCAACATCGAAGATTGAATCTGCATTCAAAGCTACTATATTCGGAAGTTACAGGAAAAGATACAATCCAGGAGAGAGCTCCATAAAGATATCCTAATATGATGAAGAACTGAAACAACTTGAAGACAAAGAAAGAGAAGTAGAGGAAATGGAAGCATTGATTGCAAAGCTGCAAGAAGGAAAAGGAAAAGGTAAGTATGAAGATGTATTTCCTATTAAATGTTTTTCATGCAGTAAAATAGGTCATTTTGCATCAAGATGTCCTGAAAGAGTTCCTAGGTCTAATCCTAGAAAGTCTAGATTCCAAAAGAGATGCTACTTTGTTGAAGAAGTAGTAATTGATGATGAGTTTGATAACGATAATGGAAATGAAGATGAATGGGCTTTCATTGCTACCATTGAAAATAATCTAGTGGCTACTGAATCTACTGGAGATGAGAAAGCCTCTTGCAGGCCGAATTGAAGAAAAAGATGAGTGGGTCATTGATAGTGGATGCTCACATCACATGACCGGTGACAAAAGTAAGTTTGTGAGTCTAGAGAAGTATGATGGTTGGGTTGTAAGATTTGGAGATAACAATGCTGGTGTGATTCATGACAGAGGATCTATTAGCCTTGGTGGTAAAGATAATACTGATGATGTCCTGTATGTTGAAGGTCTAAAGCACAACTTGTTGAGTGTTGGAAAAATGGTACACAAGGGATATGATCTATAGTTAAAGAATGGAAAATGCAAGATTCGTGGGAGTTCCAGAAACATGATTGCTACTGGTATGCAAACTAAAGGTAATATTTTTCACTTGAATACTGCTAATGGAAGTTGCTTAATTTCTCAAGTAGATGAAAGTTGGTTGGGGCATAGGAGGTTGTGTCATGTAAACTTTGATAACATTATCAAGATAAGTTCTACTCAAGCAGTAAGAGATCTACCTAGGTTAGTGAAGCCTGCTAATGCAATCTGCAAAGAATGTCAGATGTGTAAACAAACTAGAGTCTCCTTCCGAAGAAAATAATTTCATTCAAATAATGTGTTGGAACTGCTACATACTAATCTTTTTGGTCCCTCTAGAGTTAGAAGTATTCATGGAGAAATGTATTTTATGTTGATTATTAATGATTACTCTAGAATGATTTGGGTTTCCTTTTTGAGAGAAAAATGTGAAGCATTAGATAAGTTCAAATTTTTTAAGGCTATGGTAGAAAATGAAAAAGGTTTGAAAATCAAGTGCCTAAGATCTGACAGAGGTGGTGAATTCATCTCTAAGGAGTTCAACTCTTATTGTGAAGAACATGGAATTAAAAGATAGTTATATGCTCCCTGAACCCCTCAACAGAATGGAGTTGCATAAAGAAAGAATAGAAAATTTTTGGATGCTGCCAAAACAATGATGATGGAAGGGAATGTGTCTCAGATGTACTGGAGTGAAGCGGTAAGCCCTATTGTGTACACTTTGAATCAAGTAAATGTGAATGGTAATTCTGGTAAGACCCCTTATGAATTATGGTTTGGTCACAAGCCTACTGTTAAGTATTTCAAGATCTTTGGAAGAAAATTTTATATTAGGAGAGATGATGATATAGGAAAGTTTGATGCTAGAAGTGATGAAGGGATCTTCCTAGGTTACTCCACTAAGAGCAAGGCATACCAGTGCTATAACAAAAGACTGAGAAAGATTGTTGAGAGTGCAAATGTCAGAGTTGATGAGGACTCTATCAAATCATCTAGATGATGCAACTATGATTCAGATGAAGACACCACAAATCAAGGGAAGAACACTTAGACACCGAATCTACTTCAGATTATTCCATATGTTCCAATCAAGCAACCACAAGTTGTTTCGGTAAATCAAGTCAGTCAGGAAGCACAAATAAGTGCAAGTGTAGAAGAAATTTCAAAAGACACAGAGGTTCGAGAAAGTCCCAAGAATCCAAGGTATGCAAAGCTAAATTTCTCTGAAAGTCAAATCATAGGAGATAAGAGTAAAGGAGTGAAAACTAGAAGAAATATTGTAGAAGAATATTGTCTAATTTCCAAGATTGAACCTAAGAATGTCACTAAAGCCTGTCAAGATGAACATTGGTTGGAAGCTATGAAAGAAGAATTGACACAGATTGAAAAGAATGACAGATGGATACTGGTTCCTAGGCCCAAAGACAAGGATGCGATTGGTACTAAGTGGGTATTCAGAAACAAGTTGAATGAAGAAGGTGAAGTGGTCCGAAATAAAGTAAGACTAGTATGTAAAGGGTACTCTCAAATGGAAGGTATTGATTTTGAAGAAACCTTTGCTCCTATTGCTAGAATTGAAGTTGTGAGATTATTTCTTGCTTATGTTGCACACAAGAACTATAAAGTCTATCAAATGGATGTAAAGTCTACATTTCTAAATGGAGAACTAGAAGAAGAAGTGTACATTGAACAACCAGATGGATTTCAGCTAATAGACAAAGGAGATATGGTTTGCAGGTTGAAGAAAGATCTATATGGACTTAAGCAAGCCCCCAAAGCCTGGTATGCTAGATTGGAAAAATACCTACTGAAGCTTAGATTCACTAAAGGTATTGTTGATAGTAACTTATACTTAAAATTAGATCATGATAAGGAGTTAATCATAGAATTATTTGTTGATGACGTCATTTTTGGAGGAGATGATAATCTATGCATGAAGTTTGTTGATGAGATGAAGAGTGAATTTGAGATGAGTATGATTGGTGAAATGAAGTTCTTTCTGGGATTGAAAATTACTTAGTTAGACCAAGGGATTTTCATATCTCAGTCCAAATATGTGAGAGAACTGTTGAAAAAGTTTGGAATGGAAGACTCCAAAATTGTTGGTACCCCTATGGTGATCAGATGTAAGTTGACACAGAATGATGATTTTCCTAAGGAAAATCAAACTAGGTATAGGTCAATGATCGGTGGATTGCTCTACTTGACTCAGACTAGAAAATACATTATGAATGTTGTATGTTTGGTTGCTAGATTTCAAACTGATCCAAAAGAATCACATGTAATTGTTGTCAAAAGAATCTTTAGATATCTGAAAGGAACAATTGAATTTGGACTTTGGTATCCAAAGGATGATGATCTCACTTTGTGTGCATACACTGATGCAGATTGGGCTGGTGATGTAGATGATAGAAAAAGAACTAGTGGCGGTGCTTTCTTCCTAGGGAAGAAGCTGGTATCCTGGTTAAGTATAAAGAAAAACTCAATTTCTCTATCTATTGTTGATATGGATGAAACAAATGCTAAGAGATATCAAAGTGATTTATGAAGAGCCTATTTCCATATACTGTGACAACTCAAGTGCAATAAATATATCAAGGAATCCGGTGCTGCACTCTAATACTAAACATATATCAATCAAGTTTCACTTCTTGAGGGAAAAATTGAATGAAAAAGAAGTCATATTGGAGTATGTGCCTACCAAAGAACAGATTGCAGATATATTTACTAAGCCATTGCCAAAGGATACTTTTGAGTATCTTAGACGAATGCTAGGGGTAATCACCCCTCTTGATAAGAACTAAATGATGTATTTACTTGCATCAATTTGTGAGCCTCATTGCTATATTATGATCCAAATTGATGTTTTTGTGGCTGCTACTCAGGGGGAGTAGTCAGATGTGTAGATATGTGATTCAAAGTGTGTGTTCGGAAAGGTCATAGTTACCTTTTCCATTGATTTCAAAGGCAGAGAATAGTAATGTGAAAATCCCCGTGGAGAGAAGTTCAGTTGAAAGGAGAAGTGCAAAAGAAGTCAGTGTTGGGTTGATGGTATTTTTCACATCATGTGTTGCCATCAATGCCAAAGGGGGAGATTGTTGGGAGATTTTTGGATGCTGTGGATGTGTTTCTGATATGTGGTTGTCATTGATGTCAACACTATTAGCATTTGGTGTATCAATTGTTGTATATGTCGAGGATATTAAGAAAATTGTAAGAGAAAGTGTTCCAAGTTCCCAATGGAACTGTGCAATTCATGAATGTGTTTTGTTTTGTACGTTAAAGATTAGTTGATGTGGGTTAAATGGTTTATTTTTGAGTATGTCTAGATCATCTACCATAAGTTTAAGAGATCTGCGTGAAGTTTTTTGAGAGTTGTGGTCTAACAATATTTCTATTGTCTCTGTCAATGTTCCTAAATGAAGATTGCATGATTCTGGTTATCTAAGTTGTTGCAGATGCTTCTCTATTGTTTCTTAGTGTTCTTAGATGTCTCTAGTTCATTCTATATCTTTGTGGTACATCCACTTGATCTGGTGAGCTTGTTATTGAAGATCTTTTCTTGTGCATGCTCAGTTTTTCATGTTTCTGTCCGACATGTTAATGATAGCATGTTGTGGATGTTCAAGGTGAAATTAATTAAAGTATTTCTATGTTGGATATGTTAATTTTGGTCTCCACTATGTTGTGGCCAAACTTGGTGGGTTCGCATTAAAGAGTTTATTTGTAAATTTGGGCTGACATTGCAAATATAATTTATTTTTCTTGGCCGACCATGTTGTGATGAAATCTCCTATAGTGGATATATAAGAACGATTGTGTCATCGGTGGAAAGTATGCTTTGTGTGCTCCTATGTGTGTATATGCAAATATCATTCGATTGCAGAGTAGAGTGTGAAGAATATTGTGTGAAGTGTGAAGAAGTGTTGAGCTTAATTGGAATTGTAATCAGGCTTGAGCAAAATCTATTTTCTCAGTTCATACCCTCTGGATTTTTAATCCAACTCTATTGGGTAGTGAGCCCCTTTTGTAATTGAGTAGTGAGCTCTAGGCAATGTGCCTGAATGCATGTGCATTCCCCTTGTTATTTCTCATTATACTTTTAGCAGAGTATAATCTTGTGGACTAACATCTACTGTGGTTTTTCCCCTAACAGGGTTTCCATGAAAAAAAATCTTAGTGTTCTTTGTCTCTCTGATGTGTTAATTTCTTGTGGTTAATTTCTTATTCATCAGATCTGAGATTAGAGTTAAGTTAAGTTTGAAAAGTTTAATTTTATGTGACAACTGATTCACCCCCCCTCTCAATTGTCTTTCCTTGTTTTTCCAACAGGCAGCTGAAGCTTCAGAGTTCTATAGGTAAGAAGGAATGCCTTGTTTTTGTGGATAAGTCTGTTTATTTGAGGTTTGAAGATAACTTGGTAAGGGTGGATCCTGATTCAATGGTGGCCCTAGATTTAGCATAATGAGCAACTGAGGAACTTGATTCATCAGTGGTGTTTGATGGTCCAAGGCATGGCTAAGTCCCTAGATTTGTCCTAGGTTAGCAATAGGTCCTAATGAAGGTAATGGACCAACTAAATGTTGTTCCAAATCACTGCTTGCTTTTACTACCTCTGTGTAAGCATCTACCAAATAGGGGGTTGATGCATTTTCTTGACTAAAGCCGATGTGAGATTGTCCAAGGCTCAATAATAGACTAATATTGTTGAAGCATCATTAACCATGTAAGGAAGTTGCAGTCTCATGTATGCTCGATGAAATATGTTATTGAATGAGTTGATTGGCTCATTGACATCCCTTTTGACTGACATGAATTGCTGGTATAAGTCAGTGGGGCTGACTAGAATTTTGAATTTCTGTAGAAAAGTGTCCTTCATAAGGTTGCATGAAGTGATGGACCTTGTAGGTAAATGTATGTACTAATAAAATTCCTCCTCTCCTAATGAGTATGGGAAGAGTCTACATGCAACATCTTCATGCTCAATCTTCCTATCCTTGAGGGTAGTTTGGAAGATTTTGATGTGTTCTTTAGGTGTCCTCTGAGGATTTTTTGGATGGAACATTGAGCAAAAAATTTGTAGATTCTTTGGCATGTCATGGTAGTCGTTGAAGGACAATGGAGATGGATTGTTACCAAACCAATCCATTGGTGGAGGTGGGGGTGGTAATGGTTGAGTTGCAACAACTTGTGGCTGAGATATGATGGCACTTGTAATAGTGTTTTGGATGTGGTTGGTAAATGGAGAAAAGGTTGGTTGGAGTGAAGGAGAGGATGGAGATTGAAGGGATGGAGGTTGAGTGGGTGGTTCTAATGTTGAAGCTTCCCTTTCTTGGCTCTCCTAGCCTTGGTAAGGGTCTTTAACTCTTAAAATTCTCCCTTATCTGGTGTGGATCTGGTTACCCTATGGAATCTTTGTGGAGAGAATGACCTAATTTGATCCAGCTTCGTCCAACTTCCCTCCTTCTAGCGCAAGTTTTGTTGATGGGTGTTTTTGCACTTCTCAACACAGATAGAACATAAATGTTCTATCTCTCTTAAAAGGTGAAAATATGCAACTAATTTTCAAAAAATCACCCCAAGGTCTCTCGGGTGTCAGGTCATGACTATGCAAAAACAACTCAGTGTTGGTGTGGGATCTGTTCATAATCACAAGGAGCCTTTATGGTTCATAAGTCATGGAAGTTATGGATTTTTAATGCAATTTTAGAGTTTTAGAAATTATGAATAGTAATAGTAAGTGTTAGAATAGAAATCTCAAACTCTTCTTGTTCATCAAATATGTCACTATTATGATGCTGGAAACTTAAATTTAATTCAGATTTAAAAGAAAAGTCAAAAGGGTGAAGGGTTTATAAGTTATTCTAACCCTAAAACTATGGACTGTAGTAACAATGGCTAATATTGCAGTAGACAAAGTTCCCAAACATAGTTTTCCTTAACCAAGAATCATCTATAGTATAACAAAACTAGTGCAATCTTCTAAGGTTCTTTGTATATTTTCAGACTATGTCATTCACCTATTTAGCATGAGCAAATAGTTGAACTTAGGTGCAATAGATAAAGGAGCTCAAACTGACTTTACACAACAATTTATCATCAATAAATTACAAAAAGTATGAGTTGGAAGTTCATCAAATACTACAACATACAACCACCATTAAAGTTGAACATGGACTACAAGCTGAAAATGAGCTTAAACAGAAATGAACAATGTTGGAATAAACATTTGGAGGCTGAATCATGTACACATAATGAATAATACACAAGAAACCATCAACTTCAATGCTTTTCTTATATATTGCTACAAAATTCCCTTACACAACAACTCATCTCTCTCTTTGAAAAATGAGAGGATGCCCCTATTTATAGTTTTCAAAAAGTAGAATGAATGGTCAAGATCAATTTAAAATGAATGGCTTAGATTCATTCTAGCTTTAGGGTTTTAACATCACCCAATATGAGTACAAAATTTACAATATAAAATAGGCTATTTTGTATTTTCCCTATTTTTTCCTCTAGCTACTTTAACAAATGTCCATCATCTATTATGGGATTTCCAGCTTTCTTTTGCAATGGAGCATAATAAACAAACTTTCCAATAATAGCCTAAAGCTTATCCCACTCTGTGAAGTCAGATTTGGTGATGCGGAAGGTGATCCTTTTGAAGTCATCAACCATTTCCTCGTAATGTTGTACACACATGCCTCCTGCCTTGACCATCTGCTCTGATTCTAAGAAGGCTCGTGTGACAAAATCCTTAAAATCTTCTGACAAAGTGTTGCTAGCCCCTTGTTCTATCCTCTTATAAAATACAAATTCTACCGCCTCCTGATCTAGCTCCAATGTTGGCATATTATACCCTGTCATTAATTCCAAGATGTTGTCTGCCTCAACCAAATGGAAAACTACCCATTTGTGGATAACATCAAGTTCTATCAGAGAATTCTCAAGGATCCCTTTTTTTGAATTCACAATTAATCAACCACATGTCTGATAGCCAATGGTCCTCTTTGGGCAGAGCCAACTCCTTCTCCCATACAACCTTAGATAACTTCAAAAATATTTTTAGATTGTGGTATGTAATTTTGTAAAGATTTGGGAAATATTTACAAATGCATGCCTCCTTCTC
The DNA here is from genome assembly GCA_007258455.2 of Sequoia sempervirens. NCBI lineage: Eukaryota > Viridiplantae > Streptophyta > Pinopsida > Cupressales > Cupressaceae > Sequoia > Sequoia sempervirens. The sequence goes on along the minus strand of VDFB02000002.1, from coordinate 93,082,099 downwards.
AACTTCCTTTCGTAGGACCAAGTAATGATTGTGCATCCTAACTACATAATTGATTCCTTTGTCACCCATGTCAACAACTCTTTTGAACTAGTCTGAGATGGACTTATTTCAATCCTTCATCCTTTCCATTTTATTGACCTCTTATTCAGATAGCAGGGTAGGTGTTGGTGATTCCATTGGAGCTTCCACTCTAGATGTTCATTGTTGTATGTATCCAATTAATTTTTCCACCTACACTTTTAGTTCCTTCTTCGTGGACTGATCCTTATTCATTTGCTAGATGATTGTAGAAATATACCCTTGAAAGTCATAATTTTCTAGGCTTTGGATGTAGGGCCCAAATTGGTGGTATTTACCTAGAAATCCTTACCCTGTAGGGTGTCGGCATCCTTGTCCACGATGGGGGTGGCTACTTTCAATATCTTGGAGCCTGAGACATCTATTGTAATGTGAGACCTAATCTTTAATTTCTTCTTCTCTCAGGTCTTCACTTGTGTTTGAGCTAGTATTTCCTATAGATGAGCTTTGGGGTCAACGAGTGTAGGAGCTTTCCTCTTCAACTATTTCTCTAGCCATAAAAGAACCTCTGTTTGATGGTCAAGGGATGTAGTGTTGAATTCATTATTTTCCCTTTCCTCTTGATCTTTTGAAGGCTCTTCCTCTTCATGTTTATGAGCATCTTCAACATTCTCCTCTTCTTTATTTTTCTCATCTTCTATTGTTATTTCCTTCCCTTTATCATGATCAACAACTTTTGCATTCTTCTCAACAATATCTTCTTCTTGGGCTAGCCCCTTATTTTCCTCGTGCTCAATTTCGGCTTCCTGATCGGGCCCAGTATCCTTCTTATCTGTATTGTCTTCTTCTTTATCTTGCTCTTCTTTTGAATGTGCTTCTTCATGCTATAGGCCATGGTCTTGGCCAGTTTTAGGGAGTTCATCAATTTTATCAACATCAACCTTTGTATCAATTCTCTCTTCCTCAGAGTGATGCTCCTCCAAATTTGGTTCTTTATGTTCCTCGAGCCGCTCTCCCTTGGGCTCCTGATCTAAGGTTTTGATATCATAATAGGTGTCGAATTTACTCATTTCCCCATCCTTGGGTGTTTGCTACCCTTCTTCATCTGATTCCACCTCATCAAGATCAATTCTTAGACCCTCCTCGATGTGCTTATAGTAATCATCATGGCCTGAGTCCTCAGGCTCTTCAACAACATCCACTGCTATTTCTTTGGGTTGTTCCCCGTTTAAACTCTCCATCTCTTTAGAGATTTGCATTGTAGCCTCCATCTTAGGTGGCTCGATAGGAGGTGGAGGGAAGGGCAATGCAACAAGTTGATCCATAAGCATTTTAACTTGGGGGTTCAAAATAACCTTAGAGAATTGAGGTGGCATGTTTTGCAAATAGGAGACAAAGGTCTCCAGCAAGGTAATCTATGCCATAGAAGTCGTAGGAATAGAAGGTGGTAAGGTAGAGATAGTTTCCCATGGAGGAAATAGCGAGGAAGATGATAGTGGAGAAGTGGTAGAGGAAGAGGAATTAGGCATGACCACCGGGGTAGTTGGGGAAGCAAAGGTGAGGTGGAAAAAGATGTCCATGGCAGGTGGAGATGATACGAGAAGTGATTAAGGAGTAGATGGTGATGGGGAAGTGGCTATGATGGATGGGAATGCAAAGGAAATACATGGTGGAGAATGTGTCTGCTCAATTTCTTCCTCCTCCTGGGGTGAAGACCCTTCTTCCTGGATAGCTGACATATCGAGAATAAAGGTTCCCGTTCTCTTGGGCTTATTTGGTGGCCTTTTCCCTTCAACTAATTTTCTAGTGTATAATTATGCTTGGGTGGTTGCTTCAATGTGTCCTTTATCTTCCTAGACCTTGTAACTAGTGGGGACTTGGGAGCATCTTCCAAAGATACCACAACAACACCACTATCTATCTCTCTTTCAAGGTCATCCTCTAACTCTCCATAGGTCAACTCCACACCTTGTTGTTGTATTTGGGCTATTTGATCATCTAGCCATTTCTTGGTCCTCTACTCCACTAGATAGGTGAAAACATTCAAATCTGTAACTTCTGGCTTGACCTATTCAATTATTGGAAATGGCACACTAATCAGAGCATTGTATCTCTCATCAAGCACATTATCATCTTCCACAACTTGATCAGGGACTGGGTACAAATTAATGGATTTTACAAATTTAGCAGTCATTCTCATGTAGTACCACCTTTGTGCCTCATGGTCAGCATCATAGTTGACCCAAAAGTATTCAATGTGTGGCCTATGGGCATACTTCCTTCCAACCCGCTTCTTTAATTTTCCAAGAGGATCTAGACCTCCCCTCTCTATATGTAGTTCCAAGTGGTACTCAATGAGATCCCTCTTTGAATACTTTGAACATGGGGTAGTAGGGCATGAGTATACTCCTTGACCAAAAACAATGGGGTATGGAACCCTAGCACAGTGCTTGCTATGCAATAAAGTGTGGGTAGTTTGCAATTGCTAAGTAAGCTCCAACAAGATTATCTTGTCATTGGGGTATCAGGGTAGCTAGTACAGGAATCCTGAGAATCCCTCAACTCTTATGTATGTAAATTTTGGGAATTGAATGAACCAATACCCAAATCCTTTTACTAATGCCTTTGTGTTGTGAGACATTCTCCTGTGATATTCATTTGAAAAGGTCCTCACAATGTGCATGATGAAGGCATCATTGACTTGTCGATAATCCTTCTTGTAATTTCTATATTGGAGTTATGGGTAAAAATAATATATGAGGTTTTGTCCCTTCTTTGTTCCTAAGGTCCCAACACAGTCTAGTCCCTTGTAGGGGAACTTAACCAACAAAAGTTACACAAGATAGGAGGTCATGTAGAGCTCCTGAGTTTTCTTTACTACGATAAATTGTTGGTGCAGATTTTCACTGATGATCTTTGCCCAATGAAATTTGGCCTCTCCTCTGAGGATTTCCTCTGTGAAATAAAATATCCACTCCTTGAAGAGCAAGGAAGTGGGGAGGCCCATCATTCTTCTCAATAGTGTTATGAGGTCATTGGCCTCTTCTATGAAATCACCCATATATAGCTTCTGGTGCACCTTATTGACACTGACCCTTTTGTCAAGCAACCATGTTTGATTAATAGTTCTCTTGCAGCCTGTGGGGTCTACTTTCCATACATTCAAGGCATATTCTTTCTCGATTTCTTCAATTTTATCAAACAAGGGGATTCCAAATGTCTTTCCAATAGACATGGGAGTTAGATCAGCTAGTACCCTCCCATCTATAGTGATTATCCTCCTGGCCTATGCATTGTAACATTCTTGTCATGCAAAGACCAACTCTGGAGCAATTAGGGCAGGAGGAAAGCCTGTTGCCTTTGCAATTCCACTATTTTTTATTCTCAAGGCTTCCTCTATTCTCAGGTTAACTAGGACCCATTGTTTGAATTCATCGATACTAACATCCCCCAAATCTATATTTGTTACTTTATCCCTATTGAATGTGATCTTAGAGGTGTACTCGACTCTGTGAAATTTGTACTTCATTTGGGATTTCTCCTCTTTTCCCCTGGTAGCCTTTGTAGCCTTCTTACCTTTGTCAAATTTCTCTATTGATTTCTCTATTGGTCCCATAAATCCTAAGGGAGATCATTACATTCATCAAGTTTTATCATTTTATGCTCATTTGTAAAGTTTGCAGCTTTTCAGGTCAGAAGGTGCATGTTTCCACCTAGCGGAAGTCATTAGGATAAATCTCGTTAGAAATGGCTCAGGGAGGATAGAATTCCATAAGTGGAATTTTGATGAGGAAATTCTGCATAGTCTGAACATTAGGTAAATTCAATGCAAGCTTATTACATGTGGGTAAATACAAATTGGAACATTTGGCATCATTTTCCTTGGTCAAAGTGAATTCTCAGGTTCATGCGGAGATTGATGATGCGAAAGCTGCAGGGTGGGAAGCCATTTAAGTTTTATTGCAAGAGACATCCTAGGGGATACGATGACCCACAGGAAAAGTCCTACATGATAGGACCCACAACATTTACACACTTAGTAAATTTTGGTTTAATCATTTTGCATGTGAGAAAATCATGTTTGGTGACCCTACTTGAATATTTTATCATTTATGTATTGTGGAGGTTTAGGATGCGGGTGTCGCCACTACAGGAACTATCAATCTTTTGGTAGTAGATGGGCAGCCCCAGGCGAATGGAAGTCTGTGAGCTGATTTTGACAAGGACATACCCGCAACATTTTCATACTTGGCAAGTTTTCAACGTTTTGGTTGTCTTAAAGTCATTTGGTGCTTAGCAGAACAAACATGGTAGGAGTCACAAGGCAAAAGTCTATTAGAGCTTCACCATTTTTGAATGGCCTAAGATAGGCAGCTTTCCTCGAATGGGGTCTCACATAACAGACCTGCATTGCTTTTCGACTTAGTCATTCATTTTTCCCTGAAAGAAACAAAGTAACACTACTAGCTTTGGTGCTCATGTCGTCGGGGTCGCTTTAGGCATTGTGGAAAGTCTAAGTGCAGAAGCCGCGATGCAGGGAATTGTGTGTAAATCACCATTAAATAATGGCTTAAATGAGGTATACTTCCGATGAGGGTGGCCCACATGGGCATTACTGCAAGGAGTTAGAACTTTGTTGATTTCTTGATTGCAAGTTTAACTTTCTTGTGGCAATGAAAGGGGTGGGGTCTGCAAAGCGGTGAGTTGTTAAAGCTTCGTTGTTTGTGAATGGCCTTTGTTAACCATCCTCCCACTGATGAGGACCCTCAAATGACTTATTCTTAAAGATTTTTGATGTTTTGTTTACTGCCTGTAGAAAGGATGGGGTGGAAAGTGGTGAGTGGGATGCCGCCAAGATCTCACCATTGTATAACAACACAAGCCAAGCAGAGTCCCACTAATGGGGGATCCACAATGGGGAACTTGTAAAGGGGTTGAAGACTTAATTATTTCAGGGGTGTTTTTGTAAGGAAAATTTGGTGCATCTCAGAGAAATCTCTAAGAACAGTAGTGCCTTCGGTAACTTTCATTTCGATTAGGTTGCCTCAAAGACACATACAACTATGTCCTAAAGCGAAAACATACACAATTTATTTCCCACATTGATCCTTTTGAGAAAAACACATGTAAATTCAACAACATGCATTAACAGATTCTCTAACAAAACTAATACAGACATGAAAGATGAGACAAACAACAGAACACAAAGATTTATGTGGGGAAAATCCTTTCGGATAAAAAACCCCACACTCCAAAGATCGAGCCATTTTATTATTCAGCAACAAACTGTTACAATACAATTTCAGGCTCATACCTTTTCAGATATTACATCTTCTTCATTTTGGATACAACTGGTAGCAATTGATCACTCAGTACACAGGAGAGAGTTCGGCAGCATAACCCTGCCTCTACTTCAGCCTCATGGGCTTGGCCTTTCAGCTAGCCACTCGGCTCTCTCTCTTCTTCTCTTCGGCTCTTAGACCCCCTACATAGAATGTCCAATGCATAAATTTATAGATTCATTCTCTATAGCCTCTATGAAACGGTTTGCTTCCAACTATCGTATCACAACTATCGAATCATCCAACTCAGCATCGTAGATGTTTCCACTTCCTTGTATAGAAGATAATATGTGTCACACCACATAGGACAATCATCCAAACGGTCAACAACGATCAACTTGTGTTGTCATGTCGGTGAGACACTAACCGTGTCTCCCCGATGCCAACATAGATGCATTCGATATCACCAAGAGTTGTCCCCATCGACAAGAGGTTACACCAAGTCCAGAGAGCTATCGCTAAGACTTCGTCATGTTTCCAAGACCTCACACCGAAGATCACAAGGTATTCTGAAGAGTTCATCAGTCAGAAAGACTATCGCTCTTCACCTAGACATTACACCAAAGTCTTCAAGTCACATTGACCTCAGCATTCTCATCGGCGAGACAATCGCCATTCAATGAGACATCATACCGAAGTTCAAAGGTCATATCAATGTTAGCTTTTCCATCGGCAAGACACCCGCAGTTCGTCAAGACTTCATACCGAAGTCTTCAAGTCATGCCGACATGAGTATTCCATTCGGTGAGACAATTGTCTTTCGCCAAGACATCACACCGAGCTCTTCATACCGAAGTCCTTGTGTTTCTCCGATGACTCCATTCGCTAGGAGTCTCACCGAAAACACCTGATCACATGTAGCTTTGTCGGCCAGACTTACCGCTGTCGCCAAGAGGTCATAGCGAACCCCTTTCGTTACCCTGATGACTCCATATGTCTGTCGGCAAGACATCCACACATTGGTAAGACTTCTTACCAAAGAAAATGGGTTACACTGATGACTCCTTTCACCACAGGTTTCCCCGACATCCGCTAGACACCAACCTGTTGGCCAGACATCTCCTAGTCACCAAGACTTCATATCGATAGGCACAAGTCATGCCGATTACCACATCGGCCAGACAGACCAAAGGTCATGCCGATATCGGCAAGACTTCCTATTGTCACCGAGACATCATTCTGACAGTCCAAGGTTACGCCAAAGGTTTCAAATGCCGATCGCCAAGACATTCAAGAGGTCACAACGATAGTTCAGGATCTACTAGTAGGTTGGCCAGACTTCTCCTCAGTCTCACCGAAATTTCTCACAAGAAGTTTCATCCTGTGGGATTGAGGCACACAATTCCAACAATCTCCCACTTAACAAAGATCACACAGGAACCTCCAAAGCAACCAGAGACTAAGATCACACTAGCTCCACCAGTTCAGACCCTGCAATACTCAAGACACCTAATCAACAAGATTCCACAGATAACAGTCCAAGGGACAATCTGTAACAAAGACCAGGCATCCAATTGCAACTTACTGTTCAACAAAGCAACCTAAATGCAACCGATCACAGCCTTCCAGGAAAACCACATAGACCTAAAACATGCTCTCATGCTCCAACATGAATTCTGCTCCAACATCCAAGATGTCCATCATTCAGGCAATAAACCCTATCATCTTCCAGCATGCCACCTATGGAAGAAAGATACAAGCCAAGGTGAATAAGCACCATTCCAATGAACACAAGCAAAAGATCCCAATGATACCATCAACAAGATACTGCTACCACTTCATTGTGCTCAAACACTATACAAAATCAATATCAACTTCAAAGCCAAAAATAGAACACAACTGTGAAGTCATTATCCAAAAACAAGATACTAAACATCAACTAGAACAACAATCAGACTGACTGCTTCCATCCAACTGATAAACCCACGCGACTGGAAATAGCACCCACAGCTTGTGCTATTCCATCACATACCTCATAGGTATCAACATTAGTAAACTTATGCTACTCAAAACCAACCCATCAACAACGAATGCAAGATCCAAATGCCAACCAGTCAAAGAAGACAAAACACAACAGGAACTCCCACTATCTGAGTAATCCAGAAACATCACAAGTCTACCAATAACGACACATAGAAAATGTAAACATGTAGTACTAAGGAAATATCCACAATGATATGCACAACCTACAACAACCCGCTACAAGAAACATTTCTCTCATCACAAACCTTCACGGCCACAGAGAGAAACTCTGCACATCATCTTCTTGTAGAACATCCTCCTAAATACACTTCTAATAGCTAGTTGTGTCAAGAATGATCTTCTTCACATCCCAAAAGAAAAACCTTAACAACATCCATTCGTTCAATCACCAAGATCAAGCCGACTTTAAAAAAAACATGGATGTAAGCTTCTTAAAGAACATCAAACTACTTCATTCCCCCATTTCAGGAAATCAGCCCATATAACGTCTCCTACCAATTCTCATTAGCAACAAGGAGATAAAACAAAACTATACAACTTCCACTATGAATCCTCCAGAACCATTAGACAACAATTCAAGATCCATATCATGAAAGTGAACTTAATAAAACACATCTGAAAAATATAATGGGCCAAATACCTTTCAGGTAAACTGTCGAGTAGACCAAGAGTGGGAACGAGAATACTCCTTCAAGATACAAGTCGTCATGACTAATCCAAGAGCAATCTCCTCATAGGTCTCTTATTGAACTCACGTTCAACCAAGGTGTAGGCTTCTCGGAATTTCTGCTAAAAGACTCCATCAAGAGTAACAATCAACAACACTTCTCTCATAAGAGAAAAACAACCTCACCTTATTCTTCATGTATCCATGAGTACTAGCAACTAATCATCTCATGCTAAACTTCAACTGCATTACTGCACTATCACGAAGTATCAAGCAAGTAATCAAAGCACCCAATACACAAAGAATTACCAGACCACTATCAAAGCTCCAATCATCTGAATCAAGAACTTATCATGACACCATGATCTACATATCCCCTTAGGAGATACCATGCTTCAGGTGACTTCACCATGGTCTCAAGTACAATGCACAATGCCAAAACTCCAGTACACAAACAAGAGTATACCATGACATAAAGCAAACAGATTCAAAAAACCAACATCACCTATCAAGCACCACCAACACCTCAGCCAAAGACTCCAAGCTCCTCCATGGTTCCAAGATGTTGCACATCTTCAAGTAATGTCCATGCAAATGTGAAAGAAACCCTTCTGTAGCAACAGGATCAAAGAGCTCTCCCAAGAAACATCTGCAACACTAAAGAAGACCATTCACCACCACGTGATGAATCCACAGTCACTGCTAGAGCTCCCACTGAAACGTGACACCTGAGCTCTCCAACCATCATGACTACCTACTACAGGTTCCCATAACCAACTATATAGGTACTCAATAGTATCCATCCTCTCATCTCAAAGCACCACACCAATGCACAAGTGACCACATACAAGGCCAACTAAAAAGTTTGCACCAACAATGAATCAACCTCATGGATATAGACAATCCACTTCCGAGTTGTCTCACAACAAACATGTAGGTAAAGACAGTCCACAACATTGCACAACCTATAGATCCATTCAATAGAAACGTGCAAACCCATCATCGCATTGGAAATGCAAAATTGAGATATCAAAGAGAATAACCAAGTAGAAAACATGACTCAAACACCAGATCATGCCAAATCTGATTTGCCAATCATGTCCACAATGAGCACCATAATCAAGGAACCCACAAGCACCACCATAGGAATGCTGAGTGATGAATCACGTACTAACACTCCCATGTAGAGAATAAATCATACCTCCTCAAACCATGCACCAAGCATACATGCAGAACTACAACTATCTCATCCAGCAACACCCCAAAAGGTCAGTGTCTAGACAATAGCTTAACAACAACTCCTACATGGTCACAAGTTTTGCTTAACCATGTAAAACCTGCAAAATCACAGAGCCATGCAAGTACAAAACATCCTTAGAAAGGAAAACAACAGTTCAAGAGAATCCAGGTCCCTTTCAGACCAACTCTAAAACCACCAACATGTACATGCATCTGAGAAAGAGAGAAAGGCTATTTCAGAAGCTTGCAAATCATCTAATGATTAACTCCATAGCCTTCAAGCATTCGAGGTTAATAGGAAACAGTGCCTTCCAACACCAGGAACCACCACCTAGCATAAGCACTCTCTTCCATGACTGAGAAACAACCTAGGCTTCTACATATCACCCAAGAGCCTGACACACAAATGCCCAATATGAAAGCTTTATTGCTACACAGCCACAGAGCAAAGAAATCCACCTCATACTCCAAGGTTATACCGCTACCAGCCAGGAGACACAGATCACAACATGACCAACTCCTTTTTTCCATCTGACCATCCTTCAAGCTGCATGTTGTCTCAAAATACCACAAGGCTTCCACTCATCAAAGGATCAATACATCAGTCCATCCCTCCAGATTTCTTCTAGCCCATCAACCTAAGAAATATTCATAGGAGAAATATCTAGAACCAACAACTAGAAGAAGGCTTTGATACCACTTGAAATGAAAATTTGGTGCATCTCAGAGAAATCTCTAAGAACAGTAGTGCCTTCGGTAACTTTCATTTCGATTAGGTTGCTTCAAAGACATGTACAACTATGTCCTAAAGTGGAAACAAATAGTTTATTTCCCACATTGATCCTTTTGAGAAAAACACATTTAAATTCAATAGCATGCATTAATAGATTCTCTAACAAAACCAATACAGACATGAAAGATGAGACAAACAACAGAACACAAAGATTTACATGGGGAAAATCCTTTCGGATAAAAAACCCCACACTCCAAAGATTAAGCCATTGGATTATTCAGCAACAAACGGTTACAATACAATTTCAGGCTCATAGCCTTTGCAGATATTACATCTTGTTCATTTTGGATACAACTGGTAGCAACTGATCACTCAGTACACAAGAGAGAGTTTGACAACATAACCCTACCTCTGCTTCGGCCTCATGGCCTTAGCCTTTCAGCCAGCCACTCAGCTCTCTATCTTCTTCTCTTCGGCTCTTAGACCCCTTGCACAGAACATCCAATGCATACATTTACACATTCGTTCTCTACAGCCTTTGTGAAATGGTTTGCTTCCAACTATCGAATCATCTAGCTCAACATCGTAGATGTTTCCACTTCCTTGCATACAAGATAATATGTCCAAGTCACACCACGTAGGACAATCATCCAAATGGTTGACAACGATCAACTGTGTTGTCATGTCTGTAAGATACTAACTGTGTCTCCTCGATGCCAACACAGCTAGCATTCGATATTGCCAAGAGTTGTCCCCATCGGCAAGAGGTTACACCAAGTCCAGAGAGCTATCGCTAAGACTTCGTCATGTCACCAAGACCTCACACCGAAGATCACAAGGTATTCTAAAGAGTTCATCAGTCGGCAAGACTATCACTCTTTGCCCAGACATTACACCAAAGTCTTCAAGTCACATCGACCTCAACATTCTCATTGGTGAGACAATTTCCATTTGATGAGACATCATACCCAAGTTCAAAGGTCATATCGATGTTAGCTTTTCCATCAGCAAGACACCCTAAATTCGTCAAGACTTCATACCGAAGTCTTCAAGTAATGTCAATGTGAGTATTCCATTCGGTGAGACAATCGTCTTTCACCAAGACATCACACCGAGTTCTTCATACCGAAGTCCTCGTGTTTCTCCAATGACTCCATTCGCTAGGAGTCTCACCAAAAACACCTGATCACATGTAGCTTTGTCGGCCAGACTTACCACTATCGCCAAGAGGTCATAGCGAACCCCTTTCATTACCCCGATGACTCCATATGTCTATCGGCAATACATCCACACATCGGTAAGACTTCTTACAGAAGCAAATGGGTTACACCAATGACTCCTTTCACCACAGGTTTCCCTGACATCCGCTAGACACCAAACTATCGGCCATACATCTCCCAGTCACCAAGAATTCATATTGATAGGTGCAAGTCATGTCGATTACTACATCAGCCAGACAGACCAAAGGTCATGCCGATATTGGCAAGACTTCCTATTGTCGCCGAGACATCATTTCGACAGTTCAAGGTTACGCCGAAGGTTTCAGATGCCGATCGCCAAGACATTCAGGAGGTCACAGTGATAGTTCAAGATCTACTAGTAGGTCGGCCACACTTCTCCTCAGTCTCACCGAAATTGCTCACAAGAAGTTTCAGCCTGTGGGATTGAGGCACACAATTCCAATAGTTTTGATTGGTAAGTTCAAGGAAAATTAGATGAGTAGAATCCACTGGTCGGGAGGTTGGTGGGTCTTAGTCATAAGGACATGAACTGAGCTAAGAGGACCCTTGTACACATAGCCTAGCATGGCCAATCCCACATCATTTTCAACTCATAGTGGTTGATCTTTAAATAGTCAAAGGGGCCGACGGTTTGAGTGTGGGAGCAGAGAGAGTGGGAACTGTCACTATTTTCGTAGCTTAAAAATGACACTTTATTGATGGGTTTCCTTGAATATCAACCCACAATGAATGCAACGTTGAGGGATTTGGAGCCTAGGGTTTGTTGGCCAAACTTAAATTCATGAATTTTAATGGTTTTAAACCCTAAAATTGCAACCCCTAGCGAATTTGAGTATGTAGAAGTGAAAGGAGGGTTAATACACACCTTCTGCTACCTGGATGGAGAGGACAGCTAGGGTTTAGGTCTTCAAATTCTTCTGCATGCATAACTACCTCTCTTTCTCTTTGAATTTGAAATTTTTGAGTGAAAATGATAGTTGGACAAGGGGTATATATAGATCGAATTGTCATAAATGTGACCATTAATTGCAGGGTCTCGAAATACATGTATTTGGTGGAAAAGAAAAAATTTGACAAGTTAAAGACGTTGGGTTGAAGTTCATGTAGAGAAATGACATGCAGAAGCAGGATGCAGAAAGTCCATTGTGGGAAGGTAGAGGGGAAATGTCGCAAGGAACAGTGAAGTAGAAATGGTAATCTATAAAGAGAAACCCACAACCCAAAATCTGCAAATGGAAAAACATGGCGTAAACCTGTAGAGAGTTTTCTGCAAAAGCTTGAAACTTCTTGAAACTTGGGTGAATGAATTGGTCAAGATGGATTTGGAAAATTTTAAGGCACATGATCAACCCAAGTCCAGAATAGGGGCCCAAAAATTGAGTCAAACATGAACCGACTTGGCAAAGGAAAATGAAAAAAGAGGGGGTGCCCAGTCTAAGAGGGGCGTGTGTGCAAAAGGCACAATAAATGGTGACTTTGTTGGGGAACACTCCTAAGTTTTCCAAGGATAACGATTCATCTAGAACCTAGAATTTTTGGTTTAGTAGACCAAAAACAACTCTATTTAAGCAAACTCCTAGCTCAAAGGAGAATAAAATCTTTAGTTGAATCGGGCCAAAAATATCTTAGAAGTGTGTGTACAGTGAATTCATTCCTCTCCCTTAGAAATCATAGAGGCAAGTGACCAATCATCCAAGAAAATCTATGTAAATAATCAAACTCCAAAAGTAACTTGGACATTGCTCTGCTCCCAGCCAGGAATCTATAGCCTCGATGGAGTTGTCACTGCAATCCCCACAAACATTGCTCTATTGCCTACCGGGCATCCCTAGCCCTGATAGAGTTGTTCGCACACCCACATAGTTTCCCATTTTTAGTGTTTCCTTTTCTTTTCCTTTTCTCTTTTCTTTATTTTATATTCTTCTTTTATACTTTCTTGCTCAACTATAGAAGCAATGAAGCTTATAGCGGGTTTGGAAATTGCAATGATCACTGGAGCAGATTTAAGATTTTTCACTTGCCAAGGGTTCATGGTAACTGCTGCATAGTTCTTTGAGATTATTAAAGATGTGCATTATGTGAGGTATGAGATATGAGTGAGAGGATTCAAACAAGGGTTTGATTCTAGGTCAAGCCAAAGTTCAAATGAAGAGACCTAATTCATGGAAGCAACTAGAAATCCTTGGTAACTCATGAAGGCTTATCCATGGAACATATAGGAATGCACACCAAAGTAGGCCCTTTGAGCATTCCAAGTATGACCACCACATCTAGACCAAACAACACCCTCAACAAAAACAAAGGCCGGTAAAACAAGAGAAAATAAAGTGAAGCAAAACAAAAACAAAGACCTCTAACTATGTACAAGGGTGAGTTGAATAGCTCAAGCAAGGAAATAATGCTTCAAATATTTCCCATTGATTGGAAATAGGATATATTCTCTAGTAAGTGTTTTCAAGTGAAAGGAATTATCTCTGAGGATTTCAGAATAATCATCTAGTCCCACATAGCCGATCCCACATCATTTTCAACTTAGAGTTGTTGATCTATAAATAGTCAGAGGGGCCAACGGTTTGAGTGCGGGGGCAGAGAGAGTGGGAGTTGTTACTATTTCTACCACTTAAAAATGATACTTAGGGGATGGGTTTCCTTGAATATCAACCCATAGTGAATTCAACATTGAAGAATTTGAAGACCTAAGCCTTGGCCATCCTCTCCATCTGTGTAGAAGGTGTGTATTAACCCTTTGTTTCACTTCTACATACTCAAATTCGCTAGGGGTTGTAAGTCTAGGGTTTAAAACCATTAAAATTCATGAATTTAAGTTCGGCTAACATGCCCTAGGCTCCAAATCTCTCAATGTTGCATTTGATGTGGGTTGATATTCAAGAAAACCCATCCCTAAAGTGTCATTTTTAAGCGGTGGAAATAGTGATGGCTCCCACTCTCTCCACCCCTGCACTCAAACCGCCAACCCATCTGACTATTTAAAGATCAATGACTCTTAGTTGAAAATGATGTAGGATTGGCTATGCAAGACTACATGTGTGGAGGTTCGCTTAGCTCAGGTCGTGTCCTTACGGCTAGGACCCACTAACCTCCCGATCGGAGGATTTTTCTCATCTAATTTTCCTTGAACTTACCAATCAAAAAACCCTTGAAATGTTTAAGTCTTCAACCCCTTTGAAGGTTCCCAATTTCGGATCCCCCACTAGCAAGACTCTACTTGGCTTGTGCTGTTATAAAATGGTAAGAGCTTGGCAGCGTCCCACTCACTGCTTTCTGCCCCATCCTTTCTGCAGGAAACAAACAAAACTTTAAAAATATTTAAGACTAAGTCCTTTACGGGTCCTCACCGGTGACAGGATGGTCAACGAAGGCCATTCATAAATGGAAAAGATTTAACAACTCCCCACTTTGAGGACCCTTCCCCTTTCATTTCTGCAAGAAAGTCAAATGTGCAATCAAGAAATTTCCCAAGTTCTAACTCCTCGAGGTAATGCCAATGTGGGCCACCCTCATCAGAAGTCTGCCTCATTTAAACCATTATTTAATGATGATTTACACATAGCACCTCGCATCGCAGCTTCTACCCTTGGACTTTTCGTAGCACCCAAAGTGACCTCGACGACGTGAGCACCAAAGCTAGTAGTGTTACTTTTTTCTTTCAGGCGAAAATGAATTCCTAAGTCAAAAACCTATGCGGGTCCGTAATGTGGGACCCCATTCAGGGAAAACTGCTCATCTTAGGCCATTCACAAATAGCAAAGCCCTAATGGAATTCTGCCTTGTGACT
This sequence comes from Sequoia sempervirens, assembly GCA_007258455.2. Lineage (NCBI taxonomy): Eukaryota > Viridiplantae > Streptophyta > Pinopsida > Cupressales > Cupressaceae > Sequoia > Sequoia sempervirens. The sequence goes on along the minus strand of VDFB02000002.1, from coordinate 93,067,080 downwards.
CCCACCCTATTCATTCTGCTAAGCACCAAATGACTTTAAGAAAACAAAATATTGAAAGCTTGCCAAGTGTGGAAACGTTGCGGGTCTATCCATGCAAAACTCAACTAGCATAATTCCATCTGCTTGAGGCCATCTAGTTACTGCCAAAAGATTGATGGCACCCGCAAGGGTGGCACCTGCATCCTAAAACTCCATAGTAAAATGATAAAGTCTTCAAGTTGGGTCACCAAACATGATTTTTCCACATGCCAAAATGATTAAACTAAAATTGACTAAGTGTGAAAATGTTGCAGGTCGTACCATGAGGGACATTGCCTACGGGTCACTGTATCCCTAAGGACACCTCTTGCAGCAAAACTTAAACAACTTCCTGCTCTGCGGCTTCCACATCATCAATATTTGCATGAACCTGAGAAGTCACTTTGACCAAGGAAAATGATGCCAAATGTTCCATTTTTTATTTCCCCACATGACTAATAAGCTTGCATTGAATTTACCTAATGTTCAGACTATGCATAAATTCCTCATTAGAAATTTGCTTGCGGAACTCTGTCCTCCCTAAGTTGTTTCTAACAACATTTATCCTAATGGCTTCTACTAGGTAGAAACCCGCACCTTCTGACCTACAAAGCTACAAAGTTTACAAATGAGTATAAAATGATAAATTTGATGAATGTAATGATCTCCCTCAGGATTTATGGAACCAAAACAAAAATCAACAAAGAAAGTTGACAAAGGTAAGAGGGTTACAAAGGCTACTAGGGGAAAAGAAGAGAAAGCCCAATTGAAGTATGAATTTCATGGAGTTGAGTGCACCTAGAAGATCATATCCAATTGGGATAAAGTAACAGATGCAGATTTGGGGCATGTTAGTATCGATGAATTTAGACAATAGGTCTCGGTTAACCCGAGAACAAAGGAAGCCTTGAGAATAAAAAAAAGTGGAATTGTAAAGGCAACAGGATTTCCTCCTACTCTAATCACTCCAAAGTTGGCCTTTGCATGTTGAGAATGTTACCATGCACAGGCCAGGAGGATGGTCATTGTAGATGGGATGGTACTAGCTGATCTGACTCCCATGTCTATTGGAAAGACATTTGGTGTCCCCTTGTTTGATAAAATGGAATAAAATAAGAAATAATATTCCATGAATGTATGGAAAGAAAACCCCATAGGCTGCAAGAGAACTATTAATCAGACATGGCTACTTGAAAAAAGGGACAGTGCCCTAGAAGTTGTACAGGCGTGATTTCATAGAAGAGGCCAATGACCTCATAACACTATTGAGTAGAGTGATGGGCCTCCCCACTTCCTCACTCTTTAAGGAGTGAATGTTTTATTTCATAGAGGAAAACCTCAAAGGAGAGGCCAAATTTCATTGGGAAAAGATCATCAACGAAAGTCTACACCAACAATTTGTCACAGTAAGAAAACTTAGGAGTTCTAAATGACCTTCTATCTTGTGTACCTTCTAGCGGTGAAGTTCCCCTACAAGGAATTGGACTATGTTGGGGCCTTGGGAACAAAGAAGGGACATAATCTCGTATATGATTGATACCCATAGCTCCAATATAGAAATTACAAGAAGGATTATCGATGGGTCAATGATTCCTTCATCATGCACATTGTGAGGACCTTGTCAAATGAATATCATAGGAGAATGTCTCACAATGCAAAGGTGTTAGTAAAAGGATTCGGGTACTGGTTCATTCAGTTCTCCAAATTTACATACATAAGAGCTGAGGGATTCTTATGATTCCCATACCGGCTGCCCTGATACCCCAATGAAAGGATAATCTTGTTGAGTCCACACTTTATTCCATAACAAGCAATTTGCTAGGATCCCATACCCCATTTTTTTTGGTCAAGGAGTATTCTCATGCCTTGTTGCCCCATGTGCAAAGTATTCAGAGAAGGAGCTCATTGAGTACCACCTAGAACTGCATATAGAGAAGGTAGTTTTGGATCCTCTTAGAAACTTAAAGAAGTAGGTTGGAAGGAAATATGCCCATATGCCGCACATTAAATATTTATGAGCCAACTGTGATGATGACTATGTGGTCTGAAGGTGGTACTACATGAGAATGACTACTAAATTTGTAAAATCCATTAATCTGTACTCGGTCCCTAATCAAGTTGCAGAAGATGATAATGTGCTTGATGAGAGATACAATGCTCTGATCAATGTGCCATTGCTAGTAATTGACTGGGTCAAGCCAAAAGTTACAGATTTGAATGTTATCACCCGTCCAGTGGAGCAAAGGACCAAGATATGGCTAGATGATCAGATAGCCCAACTGTAGCAACAATGCATGGAGCTAACCTATGGAGAGTTAGAGGATGACCTCAAAAGAAAGAAAGGTGGTGGCACTATTGCGAGATCTTTGAAAGAGGCTCCCAAGTCCCCACTAGTTACAAGGTCTAGGAAGAGAAAGGACACATCAGAGCGACAACCCAAGCATAAAGTATACACTACAAAATCAGTCGAAGGGAAGAGGCCACCCAAGAAGCCCAAGAGAATGGGAACCTTTATTCCTGATATGTCAGCTATCTAGGAAGAAGGGTCTCCACCCCAAGAGGAGGAATAAATTGAGCAGCCACATTCTCCATCTCATACTACCTCTACACTCCCATCCACCACAACCACTACCTCATCACCCTATACTCCTCAATCACTGCCCGTATCATCTCCACCTCACATCTACTTCCCCAACCGCCCCAATGGTCATGCTTGATTCCTCTTCCTCTACCACTTCTAAACTATCATCTTCCTCACTCTCGTCTCCATTGGAAACTATCTCTACCTTACCGCATTCTATGCCTATGACTTCTATGACACCGATTACATTGTCAGATACCTTTGTCTCCTATCTTCAAAATGTGTCACCTCAGTTCTCTAAGGTTATTTTCAACCCCTAAGTTAAAATTTTTATGGCTCAACTTGCTACTATATTTCCCCTCCCTCCACCTCCTACCGCGCCACCTAAGATGGAGGCTACAATGCAAATCTCTAAAGAGATGGAGAGGTTAAGCAGGGAACAACCCAAAGAAACAACAATGAATGTCAATGAAGAGCTCAAGGACTCAGACCATGATAATGATTGTGAGCATGTTGAGTAGGGTCTGAGAATTGATCTTGATAAGGTGGCCTAAGATGAAGAAGGGTAGAAAATTCCCAAGGATGGGGAAATGAGTAAATTTGACACCTATTATGTTGTCGAAACCTCAGATTAGGAGCCCGAGGGAGAGCAGCCTGAGGAACATAAAGAAGAAAATCTGGAGGAGCATCACTTTGAGGAAGAGAGAATTGATACAGAGGTTGATGTTGATATAATTGATGAACTCCCTAAAACTAGCCAAGACGAGGTCCAACAACATGAAGAAGTGCCTCTGAAAGGAGAGCAATATAAAGAAGAATAAAATACTGATAAGAAGGATACTGGGCCTGATCAAGAAGCTAGAATTAAGCATGAGGAAAACAAGGGGCCAACCCAAGAAGAATATACTACTAAGAAGAATGGAGAAGCTGCTAAGCATGATAAAGGGAAGGAAATAACACTAGAAGAGGAGTGAAATTAAGAAGAAGAGAATGTTGAAGTTTCTCCTAGACATGAAGAGGAAGAGCCTTTAAAAGATCAAGAGGAAAGGGAAAATAATGAATTCAACACTACATCCCAGGACCATCAAACAGAGGTTCCTTCATGGCTAGACTAGCCATTGAAGAGGAAAGCTCTTGTACTCGCCAACCCTAAAGCTCGTCTAGAGGTAATACTGGCCTGAACACAAGTGAAGACTCAAGAGAAGAAGAAACCAAAGATTAGGTCTCACATTACAACGGATGCCTCAGGCTCTAGGATATTACAAGTAGCCACCCCCACCACGAACAAGGATGTTGACACCCTACAGGGAAAGGATTACTAGGTGACTACCATCAATTTAGGCCTTGCATCCAAAGCCCAAAAAATTGATGACTTTGAAGGGTCTATTTCTACAATCCTCTAGTAGATGAATAAGGATCAGTCCATGAAGGAGGAACTAAAACCGCAAGTGGCAGAATTAACCACCTACATACAACAATGGACAACATCTAGAGAGGAAGCTCCAATGGAATCACCAACACCTATGCTACTATCTAAAGAAGAGGTTAATAAAATGGAAAGGATGAAGAATTGGACTAAGTCCATGAACTGGTTTAAAAGAGTTGTTGACATGGGTGACAAAGGCATCTATTATGCATTCAAGATTCACAATCACTACTTTGTCCTATGAAAGGAAGTTGAGAAGGAGGTAGGCACTTGTAAAGACTTCCCAAATCTTTACAAAATTACATTACCCCAAGCTATAGAGCATTTTGAAGTTATCTAAGGAAGTCTAGAAGGAGTTAGCTCTGCCTAAAGAGGACCATTGGCTTCCAATTATGTGACTAATTAATTGTGAATTTAGAAAAGGGATCCTCGAGAATTCTTTGATTCAACTTGATGTTATCCACGAATGTGTAGTTTCCCATTTGGCTAAGGCGGACAACCTCTTGGAATTAATGATAGGATATAAGATGCTAGCATTGGAGATAGATCGAGAGGTAGTAAAATGTGAACTTCACAAGAGGATAGAAGAAGAGGTTAGCAACACTTTGTTAGTAGATTTTATGGATTTTTCCACATGAGCCTTCTCAAAATCAAAGAAAATGGTAAAGGCAAGAAGCACGTGTGTACAACATTACGAGGAAATGGTGAATTATTTCAAAAGGATCACCTTCTGCATCACCAAATCTAACATTACAGAGTGGGATAAGGTTTAGGCTATTATTAGAAATTTTGTTTATTATGCTTCATTGCAAAAGGAAGCTGGAAATCCCATAATAGATGATGAATATTTGTTAAAGTAGCTAGAGGACAAAATAGGGAAAAGACAAAATAGCCTATTTTATATTGTAAATTTTGTACTCATATTGGGTGATGTGAAAACCCTAAAGCTAGAATGAATCTGAGCCATTCATTGTAAATTGATCTTGACCATTCATTCTACTTTTTGAAAATTATAAATAGGGGCATCCTCTCATTTTCAAAGAGAGAGATGAGTTGTTGTGTAAGGGAATTTTGCAACAATATATAAGAAAAGCATTGAATTTTATGGTTTCTTGTGTATTGTTCATTATTTATGCATGATTCAACCTCCAAATGTTTATTCTAGCATTGTTCATTTATTTTTAAGTTCATTTTCAGCTTGTAGTTCATGTTCAGCTTTAATGGTGGTTGTATGATGTAGTATTTGATGCACTTCCAACTCATACCTTTTGTAATTTTTTGCGTAAATTTAGTCTGAGATCCTTTATCTATTGCACCTAAGTTCAACTATTTTCTCATGCTAAATAGGTGAATGACACGGTTAGAAAATCTGCAAAGAACCTTAGAAAATTGCACTAGTTTTATTATACTGTAGATGATTCTTGGTTAAGAAAAACTTAGTTTGGGAAGTCTGTCTACTACAATATCAGCCATTGTTACTGTAGTCCATAGTTTAAGAGTTAGAATAACATCTAAACCCTTCACCCTTTTGACTTTTCTTTTAAATCTAAATTAAATTTAAGTGTCCAACATCATAACAGTGTCATATTTGATGAAAAAGAAGAGTTTCATATTGGTGTCCTAACACTTTCTATTATTGTTCATAATTTCCAGAACTCTAAAACTCCATTACAGACCCATAACTTCCATGCTTTGTGAACTATAAAGGCCCCTTGTGATTACCAGTAGATCCCACATCAACACTGAGTTTTTTTTGCATAGTCATGACCTGACACCTGAGAGACCTTGGGGTGATTTTTTGAAACTTATTTGTATATTTTCACCTTTCAAGAGAGATAGGACATTTATGTTCTATATGTGTTGAGAAGTGCAAAAACATCCATCAAAAACTTTGACAAGGTGTCATTGGTGTGTCGTATTAGAGAGACACGTCATTTTTAGTGGAATGACAAAGCAAGTATCTTTGACATTTCGATAAGCCTTTTATAAGAGAGACAAAATACATTTTGGCAGAACATCAAAGTGAGTCCCTTCGACATGCTAATAAGATGGGACCTAATAGAGTGAGATAAAGGAGAATGATGATGTAAGTAGGAAATGTGGCAGTGAGTGATTAGTCAATATACTAAGACGTACTAGTGACGATAGTTGTATGATGATGATAGGGATGACACATAGGTAGTACAGACTTCTTGATCATGCATATTGGTGAGACTTTCTTATTTTGAAGTGAGTTGTTGCAGCGTCTCTTCAAAATTCTAACAAGCTGCATCAAGGAGACTCTGGGTATCAAAAGGAGTCCTTTGGGAGTCCCTCCAATGGAGCGATAAGGTGTATTGAGGTGACGATGGGATCTTGGACTAACAAGAGTGCAATTCCCTTTGATATTCCAGTATCGGGGAGACAAACAAGTTTCAGTGAGAGATCTTGAGGAGTCTATTCAACATCCCGATAGAAGCTTCATCGATGAGACCTTGCCATATCGAGGTGAGAAGATTTGAAGTCCCCATGACACTGGCAAGAAGGTGGACATAAACATGAGTAGATCAATCGTGATAGACAGACAAGTAAGGTTGTGACACATGGTGTGGTGTTATTTGTTGATTTCACATAATTGTTGTGAATCAACATGATTATTGGCCAAATTATTTCAAACATGAATCGATGGTTGGAAGTGAATGAATAGAATTGAATTCACTGATAACTTGGTAACTTCTTGTGAGATCTCGATGTTCATTGGATGATGAGGTGGTACTATTATAACATGGGAGGAAAAGAATGTCTATAAGACAAGCTAACCAAAAGGATAGGAGGTTATAGCAAGGATATCGAGAGCAGATAGAGAGGGTGGCAGAATAGCATGTGAGATAGGTGATCGTGAAGTAGAATCTGAAGGTCTCAATCTGCATGTTTGATTGGATTCTTTGTAATCAAACAACCCATGTAATGTTGTAATGCTGAAATTATCTCTTCCATTCTAGAATAATAAAATATCTTTGTTTTCTTCCTACATATTGGTTGTGTTTCCATGTTGTTACTATGAGGTTGAGACTATAAGGGGAGTACACTTCATCAACTAGTAGTTATACAGACAAATTCAAAATAGGTCAGTACCTAAACATTCCCACAATGGATAGGAATGAAAGGAAACCTACATAAATCCTTCATTAGGACCCAAATAGATCCCAACACACTTCAAAATTCTTATACAATCCTTGCATGTAGTGTTAAACACAAGGTCAACCAACACCCATGCAAAACACCATAATTATTAAGTACACACTTCCTTAAACCAATCAGAAAATCTGAAAGTTTTGAATAACATAATTCACTTAAAATCAATCCAGAATAATCCACCAACTACTTAATATTCATCAAACACCTCATCCAAGCTTGCACCATACAAACACTTTAACTTAGAACAATTGGTAACCCTTATTTGCATATTGATAAATGGAACTCTTTGTACTGCACCAAATCAAGTAAAAACTTAAATATAGAAAGATAAAAGAATTATAAGAAACTTCCCAAATTTTCACAACTTGAAGTGAAATATCAGAGAAACATGGAGCAAATACATTTCTCCCATACCACAAAAAACATCACTAAACAACTAGTTCACACACTTGTGAAAATATCTCGCAATGTACAATGATCCAAAAACCCAAATTTTGAATATAGCAACCTTTGAAAACCTTGAATAATCTGTAAGATCCACACAAGCATAACATCAACATATAAATAACATGGATCACAATATTGAAGCATACTATGAACAAATGCACAATACGGTTTACTCTATTTATTAAATTTTCTCAAAAGCACTTGGAAACCATGTACCAAATACATCATCTCAGCTCATTACTTCATTCCAACTCACCTTCAGACTTTGCAACAAGAAGAATAGCTCCATGTACTCACAAAAATTCCTCAAGGTATCAACTACACAAGCACAACCTATTTTCCTCTTTTTCACAATTTTCTCAATATCCTCAGCATCTTCATCCCATAGTTGACATCAATGACAACACTAGTCAGTAGACTTTTTGTTGACATCAATGACAACACCATCATTCTTGCAACATGTTCATATTGTATACATACATGCAGATGATAGAAAAAAGGATGATAGAATTTTTTTGAGGGAGTATTATTTCGATTTGAGTGACAACTGGTTACATTCGTCATAGTTTATTCAATACACTTTTAATATATTTTATACAAATTTAAGAGAAAGAGGAATCTAGATGATAGAACATCTCATATGGTCAGATAATTATATGAGATAGTTCAATAATGCTCGATTTTTCTATTGGTTAAGTATGGTTCACAAGGAACATAATGTCCAACATATGTGGAGTTTTTTTGAAGATGGACATGGTAAAGGAGAACATGATGGAGCTAGTGCGTGTGTTAAAATAATTCTTGCTAGAGAGCAATTGAAATTTTAGGATGCAGTAAAATTTAAAGATGCACATGTGATTGTGGATTGGTGCAATAAAAAATTATCTACAAGATCAAGTGAGTACTCTACTATTCATTGATTCTTTTGGTTGGTTGAAGAAGAGAAAATTCTACTTAGACTTGATTGTGAGAAAATTAATGGATCTACTAAATGACATTCATTTAAGAGTTTGAATGTAAGCACATGGACCATATAGACAAGGGATCTTGCATGTTTTTGTTATTTTTATATTTCAAGAGATTGTGAAGCATGTGAGAATATAGAATGGGTTGAAGATTGGAAGAAAATATTATTGACACTTGCACAAGGACACGATCAATATGAAACAACAATTGAAGAAAATGATCAAGTTTTTGCATTAGATGAATACATGACCGTGTTTCAGACCTTGTACAATAAGGTAATTTAATTTAATTTATTTCATTTTATTTCACTTTATCACTATTTTGTAATATATATTTAATTATATATATATGAATGCATGTATGTAGATTGGTCAAATTATATGGACACACAAGTTATTGAATTGAATTTTGTTTGCAAGACATGTATGTCGTTGTTGCACTGAAGGAGAATGAAGAGGAAATACAATATTGGTTGGCTCATTGTGTGGAGACTAAACATAAGTTAATATCACCTCAAGAATATGATGATCGCTATCATTATCCAATAGGTTTGGTGGTGGTTGTTGGTACTTGGCTATGAAAATACCTAACAAGGAAGAATGGTTTGCCTGCATTCGAAGATTATGAAACACATAAGAAGATTATACACTAATCGCATTTGGTGGTGGAAACAACTATAAAACTAGTGAGGTATTGTGGAAGACCTACAAATAAAGAGCTATAAACAATTTCTATGGAAGAGCATGAGACAACCATGTAGATGCATTGAAGAAAAGAGAGGATGTAGATGGTATAATGGAATAAGTAAATACAAGTATATATATATATATATTGACACTATTTTACAATTTAGCCTTAAGTCAACACATGTTTTCCTCAAAAATCTAACCCTTCTTAATTTATTGCTTACTAAATGTGTTATTACTCTACGAGCAAATCTCTTATCTTTTTACTTACTAGTCTTTCCAATAGAATTGAGTGCATTAAAAATATTTTTAACAATAATGTTATTTCAATTGGACTTCTTGTTTATATGAATCTTCAATTTCTTTAATAATTGTCTTATTTTATAAGACTTTAGCAATTGTAACAAAATTTGACATTATTTGGTTAATGTCTTATTGGAAAATTATTGATTGAACATTTCGATAGCCCACAACCAAACCATTCGTGATGACCCTTTTCCATGAATTTTATCTATTATGTTTTCATCCATTTCAAGTAACCATTTTGGGGTTCTTAAATGTTGAGTATTTTTATTAGAGTCATTACAAATATCTATGGATTTAGTTTTTCATTTTCTTCTTTGCAAAGACCCTCTCTTCTTATGTAATTTGGAGATACATTGGCATTCATTGTTTCTTGTGTCCTGTCAATTTCATCAATGCTATGAACGAATGGATTATGGAGTACGTTTTAAACTTCGTGGGGAATATATCCACATTGGTCAAGAAAGTTTTCACATATGTCATGTTCAACATTTTGATTTTTCAATTTCATGGTCAACATTTACAATTTCATGTTCAAAAATTTCAATTTTAATTTCATGTTCAACATTTTGATTTTCAATTTCATGCTCAACATTTACAATTTCATGTTCAACATTTTGTTTCTCAATTTCATCTTCTAAAGTTTCAATTTCAATTTCTTGTTCAATATTTTCAAATTCAATTTCATGACCACTTTCAATTTCATTTAAATTTAAAGAGGAGCCTTCTCCTTGAAGAGAATTTGACATACCTTTTCTCTCTACCCTCTTCCTTACTCTATCTTTCTCCCTACTTGCCTTGATTTACTTCACTTTACATTTCCTCTTCTTTTTTGCTTTACTATGACTGTTGCTTCCCATTATTCCAACTCAAACAAGTACCTTGATGATTGAAAGGATAAAATTTTGTGTAAAATAGTGCTCAAAAAGTGAAAATTTGTTTGTAATGTGCAAGAATCACAACATTCCTAATAGAACAAAGCATGTAGGGACCATTGGAATGCCCAAATGGACGTTTGGATATTTTTCCACTCAAATGAAATGAATATCCATTTTTTAAAGTGAAACAAATATCTATTTTGTTAAGAAAAATGGATATCCATTTACCAAAGCTTGTATTCTTATGCAAAAACAAGATTTACAAAATGGATACTTTGTAAAGCAAAATGGATATCCATTTTATGAAGCTTGATTACTTTCTTGTGAAAACAAACTTTATAAAATGAATATTTGTTCTGTAAAATAAAACAAATAGCTACATTGAACAAAATAGATATCCACTTTGTAGAAAAACATATATCCATTATATGCAACTTAAAACATACCCATATTTTTTTTATAGGGAGATATAAAGAGAGTTATATATATATATTGCAAAACATAATGGGTACTCGTATTGAACAAAATGGATACCTATTTTGTAGAAAAAATAGATATCCATTATATATAGCTTAAAACATACCTATATTAATATGTTCTAATATCTATTATATTATATATTATATTAAGATTAATATATTTAAATATATATTATATCATTATTACAAAATCTATACAAATAAATGGAGATAGGGAGAGGTAAGGTGGGAGGGAGAGAGAGGGAAGGAGGGAGATAGGGATTGGTAGGGTGGGAGGGAGAGAGGGAGGGGAAAAAGGAGGGAAGGATGGAGATAGAGAGAGGTAGGGTGGGAGGAATAGGTATAGAGAGAGTTAGGGAGGAAGGGAGGGGAAATTGGAGAGAGGTAGGGTAGGAGAGATAGGTATAGAGAGAGCTAGGGAGAGAGGGAGGGGTAGGTGGAGATAGGTTGTGTGTGAGAGAGAGGGAGGGAGAGAGTGAAGGAGGGATATATGGAATGGTAGGGTGGGAGGGACAGAGGGAGGCCTATGATAGTTAGGGAGAGAGTGAGGGGTAGGTGGAGTGGGAAGGAGGGAGATAGGGAGTTGTATGTTGGGAGGGATAGAGAGGGAGAGAGGGAGGGAGAGAGGGAGGGAGATAGGGAGGGGTAGGTGGGGAGATGTTGTGTGGGAAGGAGAGATAGAGGGAAGAAGAGAGATATGGAGTGGTAGGGTGGGAGGGATAGAGGGAGGGAGAGAGTTAGGGAGAGAGGTTGTGTGGGAAGGAGTGAGATATGGAGTGGTAGGGTGGGATAAATAGAGGGAGGGAGAGTTTTATGGAGAGAGGGAGGGGTAGGTTGAGAGAGTTTGTGTGGGAATGAGGGAGAGAGAGAGAGGGGAGGAGGAAGATAGGGAGTGGTAGGGTGGAAGGAAGAGAGGTAGGGAGAGACAAAGGGAAGGATGGAGATATGGAGTGGTAGGGTTGGAGCGATAATTATAGAGAGAGTTAGGTAGAGAGGCATGGGTAGGTGGAGAGAGAGAGGGAAGGATGGAGATAGGGAGTGGTAGGGTGGGAGGGATAGAGGGATGAAGAGAAACATGGAAGGAGGGATCTATAGGGAGTGGTAGGGTCGGAGGTATAGGTATACAGATAGTTAGGGAGAGAAGGAGGGGTAGGTGGAGAGATGTTGTTTTTGTGTGAGTGAGACAAAGATTGGTAAGGTGGGAGGGAGAGAAAGAGGGAAGGAGGGAGATGGGAGTGGTAGGTGGAGGGATAGAGGGAGATAGAAAAGAGGTAGGAAGGAGATAGAGGTAGGGTGGGATGGGTAGGTACATAGAGAGTTAGGGAGAGAGGGTGGAGTGAAGAGAGAGGTTGTGTGGGAAGGAAGGAGAGAGGAGAGGAAGGAGGAATAGAGTGAGTAGATTGGGAGGGATATATGGAGGGAGAAGAGAAAAAGATGGAAAGAGGAGATAGGGAGTGGGAGGATGGGGGAGGGATAGAGTATAGAAAGAGTTAGGGGAGGGGGTAGGGAATTGGAGTGGGAGAGAAGGTATGGTGTGTGTGTGTGAGGGAGAGAGCAAAGGGAGAGAGAAGAGAGAGAGAGAGAGAGAGAGAGAGAGAGAGAGAGAGAGAGAGAGAGAGAGAGAGAGAGAGAGAGAGAGAGCAAGGGAGAGAGAGAGAGGGAAGGAGGGATATATGAAGTGGTAGGGTGGTAGGGATAGAGGGAGGAAGAGAAAGATGGAGATAGAGAGAGGTTGGGTAGGAGAGGTGGGTATAGAGAGAGTTAGGGAGAGAGGGAGGGGTAGGTGGAGAGAGGTTGTGTGTGTTTGAGGGAGAGAGGGAGTGAGAGAGAGAGTGAAGGAGGGAGATAGGGAGTGGTAGGGTAGGAGGGATAGAGAGAGGGATAGAAAGAGGGAAAGAGGGAGATAGAGAGAGGTTGGGTAGGTGAGGTAGATATAGTGAGTTATGGAGAGAGGGAGGGGTAGGTGGAGAGAGGTTGTGTGTGAGTAAGGAAGATAGATGGGGGAGGAGGGAGATAGAGATTGGTATGGTGGGAGGGATAGAGGGAGGGAGAGAAAGAGGGAAGTAGGGAGATAGGGAGTGGTAGGGTGTGAGGGATAGAGGGAGAGAGTGAAATATGGAAGGATGGAGATATAAAGAGGTATAAAAGGAGAGGCAAGTATAGAGAGAGTTAGGGAGAGAGGGAGGGGTAGGTGGAGAGAGGTTGTGTGGAAAGGAGGGAGATAGGGAGTGGAAGGGTGGGAGGGATAGGTATATAGAGAGTTAGGGATGGAGGGAGGTTTAGGTGGAGAGAGGTTGTGTGTGAGAGGGAAGGGGGGAGATAGGAAGTGGTAGGGTGGGAGGGATAGAGGGAGGTAGAGAAAGAGGGATGGATGGAGATATAGAGAGGTAGGGTAGGAGAGGTAGGTAGAAAGAGAGGTGGGTGGGATGGATTGAGGGAAGGTAGGTAGAGAGGGAGAGAGTGAGTGGAGATAGAGAGGGAGGGAGGGATAGAGGGGTAGGTAGAGAGAGGTAAGTTGCAAGGAATAAAGAGTGAGGTAGGTAAAGCTAGATAGAGATGTAGGGTGGAAGAGGTACAAAGAGAGATCTAGTGTGTGTGAGAGAAAGGGGGGAGGAAGAGGTAGAGAGAGGGGTAGATAGAGAGAGGGAGAGGGAGGGAGAAAGGGATAAAGGGAGGGATAAGTTGAGAGAGTGAGCTATAGCTAGAGGGATATCAGAGGGAGAGGGGGAAGGTGGGAGGGAAGGCGAGGTAGGGTGAGATGGATTGAGAGAAATGTAGGTAGAGAGGGAGAGATATAGATGTATATATTTCTCTCACCTCCTTGTAGTTTTATTATAATAAATATAATATTTAAAACTCCCTTGCAACAATCCATCAAGTAATTTCTTATAATATATTATATTACTAACTATATTATATTTAGATAATATAACATATAATATTTATATTAAATATAATGTATATTATATTAATATTAATATTTCCTACTATACATTAATTTATCTTATGTTATATTATATATTTAATACTTTAAATATATATAAATATTTAAATATTAGTATTAATATTATAACATGTTATATTTTAATCTATAGTATTATTTATATAAATGAAATGGATATCCTCTCCATCAAATAATTTTAATAATATATTATATTATGATATATAATATTATATTTATATTTAATATAACATTAAATATTTATATTAAATATAATGTATAGTATATTAATATTAATATTTCATAGTATATATTAATTTATCATATATTATATTTATATACATTAATATTTCTAATTATAAGATTTAATGGATATTTGTTTTTATCGGATATCTATTAATTACAAATATTTGTTTTGCTTTGGTATTGCTTTGGTATTTGGCTTGGAGTGTCCAACTCGAAAAGTCAACATCCCCAATGTGTTTACAGGGATTGCAAGGGTTTTTCAAACTTCACCCATCATGTTGACAACTTTTTTTCATCCAATTTTGATGAAATGAAAAGGATTTATTTAAAAAATTGTTAGAATTCTACCAATATAAGATATGATTTATTTTGAATTTAATAGATAATTATTATTGATTTTCTACATGCATTATGTGTAAAGTCATGATTGATAGGTTGATTAAAAAATATCTATAACTTTAAATGGTTTATATTTTTTGAATTCAAAAGATGTGTCACACACTATGCTTCACAACCTATAGTTTTTGATTAATTAAGCAAGGGCCCTAATCCCATGGTTACACAACCAAACAAAAAAAAACAAAACAGACTAGGAAGAACAACACCAACCACGACCAAAAAATAGCAACAAACATAAACCAGAACCTAAGATGGCTCACAGGCCAAGTATCCAAAATTCTAACCACATAACCATAATAAACTTAATCAAAAATAGAATATCCCTACTAATCCAACTAATAGTACACAAACCATTAATAAGGTCAACAAAATTCTAGAAAAAGCTTAACCATAATAAAGCTATAGTATAATAGTAGTCCAGGATTATAAAGCAAAGAGCCAAAAAATTCAGAGCAACCATAAACACTAAAGAGAAACAATGTCATTACTTGGCATTGGCTATTAGGTCCCAATATTCACCAATTTTGGAGACGAACTCCCTCCAATCAGGTCCCTCTTCTTATGTCTGGTCCTTCTTGTCTTCACTCTTCCCCATCTTCTTGAGCATCTTCCTTATCTTAGTTTGACCCGAGACTACACCCACCATGGCCTACACATGAGACCATTGGTAGCCTTCATCGATGTGATGATAGTTTTCTCCATATCATCCATCTAGACCTGCATAAAAGTAATCCTACTTTTAAGAAAATCAGTGTTAAAATCCTCAAGAGAATTAGTGGCAATGGCATTGTTCTTTGTTTCAATGACTTTCAACATATCAACCATATGCTCCTCTTCCCTTCCAGTATCTTCCTCCTCCTTATCTTCTTTATCCTCTTCCATGTCTTCCTCTCCCATATCATATGCACTCTCTTTGAAATCCATGTCCTCACTATCATCATCTACTTGTGGCTCAAACTCTTCAACCACCAATTCTTCCTCCTCTTCTTTGATGATGGCCTTCTGTTTTCCCTTTTTTTCTAGAGAGGCAACCTTAGCAAGACAAATTGATCTTCGGCCTCCACTAAACAAAACTGACTTCCCTTTCTCCAAAACATCCCTTTGATTCCCCTCTTTTTCTTCATTTATGGTAATAACCACACTCTATTTGTTTAGGTCAGTTTTTCAGATTCTTGGCCCTTAGAGGTTCAAGGAGCAGCGATGAGTGTTTCCGCTTCTCTGGGGTGGCCTTAACCAATTCAAGATCAAAGTAATTTTTCACAGGAGTTATCTTACCCATAGGGGTCGAAGGTATGGAACTTTTGGCAGTGGAGGTGGAGACATTAATAGGGGAATTCTTCTTGGGGGAAATAATCTGAGGCAGAGGCCTAGGGTTAGGCTTCGGATTGGGATTAACAGCAGCCAAGGGTTCTTCATCCTCCAAAGCATTTTGATTCAAGATATCCAGCCTAGCAGCTAGAGGGTTTCCATGGGTTTGTTAGCAAGGGCATACCTATAGAGGGCAAGCATGAGGCCTTGGTGCAAAGGGGGGTTCGCATCATTTTCAATATTTTGTTGTAATGAGGAAAGTAGGTAAAAGGATAGGTTAATGTGTTCATTATGAAGAATGTGTTTAAGCATGGTAAAGTGATAAGCATGGATGGTCATATATCTTCCCTCTAATGTAAAATATCTTATAACGAACATACTAACCAAAGAAAAAGGTGGAAAAAGTTTGAGCTGAGTGTACCCATTCTAAAACCATGTGAGTTTCTCACCATCATGGAGGAAATTTTCCACAAATGCCTAATAGTCTGCTCCACTCTTCTTGACAACCTTTCTTGCTTGGTTCTCTAGACCCATCACCTCCACAATGAGCTGAGCAGTGACCTCAAATTTTGCCACCCCAATAGCCACCTACCCTTTCCTCCAAGAGTTAGTGAATTTAGCCATGAGACTCTCATTATACCCTTTCATAGCCTCAAAGAATGAGACCATTCCCTCCCTATTGAACAACCTCCAGAGGTTGACATTTGCTTGAGAGCTGAGCAATTTGGAGGTTTGGTTCATTTTCTTGACCCTTCCATTTTTGAACTCTGTAAACTTTTAGATTTATTCTTCTGCAACCCTTTCTTCATACCACCACAACATCCAAACACCCAACTAACCTTGCAGAGCACACAACAAAAAATATTTTGATGATGATATCTTTTAGAAATAAATTTTGAGAAATGATTTAAAGAAGAGACCTTTAACACATTTCCCAGGGTTGAAATATCATTATTGCCTTTACTGATAATAAATGAGTCCAAATTTTTCATAGCAAGTTGATCCTTGATTAAGTGGTGGGAAATGACATTAGGCATGTTGAGACACTATGATTCGACACAAGCCTTAGCAATGAAATAAGTCATGTGATTCTGGGTGTTCTTGGAAATGATATAAAAATTAAATTTCGCACCTAGGGATATCTTCTTACTCCTCGTACCAAGATTTTCATCATTAATATATGAGCCCTTTTTATCATGAGATCTCATAGTCCCCCTATACTAATCCCTTATCACAAATTTATAAGTTATAAACATTAACATATTTGTCTTTAAGCACTTTATCTTTAATTGTCGAAGGCAACTGGTTGAACTCCCATCAGGTCCATGTATTACACTTGAGTGCCTCGTTGGCCACATAATTAGCAGAAAGATTACCTACCCTAAACATGTGTTGGATACAACAATGTGAAATAATTTCATTAGATCCTTACAATTATCAATAATTTCCTTTAGTTCCCAAGGAACCATAGAACCACCTTTTAGTATGCCAACTATTAATTTTGAGTCTCCTTCCAAGATGACCTTCTGAAAACCAAAGTCTCTTAGCATCTTTATTCCTCCCCACACTACCATAGCCTCAATTTTTTTGTTGGTACAGATACCCAATTTTTTCCCATTATCCCACTATACAATCTCCAAGGCGGTTTCTTAGCAAACCCCTCACCCCAACAATGCTAGGATTACCTTTTGAGCACCTGTCGAAGTTGCATTTGATCCATTCCCTCTCAAGAAGAGTCTACATAGTTGACTTCCTAATAGAAAGTGTAGACCAATTTAGATTGATAAGGTCCTTCTTTATTCCCCATATCTACTTAATTCTTAATTCTTTATAAGTTGGCCAGACTTTTGAATAGTTGTACCCTCCATTTTCCACATTTTCCTATATCTGGACCTTTATAGAAATACCTAGCTCATGGTTGTTTCTCTCAATTTCCCTAAAAATCCTATTGTTCCTTTCCTTCTAGATTCCCCATGTTATGAAAGGAGGGGCTTGATTCCAGAGGTCCATTATAATCTTATGGGAGTAAGGACAATTAGACCAGCTTTCAACAAATGACTTCATGGTAGGGAGAATACCCAATCCATGAGCAGCAAAGGGAGGAAAATGACCACACGTGTAGAGTATAGACAATGGAAGAATAAATGCATAACAAACTCTTCTTCTTGCTTATGTAGCACACATCTTCTTCCTACTTACGTAGCACACATCTATTAACTAGTTGAAACCCCCTCCTTACAATATTATCAATAGTTAAGATTCTTCCATGTGAGGATGCCCACCAGAAACAGTTAACTTTTGGACTAAGGTTTTTTATCCACACCTTATCCTAATGAAGATCTTTGCAATCAGTAAGAGGTTTCTCTTGTTCCTTATAAGAATTTTTGACCGAGAAGCATTCAGAGAGGTTCTTAATCCACAACCATTCATCTTTCCTATTTTTAGAGATCCAAGTCACCTCCCCAATGAGGCTATGTAGCCTTTGCACCATAGGCTCCCAATTAAGTTGTATTTGACATCTGAAGTTGGAACTCCTATGCAAACTATTAAATTCCATCCATTTTGGTTTATCAGTCTTCCAATTAATGTAATTTGTCACCTTTTTACCACAAATTTTGGTCAGACTCTATTTCAAGGGGTTGAAACCATCTAAAGAAGAGAGAGGGGGATCAACAGTCCAAGGGTCCTTCCAGAAATCAATATCCTTCCCATTGCCAATATGTTTTCTCACACCCAATTTCAACACACTTTTGGTTTTGATAAGGTAGTTCCAAAAGACAGATCCATAAGGAAGATTAGAGGAAGTAAGGAAACAACTAGGATCTTTGTTCTTAAGATATTTAGCTTGGAAGATCTTAACCCAATCCTTAGTCCCTTCCAAAAGACTCCATCCCATCTTGGCAATGAGAGATTTGTTGAAGAGTTTAATTCTCCTTATCCCTAGTCCACCAACATTTTTAGGGGTACACACTTTCTCCCAACCAACCAATTCCAATCTATTTTTCTCTTATGTTCCAGACCACATGAATCTTATATGGATTTGTTCAATTTTATCCACTCACAAACTATAGTTTAAAAAAATGAATTTCCTAAATTTTTGACCAAGTTAGGGTGTTTGGACAAATAGTTTTTAATATTTTTAAAAATTCCTACTAGAAAATTCATAACTAATTATTTACTTGCAAAAAAATTACAAAAAATTATGCATAACATCTAGGCATATGTCCTCTACTTATATTGAAAGATTTGGAAAATAATATTTATTTTTAATCATCATTAGGGTGGTTGGACAAACACCTACTTTTTTTCCAAACTTTCACGTACTTTTGCATTGAATTTTTATAGTTTCACCAAATCAATTTACTTTTTTCCAAAAAAGACCTAGTAGCTTGCAAACTACATTCAATTTGCTACAAATTTTATTCCTATATATTTTCAAAATTATGTTAATAACCTATTCAAATTCTTATGTGAAGTTACTTAAGTCTATTTTTCTGTATAAATCCATTGCCACTTAAGGGCCCTATTTGACCCATCATGATCCTACACTGACCCCCATGCCACGAGCCATATTTTGTGTTATTTGTTTCATGTGGTCCAATTGATTATGTGAACATGTAGGGGTGGTTAGGTGAATGCTATGGGAAGCCTCGTTTCATACCCTAGTTTTCCTAATCTTTTCAAACTACATTATCCTGAAAAGGTCTCTTAAGAGACCTAAGTACAAAACAATCAAAACTATGATAGATTGGTTCTTACAATCCATGGAACCTACGAATGTTCCATTTGAACCTACAATTGTGCATAGGATCCCTCCACAATAATGTCTCAATTTTTATTATCTACAAACCATTTGACTATGGAGACAATGGATACAATGTTGCAAAAAATCATCATTTATGTTCAACACAACCATGCAAGGGGGCATATTTTATGTTCTTTATCTTTTAAGAAATATACATGCAAAATTCCAAAATATAATGAATTAGTTCTTGAAATTTGTGGCACCTAGGAATGTGTTATCTAAACCTATAAGTGGATATGGGATCCCTTTATAGTACCTTATCTTGATTATAGTCAACTCGACACCATTTGACCAATCCAACAATGAATGCACTCTTGCAAAAAGTGTCAGTTGAAAGCTATGTAAATGTGGAAGTGAATACTTTTTGCATTTTGTATTTTTTGGGGCCCAACTAACTATGCTAACACGTCAAAGTGGGTGGGTCAATGCTACCAAAGACCTTGTTTTGCACCCTAGTTGTCTTGATCCTTCTAGGTTGCACTATTCCAATGTAGTGTCTTAAAATCCCTAAGAGGCAATACTACTAAACTATGAAAAAATAGTTCTTGGAGCTCATGGCACCCAAGAATTCTATGTTTGAACCTAGGTAGATACATGGGGTCCCTCAATATTACCTTATTTCAATTCTAGTCAACTCAACACAACTTGACCATTCTAATGATGATTGCATTCTAGGATTAAGTTTATATATTATAAAACTTTTTCTATCATTTTGAAACTTATAATCATTAGGACGATGTAATCTTAGGAGGAAAGGATGTCACAACCTTCCTTTGTTTTTTAATTATTTATAATGTTATTTCATAATAATTAAAAGAAGATTGAGAGATCTAGCATTTCGAAACCTATCTGATATTCTCACGAAAGATCATCTAAGTGTTAATGTCTTTTTATAATTGATTTTCTTTTGAACTACTTGATAAGTTTATCGATGTCTTTTAAGATGTTTTGAGCTAAATTGTTCCCTATATTTTGTGTCATAGTATGTCTAGGTTGTCGAGGCCAAATATTTTGTACGGTGATAATCTAATGATCATTGATCTCTTTATGGTTATTAAATATTAGCACTATGTGGGAATAAAGGTAAGTAGGTTAGTCTGATATTAGCAAGTAGGTTGTTCGAGCTATTTTCTTAGAGAGTTACCATTCTCATATTTTGTTGTTTGACATAATGATATAAAATGATTAAACAAGTGATAGGTTCATCTATAATTTATGGGAATTGACATCATTGTTTGTGTGATTTCTCACCAATAGGTGTTGTTTTTGTGTATCCTGGCATGATTAGTTTTTCATTTATTCAGATTGAAAAATTGGGACATGCCCTCAGCCCCCCCCACCAAAACCCTAGCTTCCCATGATATACACTGTCTCTTACACCCATGTCATTGTGGCTTACGTAGTCTTCTGTGTTGATGGGCTTTTGTAACAAAAACAATTTACCAATGTCATTGTGGTAATCGAGTTCAAGGGATCGAGCTGGTGGCCTTCTGTACCAAAAACAATTTACAGCATCAGTATAAACCAATTTCACTCCATCTTACTTGTACCAAATCTGTATAGGTTACAGTCAACAATCAACTAGATGTAGAAACCTAACCTTCCTGAACATGCACGAGATCACAACTTCCAGAGCTGTCTGGAATAAAAGAAGAATTTCAGAACATCTAGTAGATTCAGATTATAACTGGATGAATAATAGAAGAAATGACTCTAGTAGTAAATATTCCAAGAATTTGATCTGGAAAATTAATATTCAATGAGATACTGCAGAAAAACTCCAATTTTTTTTAGGAATAATTCTCTAATCAAAACTGTAGAGGATGTTCAATTTTCATCTAAGTCAAATATATTTCTGAAAGTGAAAGGAATATGAGATGACTACCACATTGTCATCTTAGAGAAGTTCTTAGACTGCACAAATTCTTTGTCCTGCAATCACTTTGGGATCTTATAAAGTAGCAGATGATACAAGATTGCTTCTTTAAAAAGAGATCCAGAATTTAGACAAAGGGATTGAGAAGTGTACAACTTTCTTGGTGATTCTTGCACATATTCTCTAACTCGGTATGCATGCTAAGAGAGCGTGATTTGCACGTTAATATGTTAAAATGCAAGAGGGCTGAAGGGAAAGATGAGTGCATTAAAAAGGGAAGGTAGGAAGAAAAAGTAGTGACAGGTAGAGTGCGCATTGAGGAGAAGAGGAAGTCCCATATTCATAATAAGTTGTTGCAATGCAAGAACGTACTGCATAGACGTCGCCATGCAAGAAGGGGAAAGAGTGGTGGGGTCATGTGAACAGTGCATGAGCACTAAAGTTGAAGGTACATTTCCTATTACACATTTGTTTGGCTTATCATATCTGCAATGGCTCTCCTCAAATTATTTCTAACAGCACAAGAATTGTTGCTAGTCTCCACAGGCATCGTCATCGTTGGCATTTTGGGCGCTTCCATTGTTTGCTTCGTCTCTCTTCCTAAGAAATGCAATCGACGTTCTCACCACTTTGCTTCTTTCCAACTTCACACCATGGTGACGATGATCATTCTCATGGAGAGACCCTTGAAATCCTATTACCATACCCTAGTATCTATTGTGTACCTTGAAATCCTACTGACACTAGGTTATCCTTATTGAAGAATTTCTTAATGAAGGGTATACAAGGAAATTTTCTAAAACTTCAATGATTTATTTATTTTTATTGATATCTTTAACTATTCTAGTAATGAAAATTTAATCAAATGAGTCCTTCAACCTTAATAAATATCATATATTATGTTAGGGGCAGGGGTTGTTCTTTGATCTACAAACTTTATTTAAACATAACTTGAATCAAAACAAGAGATTTCATATTTTATTATGTTTTGATATTAGTCTAGAGTGGATTAAGATTGTTACTAAATTACAATATATAATTCTAATAGTTTTTATTTAAAAAAATTATGAAATTACAAGACTAGTATGGTCATATTAAAGAGGCATAGAGAAATACATTATCTAGATACCTGAATAAAAAGAGCTAGAAGATACTTTATGTATTTGAAAACTTCGAAGGAACTTCGATCAAATGGAACATATAATGTACTTGGTATGGTTGACATCTAGATATAAGTAATGAAACATTAAGTTTAGGTTGTATTAATATATAAAATGTACCTTACCTTCATTTTCTTAAGTGAAAACCCAAATATAGATCCTATACTTAACTTAAAAATATATATCGTATTATTCCAATTTTAGATAATGGTGTAGTGCTCCATAGAGGATAGAAATGCTAAATGCAATTTGTAAGGCTGACTTCAGAGAGTTATTAGTATGTTGGTTATCCAATGCCAAATATCCAAGAGGATAATAAATCTTAGAAAGTTGGAAAATTTTAATAGGGTGTATGTCAATAATTAGAAACCTAGTAATTGTAATATTGTTCTAGATTGTAAATCCTTATACATGTGATTCTTCAGTTATGATTGGTGTTATCTACTTGTTATTATTTAAACACACACACACACACACATGTATACATATATTTTTATGTTGATTTGTTTCATGTATACATATATCACTAAGTGCTACAATGCATCTTCTTATTGGTTCTAATCATTGGCTTTTCATTTTGGTAATTTATTTAGTGGTCATTATTTTTGAAATTCTTGGGTATTGTTTTAATAGCTTTGACTATTGTTTTTATAAATATTTCATTTTTAATTATCATTTTTATTACATGTTATACTCATTGATTCAATATTCCTTAGTATTGTAGATCTATAGTGATTTGATATTCATAGTTATCAAGGCAATAGTCATTTTTATTATTTTAAGTATCTAATAGTCATAGTGATTGTAGAATGCCATTATGGGTTTTAATGTGTCCTTGAATAATAAGCTTCCAATAGGTGGAAATAATTTACATTATATTGAAGTTGGATTTGATAATGTTCATTCTATTTGGATTATTATCCATCTTATTCTCTCACCCCACCTATGGGATCTTGGTGATTGGAAAATAGTAAATAATCTTTTAGTTAAGTAACATCCAGATTTATATTTGAATGGCTTATCAATCTAAATAGATGAAATCACTTTCACTTAATCTATATTGGATTTATTTAACTTTGTTGCTAAAGTGGATTTTGAATTAGGATTGATGGGGATTACTAATGAATGTGGATTCTCCTAGAATCCTCTTGCAAGGGTAAGTTTGGTAATTTTTTTATGATATATAATATTTTCTAGTTCATTAAGCTGTGATTATGAGCTATTATTTTATTGATTTTATATGTGTGCATCTAAGTGATCTAGTTGTTATGCTAGTTGGGAATGATAAGAATCAATTCAATTAAGAATATAGTAAATATTGAATCGATTGAATTTGAGATGTAATATCTTAAAAGGTAAACTTCTTAGGTATTGTGTATTTTACCCAAGTACATAAAACTAGTAACACTTTGGAACAAAAACTTGAAGATGTGTTTTAGGTAAATAAGAAATTCTTATCAATTCAAATTATTGGAGATTGGTGCACTATGTTTTCATTAGTGTTGTCATTTAGTGTTGTCATTGATTTCAACCTCTAGTGTGGTTATGTTGAGAAGGTGTTGTGGTGTTGAGCAGGTGTTGTTGATGTAGTAGGTTCACTTGGTTTCCAAGTGCTTTTCAGAAAAATTGAATAAAGAGTGTACAAGTTGACAGAGGGGTGAACCCACAAAAGTGTTGGCTCTCAGTTGTTTTTGGTTTTTCCTTGATGTCAAAAGTGTTGATATGAGAATATATGTCATGATATACATATTGAAATTTGGTATACATTTGAGGTATTTTGATTTGCATATGATGGTGTTGATAGTGTTTTCTAGGATGATTTGCAATTTAATTCTTCAAGGTGATTGGTATTTTGGAATCACAAGTATATGGTTGTTGGTGATTGAACAGGTACATTTGAGGTATACATTTGTTTATACATTGGTGTATATTTCCTTTTGGGAAGACAAGTCAATGATATGTGTGACACATCATATGTTTGCATAGAAATGTGGATTACAAGTCTTAGGCCACTTGTATGTATTCTCTTCGTTGGTTATATGCTAAGGTGATAAGTGTTGGTATGAACTCAGTCATATTTTGATGAAGGAAACATTTATGTTATTGCCATACACTGTGTTTGATGACTCTGCTTGTTGGCTTGTGCAGAGGGTATGTGTTGTCTCCAAGGCACATTTGATACATAAGTACTCTAATACTTGATACATGGTGTCTTAAAGCATGCAGAGTACAAGGCTTAGGTTTTTCCTTTTATATGGATATTCTTCATTATTTGTGACTTATGTCATAGTGCAAAGCATGTACTATGATCTCATGATGTGAATTTAGGTTGATCAAATAAAATGATTTAAGTATATACACTGTTGATAACATGTTATATTCAAATGTATTTTTCCTTGATGACAAATACACAAACTCTCAGGTTTGTGACATTGATAAAGTTGATCTTGGTGGTACTTTGATAATCATATGGACAGGCATGGTATGAATAGGTACATTGATAATCATATGGCATTGGTTGTCTCAGATATATCCTTGACATATAGATCCTTGTTTTCAATTGTTGTGACACTTTGGTACAGTGAGCATATAGTTTTCTAGCAAGGCATAATGTTTTATAAAGTTTTCTTTGTTTCCATCTTATTACAATTGGCATTGTGTCAAATACATGTTGCAAGGTTCACGCTCATGCAAATTTTATCAGAAGTGCATCTGACATGAACATCATATATAAGAACAAGATGCATGATGTTGTGATCAAGTTGTTCTAGTTGATTTTTTTGTTCTTTGGAAATGACATGGATTCAAGTTTTTAGTAAAGGCTTCTAAATCCTAAATCAGAAGTACTTTGTGTATTGCATTATAATCTAACGTATGCACTTTATTTGCATTTTGAAGATGACCTATTATCATAGGTTATGTCACTTAAAGATGACCGTCTAAAGGGGTTCAGGTCATAAATTTCAACTAGACCTCTTTTGTGGTAATTGGCTCGACAAGTTATACGGGCGTCCAGAGAAATGTTAAAAGGTGATTATTAAAAGATATCTAGAGTGCGAAGATCAAATCGATGGTATTATAAAGTGTTTGAAATAAATAAGAAACTTTATTCTCATTAGCATCTAAAGGGAATCTAAAAATATAAATTGAAAGTAACAAGGTAGTCGACAACCATCATGTATTAATGATTTATTTCATAGATAGCGGATTCAAAGGCATTATGATGTTTTGTCTTCTAGATTTCAAATGATTATATTCTGTTCAAAAGTCTTCGAAAGACCTGAAGGAAATGTAGGGAAAAGTTGTTATTGTTTCATTGTGTAAACATATGAAACCCTAGCCGCCACCGTGGAGAGTTTGTGGTTGCAGATTTCTAATAAAATGCTTGACTGTGGAAGTTGAAAGTGAAGAGGCAGAGCTCATAGATGGAGGTATTCAGTTGGATAGTTTTGAAATGATTCTTCTGGTATTTGTTTATTTATATTCCTCCATAAACAGGTATTAAAGAAATCATTATTTATGATTTTGAACATTTTTGTTAAGGCATTAGTCATGAAGATTCAGTGATTAATGTTATTTGAAACCCTTGATTATTTCTTAGCAAACAAATAAAGGGTTAATGCATTCAGTTATTCCAATCTAGAAATTTTGATGAAGTTACATGAGAACATATGGTTCTTGAAAGAGTTAGTTGAAAACTCTTTAGGGTTCTTCTCTTGTAACCCTAACCTGTATTTTTTTCAGTTATTCAAACTGCATACATAGATTATTATTTGTAGGGTCTTTAAAAGATGATCTTCATGAATTTTCATGAAATGGAAAATAGGAATATGATGTTTTTAGAAATTTGATACAAAAGATATATTACATTGAAAATCTTTGTTGTGATTCTCAAATTATTACATATCTTGAAAATGTAGTCATTTTCATACTACATTCTTCAATGTGCTTAATGAGGATTTTCATAGTCTTCTATTGTAATTCTAGGTTTACAAAATTGCACTTCTAGGGTTATGATAGAATGCTATAATTTGTTGCTTTGTAAAGGATTTGGTGCTCCTATATCTCATGAAGTTGGTGCTTCTAATTTTTGTGGAGTTGGTGCTCCTGTATTTTGTGGAGTTGGTGCTTCTGAATGTAAAAGAGTTGGTGCTCTAAGTGAATAAAGGAAAGATTTTTCGAGTGGTTTTTTATTCCCCAAGAGGGTTTTTCCACTCAGGAGAAATTTTGGTGTTATGTGGTGATTTTATGTGGGTGATCTTTTTCTTATCGGTCTGATTTTAATGTGTTATAAAATGTACAATTATCATTCTTTCATATTTTTCAATGTTATGCCACATTTCTTTTATATCAGTCCATGCACGTTTCATGCATAAAAGGTTCTGATTTAAAGTGAGCTCTGATACATGTGAAAGTGTTAAGTTTCTCCTCTGTTAATGTTTCATGTTTAATTCATGATTCATGCAAATACAATATTGTTCATGCACAAACTTCATATTTGTTCTTTGAACTGTCATTTGGTGTTTTGATTTAAAAGTGAAGTTTACTTCACATACTATCATTTGTCCTCTTTGTTCAAAAGAAAACTTACAAGCTTGGTTTTGAAAAAAAATTGACTTCCATAAATCACTGATTCACCCCTCCCTCTCAGTGATTTTAGTCTTCCAACAAGTGGTATCAAAGCATAGGGTCCTCATATAGGTCTAACCCACCTAGGATTGATTCTGGTTTTTGGAAGTCTATCAAATATGTCACAGACTATGTTTTGGAAATCAACATGGAAATATATCTGATCTCAATTGCTATTGATGTATAGAACTAGACCCTTGCATAAGTCCATCCAAGTTCTTGATAAGAGGAGTACTATGGGTAAGTGCAAAAGAATCAAAAGTTAGAAGAAAAACACTAGTGTTAAGTCTAGTGAAGTAGCACCCCTACCAATTAATACTAATGTGATCCTGTAGTTGGAGAAGAAGAAGTTCACTTAGGAAGTGAAAAGGAATATGAAGGTGATGAATTTGAGGTTGATTTGGAGGAAGAACTGCTTTATTCCTTAGATGAAATGTTACCAATTTTTCGCCACAGCTCGATTGGTGGAGCTGTCTGAACATTATTTTATCATGATGTGAAATTGCAGATTGAGTTTAAATGTTGTTTTTGCATCTCTTATCATTATTCATCAAGTAACAGTTGTGCATTTAAAAGAAGAAATGGAGTTTCAGAGTGCTATTCAAATATTCCAGAAATGAATGAAGTACATAATTGAGCATGTAAACAATAGAACATTTTTAAATGCTTTCATTTATTTCATGAAAAGACTCATAGTTTACACTTGGCTTCATTTGATTTCAAGAATCAGAATGATATTACAAGATATGCATTGGAATGCATTTTCCTTTCAAATGAAAGCAAGAATTGAAATCAAATATCCACACAAGCCATGGATGTGACTGTCACAATGCACCACTAATAACATACTACACTATTGAAGATGTGAAAGAATAAAACATATAAGTGACGACATAATCATCATTGCCTGATTATTGACGGTTGACGCTGAATGGTGTGCCTTTGTCTTCTCGAGTTCTGTTGACCTGTAAGAGAAAAGAGGGGGTGTCAGTGGCTCTGATTATGAAGTAACCTATATGAGACACCAACAATAGTGTAGCCTACTATTAATGATGCATTGAAACAATCAATCAAGTGTAGAGGAAATGAGCTGAAAGAGAAATATCATGATCATCATATTCTATTTTTCATGCTAACATTGTTTGTTTCTTTGAGCAGGTATAGGTAAATTCACGAAGCTGATCATTATTCGAAGACCAAGCATGTGGAGAAAAACGGGCTCCCACAAGGGTAGAGCTCGGCATGCTACCCTTATTCATTATAGAGGGGCTGATTTAAAGATTACATCATCATATTCATCAAAGAAAGTAATATACAACTGAAAGAGTAAAGCATAGTTATCTATCAAGCTATTAAACCAACTATGCATTCATAACGATCAGGTTAATTTTTTTTGAAGGCTATTGAAGGCTACAGGTGAACAGTGAGTTTAACTCGCTCATTAATTCAACTGAGTACCATTATGTCAAACATTGCTGCATAATTCATGTTATTTGTTCATCATGATTGTATATGTCATGCGAGCTTCAGTTCATCAGTGTTCTTTTCACAGCCAAGGATAGTGAACAGGAATACATTATGCCTTAATGGAGAGTTTTGTTTTGATTTTCATCATGAAAGAGAGAAAATTCAAAGAAAAGTTTGTTAAGTGGAACATAAAAATGCATGAAGAGTACCATGTTGAAGCTCATGAATACGAAAGATAGACAGTGCATTCAAGTGATAAATGAATAACTAGTTCCAGTTGACTGATAAGTAAGTACAACTTTAAGAATCATAGGGTGAGAAATAATTGTTCCAGAACGACGAGTAAATGATAATAGTTTCATTCCAGAAGGGCTTATGAGGTGTTAGTTGTGCATAGGAACAAGATGAGTAAATGCAGTCCAAAGAATTGCAAGGTTCCAATTAAATTCTCTGTATAAATACAGGGGAAAAAAGCCAGAGTCTGAGCTATAAAATTAAACATATGAGATCTCATTTAA
This sequence comes from Sequoia sempervirens, assembly GCA_007258455.2. Classification (NCBI taxonomy): domain Eukaryota; kingdom Viridiplantae; phylum Streptophyta; class Pinopsida; order Cupressales; family Cupressaceae; genus Sequoia; species Sequoia sempervirens. The sequence goes on along the minus strand of VDFB02000002.1, from coordinate 93,037,770 downwards.
TGCAGTGTGCGGGGAGATACAACAGGGATAGCCAGTTCACTTTGGCTGAGATGGTGCTTCAAACAGAATTATGTATCAGTGTTTGGTGGAAGACAGCAATCAAAATACAATGTTCATTCAAAATTATCTTCAAGGAGTTACAAGTGTCAAGCAAAATACATAGGAACAAATATGTGCAAGTTTCAGGTAATGGAAAACCAAAGAAATAATAGAGTTTTCAATGCAATGCAACATTAGGGGATGCAATATGAAATGATCATTTCAGAATGATGAGGAAAGAGCAAGCATAACAAAGATGTTTCAGAAGGTGTTAATTATGCACTAAGGAAAAATCAAGTAGCATGTAGTCCATGGTGTTGCAATGTTTCAATTTAAAAGCCTCTACATAAAGTCCAAGAGTAGAAAGAAAAATTTGTTGTGTGTTAGAGTTAAGGAATCCAAAGGAACAATGTTGTGTGCACAGAGTACAAGCACAGGGATAATATACATTAAGAGATCCTTCTCTTCGCAATGGACAAACACAGAATCATGTTGAAGGTAAGAAATTCAAATGCTTCAGAAGCCTAGTTTTACATGATTAATTGAAAATGTAGAAGTAGGAGAGAAGTCAAACCCAGTTTTAATAACAAATGCCAAGTATGGGTTTTGCAACTGAAAGTACAAAAGGAACCATGGTGGTCGAGCTAAGTTGCATGAGAGTATTAAAAATAAACAGATGTGTTTCCAGCTCACCATGTTAGTTTTCTTTTCAAACAAAATTTCAAAGTGAAGTATCAGTTATGATGAGTCAAACCCATAAGCTAAATACAAATGAATACACAAATTTTGTTTTTCTCACTGGGGCTTTCGTTTCTGAAGGCAATAAAGAAAAACAACAAATACCCATGTTGGGGTTTCAGGTGAATTATCAGTTTTCTTTGTTTCCAGCTAGGTGTTTTAACAGATTTATTCAAATTATGTATAGTCATTGCCATGTGATGGTTTTCAGCAGTGATGCAACAGAGATGCATTCTTTTCATAAAGTGCAGAATTCCAAGGAGATAAAAATGAATATACAGGGTACCCACATTTAGGGTTCGCATTCAAAATACAGAAAATGCAATAACAACAATAACCCATGTGAAGGTTTTGTATGAGACAGCAAGAAGACATAAAAATGTGAATTCCCTGTAGTGAATCGAGTTTCAGAATGAAGAAAACATAGCTTTATTCAATTTTTCATGATACCCATATGCGGGTATGTCCTCAAATATGCATAAAGGTCAATTTCCTATTTTGGGTCGAGCCCAAAACCTTTAAGTTAATGCTATCTATGATACACATCTGGTGCGGCCTAAACATGGCCAAAAACTCATAAGTAAAGGAGAGATTCTTTTAGTCTCTGAAGAATGAGGTATCTAGCTGAGAGGTGGCTTACCAGTTTAGGACTATGGAGAGTGTGTATAGCTGCGGCCAAGAGCTCCATAAAGCGTCCAGAAAACAAGAGTTCAAGCTCTCAAAATGATAGTCGAGCTTTCATAGTAGAAATGAACACAAATAATACAAAGCATAGGTATTAGAGTGTGTATAGCCGCGGCCTCAGGGCCAGAATGGAAAAAATTTTAAAGCCATAGAAGCTATGAATGAATAGCTTACCTTGTGTACAGAAGCAGAAGATAAAACCTTAAGCAAGCTTTCCCACAAAGTTTTCATATGAACTCGAGCTCATAATAGGTCGGCCAAGCAAGGCGAAGTCACAAGAAGTATAAAAAGAGGGTCAGAAAATTGGACAGGCCGCGGCCATAGAGATTGTTCTTGCTTTGAAATGAAGTAGAAGAACCATAATAATAGACAAAATAAGCTTACACATTGAGGAATTCGGTCACAGGAAGGTGCAATTGAAGTCTATCAAGCATGTGGATTCTCAATCCGAGCTCAACCATCATGGCAGTGCTTTTCCTTTAGACAGCTCGTGTTTTCCAAATGATGGAGTGCAAATGAAATGATTTTAGGGTTTGTGGCATCTTTTTCTTATGCCCTAATTCAAGCTGACCTTATCATCATCTAGAATATTCGGTCAAAACACATGGAGAAATTCGAATGGGTGGTCTTTACCTCATATTTTAATTAAAGTCTGAAGTCTAATGTATATGTTGGGAGGCTGAAAATTCATATACTAGGTCGACATATTAGGTCTTAAGACTTGTTTTGTGCCTTAGTGAAATATGAGTACTTGATCTTGTGTTTTTTTTTATGAGAAAACAATAAGGGTGTAATGGTGATTACCTTATGATCTAGGGTCTTTTTGTTTTGGGTCAATTATCTATTTAGGGTTTCTTGTTTTAATCGGTTTTAGAGAAATCAATTGGAGATTGATGAGAAGATAATGATATGTAATATTTTTATGATTTTTTGAGGAAATCAAAGCATTGTAATGGAGGGATAAGAATTTTTTCTTTTTTGCAAAAGATTTTTAATCTTTAATTGCAAAAAATAGATAAATTGTAAGATCTGCAATCCTGTAAAGCAAAATCGTAAAGTAATCTTTCATAAATTGTTTTATGATTTATTGCTATTTTTAGTAGATTATTGTTGACTTTTCCTCTTGGTCGAGTTTGGGTCTAATCTTGGAGAGATAAGGTGTTTTTTGAGCTTTTAAAGCAGATTCAGCCTATTTTTAGAGGATTGACAGGTTCATCATAAAAGCAATATGCTTTTTTTTGCTTTTATGCAGTTTTTTGAGATAGTTTGAAGCCTTTTTCCTTGAGCTTTTTCTGAGCTCGGATTAGGGTTTCTTGAGAGTTATGCCTTTCAAAAGACTATCTTTTGAGCTCTCTTTCTCAGTTCAGATTTCAGTTCCTACTCATACACATTTTTGAGCTTGTGAACCTTTTTGTACTTAGTTTTGGCAGATTGACACTCTTTCAGTTTCAGTAATACAGCAGAGTTCTTCTTTCCATTTTCTTCTCTCAAGGTTGGTAACAACAGTTTGATGCTCTGTGTTTTCAGATTTGAAGCCTTAATGTCCTACTTTTTTGAGTTTTTCTGCATAGGTTTTCATGTTTTCAGGTTGTATGATGTATTCGATGTCTTTGAATCTTCATATGAATTATTGATGAAATCATGCACTGGTGAGATTGTAGGAACTATTGTAATAAAGGAATTGTTGTGAGTGACAAGATCTAATTTCTGTCAGAAGTAAGAAGTTAAACATCAGTAGTCATAGGTTTTAGTTTTCAGACATCTTTTTATCCCTTTCCTCATAATTTATTTAGAATAAGATCAATCATTTGGAGAACCAGCTCTCTTTGGAGATTCCTTCTTCGCTTAGATCACCCACATCTGAAGGAGGTTTCCATGTTTCAGTAAGTTGCTGAATATCACATTCAACAAGGTGCAAATCTATTGAAAACATGAACTTAAGAGGCTTAGAAAGGAAAATCAGGATCTCAAGGTACGCTTACAAGAAAGTGTTAATGTCAATAAAGTTGTAATACAAAATCATAATGATGATAAAAAGATTATTGAATTTTTGAAAGCCCAAATGATGGATAGAAAAAGGACTGAAGAGGGATTGGAATTCAAGTTAAAAGACAAGAATGAATTGTGTAATAAACTGGAAAATGAGGTTGCCTCATTAAAGAAATGTTCAGATAAATGATTTTGTGTTAAAAGAACTAACTCTTAAAGATGATATGATTATAAGTCAGAAAATTGAAATTGAAGAATGTAAGAGGATAGTAGATGTTGTAAGGTTTGATTTGGAGGTTAAAAAGATTGAATTTCTAAAACTTGAAGGAGAAGTAGTTGCATTAAGGAAAGAGCTTGAAAGTGTCAAGCTTTAATTAGGTAAAAATTAGAAATTTGCTCATAGTACTAATCTATTGGATGAGATGATTGGTAGAAAAAAGCATTCTAAGGATCCTACAGGAGTGGGTTATAAGGTTTGACAAAGTTATACAGAAGAATCTAAACATGAGACAGTGTTTGCTACTGCAGATGGAAAGAGGTTTATAGTCAAGAAAACACTGAGATTGAAGGTTGATCTCGGTCACCTTATTGTTGTTGCTCAAATAGAATAAAAATGGGTTGATGAAAGAACAAAAAGACCATCAAGATCTCCATTTATCAGGTATAACTACTCTCAAGTTCATGGCTATTGCTATTGTTGTCATGCTTATGGTCATAGAGCAAGAAATTGTAGAAGGTGTGGAAGATATGATCATAGAAGTTTTCGAATGTCAAGAAAGAATGATTTCTTTACTCCTGAAATTGATTATAACATCACATGCTTTAAGTGTCATAAACTTGGGCATAAGGCACAACAGTGTAGGAGTAAGTTGAAGGCATCATTTAAAAATAACAATGTAGATGCATTGACCAAGAAAAAGAAAGGGCCCATACAGGTTTGGAGGAGAAAACAAGACCTAGGAAATGAAAATACTAAACTAGTGTATAATGCACAAAAGGGATCAACTGTTGCCTGAAAGGTCAGCATGAGGTAAGGGGGAGTTGGTTATTGTATTACTCTTCAACTCCTTAAAGAAATTTTGAAGGTGTGCAGAATAATGCTTGTATTACAATGACAATTCTCTATGATGTTGCAAACGTTGCTAACTTTAATGATGGAGTAAATTGATTTGCAATAGAACATTTTGATTTATAAAGAACATGTGAAAAACTTTATGCATATGCAAACCTTGGAGTGATGGTGCGGTCTTTATGGGTGAATGATTGTTTGAGCAGAAAATTTATCTCTTTGCATTGTTTTTTCAGTAATCAAGGTGTGAGCTATATGTTTTATGGATTGGATGTCTTGAAGTGAGCTTTTATATTTGAAACAGTAAAATATTTGTGCATCTATGATCTTGAACATTTCACAAGTTGTTGTAACAATGATTGGCTCTTACAAAGGGAAAAACATGTGTTTGAGACTGTCATGTGATTTTATTGCATTGTTTACAATGTGAACATTTGTTTCTCTTGACAGTTTGTATCTTGAACTAAAAATGATGGACAAGGTTGTTGTGAACAAACAAGGACTGGGAGGTCTTGAAAGAAAGCATATCATAACTAGTAGTGGTGGTACAGGGTATTTGATATCAATAAAATCATTCTTGACTCTTGACATAAAATGTCTAAGCACTATTATTTCTTGATGTGCATACCATTCTATCTCTATTGTTCTTTCAATAAATACATAATACATCAAGCTTCAATAAAGGGATGTTTGAAAAATACCATTATTTGGACAGATCATGATACATTTATAAATGTTGTTGATTCTGAAATTTTTTTTTTTTGCAGTCATTTGATTAACAGGTCATCTGTACTAGTTTGGATTTGTGTATTCATGATGATAAAAATTGCAAGAGGTTGCAGACTTGATAATGTGTTTGGTGACAAAACATTGCACTCTTAAGACAATGTTCATGTTGTGTTGCAGTACAAGGTATTGTTACACGGTAGAGTTTGAATTTGGTATGGAAATGATAGTCATATATGAGAAAGCATTAGAGAGCCTTCGTTCAAATATTTGTTTCATGTTTGATTCTCAGTATCTTCCTTGAAGCATGATAAATAAATTAGAAAAAAAATGTATTGATGCTTCTTTCATTGGTCATGAGCTATTATAGACTGCAAGAGTCCTCAATCACATAAGATAATGATTCATATTAGCACCAGTGCTATTGACAGTGGTTCATATTAGAAGGTGTGTTGGTTGTTGACAACATTTTGTGTCTATACATCAAATGTCAGTGTACAAATCTTGGATTCACATGTTCACACAGTTTGAAGGTTTGAGAATTGTTAAGGTAATAGTATATAGTACAATGCATTGTCATGTCAACATAGTTATGTGGTGTTGTTTTCTTGCTTTGACAGAACACATTTAGTTCATATTTTTAAAAGTTTATGACTATTGGGTCTACTAACAGTGAATAGTGAACAACACAATTGTTTCCACAGTAACAAGCTTATACTGTTGAAGTGTAATACATGTTGAGAATTAATGAAAAGTGTAGTAGATTTGCATTGTGCACATTTAACATCACAATCCAAGGACTTGACACAAGTTGTTTGTGAAACAGTGATAATGCAATAAGGCAATACTAATGAAATTTTGTCAGTGGGTCAACTTTATGGTCTCTCAATGCAAAGAATTAGGGGGAGCTTCATGTTGCAATATATGAGTTGACAGGGTCTATGATTGTTGAGGATGCAAAGATATTATGTTTTCTCATGTGATTAAAATAAGGAGATATATGACACAGAGTTATTTGCTTATGACTAGAGTAATGATATGTTCATAATCTTTGATTCTTGAGTTATACTTGCAGTTGGTTATTATGCTGAATGATTGGTTGGATTCTCAGTTGTTTTCATGGCATCTCACATTCTCCTCTTTCATCCTTTGTCATTGAGGAAAAAAGGGGGAGAGAAAGTATGTGTTTTTCCATCAAGGACAAAGGGGGAGTTTGTTGGCTCTCAGATGTTTTTCATTTGTCCTTGATGTCAAAAGTGTTGATATGAGAATATATGTGATGATATGCAAATTGGCATTTGGTATACATTTGAGGTATTTTGATTTGCATATGATGGTGATGATAGTGTTTGTCAAGATGATTTGCAGTTTAATTCTTCAAGGTGATTGGTATTTTGGTATCACAGGTATATGGTCGTTGGTGATTGAACAGATACATTTGAGGTATACATTTGTTTATACAATTGAACAGATACATTTGAGGTATACATTTTTTTATACATTGGTGCATATTTCCTTTTGGGTAGACAAGTCAATGATATGTGCGACACATCATATGTTTTCATAGAAATGTGGATTACAAGTCTTAGGCCACTTGTATGTATTCTCTCAGTTGGTTATATGTTAAGGTGATAAGTGTTGGTATGAACTCAGTCATATTTTGATGAAGGCAACATTTATGTTATTGGCATACACTATGTTTGATGACTCTGCTTGTTGGCTTGTGTAGAGGTTATGTGTTGTCTCCAAGGCACATTTGATACATAAGTACTCTAATACTTGATACATGGTGTCTTAAAGCATGCAAAGTACAAGGCTTAGGTTTTTCCTTTTATATGGATATTCTTCATTATTTGTGACTTATGTCATAGTGCAAAGCATATACTATGATCTCATGATGTGAATTCAGGTTGATCAAATAAAATGATTTAAGTATATACACTGTTGCTAACCTATTATATTCACATGTATTTGTCCTTGATGACAAATACACTAACTCTCAGGTTTGTGACATTGATAAAGTTGATCTTGGTGGTACTTTGATAATCATATGGATAGGCATGGTATGAATAGGTACATTGATAATCATATGGCATTAGTTGTCTCAAATATATCCTTGACATATAGATCCTTGTTTTTAGTTGTTGTGACACTTTGGTATAGTGAGCATATAGTTTTCTAGCAAGGCATAATGTTTTATAAATTTTTCTTTGTTGCATCTTATTACAATTGGCATTGTGTCAAATACATGCTGCAAGGTTCATGTTCATGCAGATTTTATCAGAAGTGCATCTGACATGAACATCATATATAAGAATAGGATGCATGATGTTGTGATTAGGGTGTTCAGGTTGTATTTTTTGTTCTTTGGAAATGACATGGATTCAAGGTTTTAGTAAAGGCTTCTAAATCCTAAATCAGAAGTGCTTTGTGTATTGCATTATAATCTAACGTATGCAATTTATTTGTATTTATCACAGGTTATGTCACTTAAAGATGACCGTCTAAAGGGGTTCAGGTCATAAATTTCAACTAGCCCTCTTTTGTGGTCATTGACTTGACAAGTTATACGGGCGTCCAGAGAAATGTTCAAAGGTGATTATTAAAAGCTATCTAGAGTGCAAAGATCAAATCGATGGTATTATAAAGTGTTTGAAATAAAAATGAAACTTTATTCTCATTAGCATCTAAAGGGAATCTAAAAATATAAATTGAAAGTCACAAGGTAGTCGACAACCATCATGTGTTAATAATTTATTTCATAGACATCAGATTCAAAGGCATTATGATGATTTTTCTTCCAAATTTCAAATGATTATATTATGTTGAAAATTCTTTGAAAGACCCGAAGGAAATGTAGGGAAAAGTTGTTATTGTTTTATTGTGTAAACATATGAAACCCTAGCCGCCACCGTGGAGAGTTTGTGGTTGCAGATTTTTGATAAAATGCTTGACTGTGGAAGTTGAAAGTGAAGAGGCAAAGCTCATAGATGGAGGTCTTCAGCTGGACAATTTTGAAATGGTTCTTCTAGTATTTGTTTATTTATATTCCTCCATAAACAGGTATTAAAGAAATCATTATTTATGGTTTTGAACATTTTTGTTAAGGCATTAGTCATGAAGATTCAGTGGTTAATGTTATTTGAAACCCTTGATTATTTCTCATCAAACAAATAAAGGGTTAATGCATTCAGTTATTCCAATCTAGAAATTTTGATGATGTTACATGAGAACATATGGTTCTTGAAAGAGTTAGTTGAAAACTCTTTAGGGTTCTTCTCTTGTAACCCTAACCCACATTGTTTTTCAGTTATTCAAATTGCATACAAAGATTATTATTTGCAGGGTCTTTAAAAGATGATCTTTAGGAATTTTCATGAGACGGAAAAGAGGAATATGATGTTTTTAGACATTTGATACAGAAGATATATTACATTGAAAATCTTTGTTGTGATTCTCATATTATTACATTTCTTGAAAATGTAGTCATGTTCATACTACATTCTTCAATGTGCTTAATGAGGATTTTCATAGTCTTCTATTGTAATTCTAGGGTTTCAAAATTGCACTTCTAGGGTTCTGATAGAATGCTATAATTTTTTGCTTTGTAAAGGAGTTGGTGCTCCTATATCTCATGAATTTGGTGCTTCTAATTTTGTGGAGTTGGTTCTCCTAAACTTGTGGAGTTGGTGCTCCTAAACTTGTGGAGTTGGTGCTCCTAAACTTGTGGAGTTGCTGCTCCTGTATTTTGTGGAGTTGGTGCTCCTGAATGTAAAAGAGTTGGTGCTCTAAGTGAATAAAGGAAAGATTTTTCGAGTGGTTTTTTATTCCCCAAGAGGGTTTTTCCACTCAGGAAAATTTTTGGTGTTATGTGGTGATTTTATGTGGGTGATCTTTTTCTTATCATTCTGATTTTAATGTGTTATCAAATGTTCAATTATCAGTCTTTCATATTTTTCAATGTTATGCCACATTTCTTTTATATCAGTCAATGCACATTTCATGCATAAAAGGTTCTGATTTAAAGTGAGCTCTGATACATGTGAAAGTGTTAAGTTTCTCCTCTGTTAATGTTTCATGTTTAATTCATGATTCATGCAAATAAAATACTATTCCTGCACAAGTCAAATTTTTTCTTTGAACTGTCATTTGGTGTTTTGATTTAAAAGTGAAATTTACTTCACATACTATCATTTGTCCTCTTTGTTCAAAAGAAAACTTACAAGCTTGGTTTTGAAAAATTTGTGACTTTCATAAATCATTGATTCACCCCCCCTCTCAGTGATTTCATTCTTCCAACAAAAAGTGGTTTACAATTGGAGTGAGGAAGGAAAAGTTGAAAAAAATGACCCCATGCCAAAAAATTTCATTTTTGGGGTTCGAGCAAACTAATAGGTTCAAATGTACCAAAAGAGGGTTCGCTAGAACCTATGTTCAAGTGAACCCATTCAATGCAAGTTCCCACTATCCCGCCAAAAAACACAATGAAAACCCCTTTGTGAAAGGGGGTTCGAATGAACCCTAGTTCACTATAACCCCCTAGTTCGAATAAACGCCCCTTTTCCCACCTTTCTGCTCTCTGGCACCAAAAAAATAGAATTTTTTCCCTTTGAAGCTCGATTTGAGGATGAAAATGGAGGAGACATTACAAACCCAACTGGAATCAGGTACTCCTTAGAACGAGCTATCCAACAACTATAATTTTATTATGTATTTGTTTTTTTTGTTTTATTAAACATAGGTTTTTCACCAAAAATCAAGCTCTATGTTATGCACATGTGTAAAAATAGCAGATTATCAAAAAAAAAATTGAAAAAGATGAGTGCACCAGATATTGAAGTCCTTGATCCAACAAAAAAACATTGAATTTTGATACATACAAAAAATTTACACGTTATACGGTCCGCCTATGTCCGAATTGTAATTGGTTTTGACTTTGAAACTTGATTAAAGAAAAAATATCTAATAAAAAACTATCTAACCAATTGGAAGCACTCGATATTAGAGTTACAAATCTAAATTCAAAAGAAATAGAATTTTATCCTTCATGGAAAAAAATTATGTGTTATACGGTGAGTGTCACTCCTTAAAAATGTTGTTTTCTGAAGAAAAAAAAGTAGTTTTCAAAGGAGATGGAAAAAGAAGTGCAATATGATTCCAAAAATTTTGAAAAAAATATATTTAGAATCTATAAAAAAAATGTCATGAATCACTAGTTCACATCATTTTCAAATTCCTCATGGTTTAGCCGCTATAGGTGCCCAAAAGTGAAGATTTAGTTAGAAAAAAATATTTCAGTGTCCAGTTTGGCCAAAAATTGTAAACCAATATTGTGGGATCACCCAGGTGTGTTTTGTGTTGTGCTCTACATTTATTCATGGTTGATGATGTGTTGGTGTGGTTTGGAGGTAATGATTAGTGGTCTCTAAAGGTGTTATATCTAGAGTTTCAGGTTTTAGATCGTGCAACAGTAGAAGTTGTGATTGACAGTGTTTGGCTTGTGAAGATGGATGTCTAGGAGAAATGGAATTACTTTGCATTTATCCACGTTGAAGGTTCTTGACTTGAGAATATTGGAACATGCTAATATTGTGTGTATCTACCTTCCCTTGGAGTGTTGAGTGTTCATTTGTTCTACAAGCTTGGTTCATGTGTTGTAGCTTGATGGCAATGTGACTAGTTGCACAAGAAGTATTTTTAATTTCATGGTTGATGATGTGTTGGTGTGGTTTGGAGGTAATGATTAGTGGTCTCTAAAGGTGTGTTCTAGAGTTTCAGGTAGATCGGTGCTTCAGGTAGAAGTTGTGATTGACAGTGTTTGGCTTGTGAAGATGGATGTCTAGGAGAAATGGAATTACTTTGCATTTATCCACGTTGAAGGTTCTTGACTTGAGAATATTGGAACATGCTAATATTGTGTGTATCTACCTTCCCTTGGAGTGTTGAGTGTTCATTTGTTCTACAAGCTTGGTTCATGTGTTGTAGCTTGATGGCAATGTGACTAGTTGCACAAGAAGTATTTTTAATTTCAGTGGTTGCACCAGTATGTTTGAGTATTTTGATATTGTTGGAATATTCTAGGATGTTGTGTGATGTCTCATGGTCCGTAAGGTTTTTCTGAACTTGGTGAAGCGTAAGTTTGGCCAACCTGGCATGCTAGTGTTATTTGTAAAGGTGCTTCATTGTTTGTGGAAGCTTGGTATAGCATTTTGGTGTAGATTTGGGTCCTGGTTAACCCTTGGTGTGGTTTTCCTTCACTTATTTCCACTGTGGAGGTGTTTGGTGCCAGCCTATTTGGTGGTTGCACGTTTGAGGTGTATATGTTTCATTCAGGTCAACCTGGAGAAGGGTTTCCAGGTTGCAAAGGATATATAAGCAAGGTCAATTGTTAGAGAAGTTCTATATTTGAATCATGATGCAAATGTGAGTGTGTGTTGAGATTTTAGTGTGAGATTGAAATCCTAAGACTACCAAATGTAGTGAATAGAAGTCATATATATTTCAGTGTTCCTAAAGTTGTTGGAGGTAGTGAGCCGAAGGTTGTAGATGGTGAAGAGTCATTGTGGTGGATTATCCTATTACTCTAAGGTAGTGAACCTCCTTGTAATAGTTTCTTCTTTTCTCTTTCTATTCCAGGCAATGAGTCCTCTGGGCAATGAGCCCTTGGCAGTGAGACTTTCTCTTTTGGGCAGTGAGCCTATTGTAATAAATTTTGGTTTTCATATATATGTGAGTTAATCCTCACCATGGTTTTCTCTAATTAGGGTTTTCCATGTAAATTTGGCGTTCTATGGTGTATGGTTGTGAATTTTTTTATGTTTCATTTGTTTACATTCATGGTAATGCTTAATAAGGGTTTAAAGGTTAATGAGGGTTTGAATTTTTTAATGTACAACTGATTCACCCCCCTCCCATTTGTCCTGTGTGTCTAACACAAACTTCATATCAAAAAAAACTTTAGATTTTTACAAGTAGATGTTATCTAGGTTTCCATCCCTTTTTGACTTGAGTGGATGGTAGCTATTAGTGAAGAAATGTTTGAGGAAATAGGACCCTAGAAAGGGTTGTGTACCCACTTGTATAGTTACATAAACATAGTCTTAAATAGAACTACATCTTTCATATACCTTATTCTATAGCATCTTGATCGTGTGGATATAGGGTATATTAGGTAGTCTATGAAATGAATGATGTTTTCAATACATAGATATAAAGGAAATTGTGAGGTTTTGTGACCTATTTTTTAAAGGTAAATCTCTAAACCTAATTGGTATAAGAATAAAAATATGGTAGTCATTGATACTCATAAGAATCACCAAGGTGGATTAATCTTGTACTTGGATGGTAGTTCAAAAGATGACAGAGGGTCCAAAATTATTGTTTTAATTTATATGAACTTACAAAAACCCTTAGTACAATACAATTGACATATTGTGAATCTTCTATAAGTGACTTAGGACTCAATTTGGCCACATTGAGTCGAAGTATCTTGTCTAAGCATATTTATTTTGATATATTTCCTTATATGATCATTTGGTTGATAAGTATCCATCATATATTGGGTGGAGACATCTAGTTCAAATCAATCATGTTATATTGTTAGTCCCATATGGATGAGTTAGCCCAATGGAAAAAAGAGCCTAAACTATTTATAAAAATGATTGGCCCATATTGGATAAGATAGGCCAAATTGGTTTTGAACTATTTGTCACATATTGGACAAGATAGCTTGAATCAATTGTGAAATTGGTTGTCCCATATTAAAGACAAGTTAGCCCAAATTGGCTACTATTAGTTCTTGATTATTCAGTCAAGAATATTGAATATTAAATAAGTTAAAAATAATTCTCGTTCTTTCTTGTGTATAAATATTATTAAATTTATTATTTAATCAAGTGGACCTTGTTCTTGAGCCTATTATGTTACAAATAATTTTCATCACGTGTTCAGGTGGATTCTTTCTCTATATGACTAAAGAAAAAATTTGGTCATAAATTTTTTGGGGTGATAATTTGTGATTCAATCAAAGTGTATTTTACATTGTTTTGAAGCCAATATCTAAATATTTATACCCTATTACTTCTTCTAGAATATTATCTTTAAAATAAAATTTGAGCTATTTTTTTCATTTAATTGGAAAACATCATGGTTTTTAACTTGATGGTGTTGACTTACATATCAAATTTCTTGCAAAATTTCCCTAAGAAATATAGATTCTCTTATAACCCTTGCATGAATCCAACAACCAATATGAGATCATCAACGTACAGATAAGTATCACAACATATTCTCCCAAAATAATACCATTCCCTCTTTGTATATTAGCCATTCTTTTAGTTTATCAAAATACAAACCAAAAATTATAGGGGAAAGAGGACACCCTTGCTTGACACCCATGCCATTTCTATAACTTTTCAAAAGGCTATCTTGTGTTCTGATTTTTATTTGGACTTCCTCATAAATCTTATGAAAAATCCTCTATATTTCTCCAGGATATTGATATCCTTCATTCTACACCATAAATTACTCCTAGGAATTTTATCGAAACCTTTCATGAAGTAAAAAAGTAGTAATAGCTTCCTCCTTACTATCCCAAAATTCTTCAATGGTGTGTTTCAAAGTAATGTCATGATAGATAGTTGAGTGTTTTGGTCTAAAACTTGTTTTCCATTTTTCTTTCTTACCTTTTTCTTCTACCCACTTGCTAACCATGTGTTCAACCATGCTTTTGAACAATTTTTCAAACAAAGAATTTGATCATGATGGTTTGATAATTGGATGCTTAGTTTTGACCATGATGGTTTTCTCAAAAGTTTGGTTTTCTCATTTGTAGTCCCAACACTAAAATATCCTATGAGAATGAATTTTCCATGTTGAGAGCAAACTATTTTTTTCTATAAAACTACAAAAGATTCATTTCCATCCATTCCATTTTTCTTAATTTTTGAAGCTTGCATAATACAATAGAATGATACAATTATGATGTTCCTATCATTTTGTTATTCTAACCCAAATTTAAAATTAATATAAATTTATTGTTTACTAATAATTTTTAGATTGTGCTCCCATACAATCCATCATTCAACACTACATTGGTAATAATTAGGTGTTGCAGTAACCCCCTAAAGTTTTTCATGAGTTCTTGGAGTGATTAATTTTATTTGGGTGACCTTTGATTATGATTTGCAACTATTATTGATAGCCATATATTTAATATATTGGACACTTTTCTTATTGAATACAACTTATATGTTTACTAATTGTTAAAATAGTGCAAATACTAATTATATGATTTTAATTTAACCACATCCCAAGGATGGTAAAAGGAAACACTAAGTTAGCATGTTATTTAGTATTCATTTCCAAAATATCTTTAAGAATGAGTATTTAACTTCCTCAATACACTCACTATAAGAAAAAATTTAGTGTAGAATAAACATAGAAAAATAATAAGCATAAATTTAATACAATATTTACGTGGAAAACCTAGTAAAATTATACTAGGAAAAAAACCACAAGAAAAGATCTCTCATAATTTATTTCTTAGGACATTTTCAATTAGAACAACCTTCAAAAGTTATAGAAAACATGAATTTGAAAGAGTATAATAAATCCAAGTTGTAGAGTCCTTTTCAAATAAAAATTTCCAAAAATAGAAAGTGTGACTCATGCAACATGTTGAACATTTTCCAAAATTACCAAAAATAGTAAGTCCCAAAAAAATTGGCTTCGCTAGAAATGCTTTTGACTTAAAGCCTTTTGATGTCTAGGGGGCTATGACAACCCTCTAAGATCCCTCATCATTTCAACCTTCAGTCTAGAATATTTCAAACTTTGGTTGAATAGTAGGCCTTTGGCCACACCAAGCACATACCTGAAGCACTAGCTACATATCAATGTCGACCATTCGTCACTATTGAAATATTAATAAAATTGACTTCACATTCCAAGAATCTCCCACTTAAAGTCAAATTTCTCTCTTGCAAATAAACCCTTGTACTAAAAGACCAATGCCAATACTACCAATCATCAAGTAAAATGCAAGCCTAGAGAAGTTCTACACAGATGAACTTCTCTTTACCAATGGGATTTGTTAAAATATTTGTTGGGTTTATATCAGTGTTTATCTTGGCCAAAGATATATGTCCTTCCACCACCACACGTACAAAGTTATTATGAATATCAATATTCTTTGTTCTAGCATGATATGTTGAGTTTCGTGATAAGTGTAAAAAACTTTGGCTATCACAATGCAACACCATGTTGTCCTACTTTACCTATAATTCATCTAAAATTATATGAAGCTAGATTGCCTCCTTGCTATCCTATGTTGTTTCCATATATTCAACTTCAGTAGTAGACAACACCACCACTGTCTACAACTTTGATACCTAGATAATTGTACCTCCAACTAAGGATAAAATGCAACTTGTAGTGGAATTTCTCTTATCTCTATCTCCACCAAAATATGTATCCACATACCCATTAACTTGAAGACTAATCCCATTGTAATATATAATAGCATCAGAAGTGCCCCTCAAATACTTGAGAATCCACTTCACAACCATTCAATGCTTAGTACTTGGATTTTCCATGTAACAATTGACTACTCTCATTGCTTGTGTAATATCTAGTCTAATGCACACCATGGTAAAAATAAGAATACCAATTGTTGATGAATATGGTACATGAGACATATATGTCTTCTCCGCTTGTTTTCTAGATAATTGTTTTGAAGATAATTTAATGTGAATTGGAAATGGAGTGCTAACTAGTTATGCATTTTGCATATTGAAGCACTACAAAACCTTCTCCACAAGTTTTTTGTGATAGCCATATTTTCCTATTATTTTTGTCTTTGTGTATCCTCATACCAAGAATTTGATTTTCTTTTCCTAGGTTTGTCTCAAACTCCAAAGCAAGTTGAGATTTCAAATGAATGATCTTATACATGTTGGAACCTACTACCAACATATTATCAACATACAAAATATAAAATATAAACTCTCATCATCATACCTTTAAAAGTGGCCACAATGATCATCCTCACATTTGTTGAAACGCAAAATCATCGTGAAGGAATCAAATCGTTTGTACCAACACCTTTTCACCTGTTTCAAATCCTACAATGATTTTATCAACATACAAATAAGATTGTCCTTGTCTCTTTCCTCAAAACCTTTTGGTTGTTGCATATAAATATCCTCTAAGAGATCACCATGCAAGAAGGTTGTTTTTAAACATCTAACTGTTATAACTCCAAATCAATACTAGCAACAAGAAATAAAAAAAATCTAATATTACTCAACCATACAAGTTAAAAATTCATTGAAATCAATACCAAAATTTTGTGTATACTCCTTGGCCATCAACCGAGATTTATACCTCTCTAGATTATCATTTATTAAATATAAATTCTCATCATCATACCTTTAAAAGTGGGCACAATGACCAGCCTCACATTTGTTGAAACCTTAAACTCATCAGGAAGGAATCAAATCATTTGTACCAACACTTTTTCACCTGTTTCAAATCCTACAATTATTTTATCAACATACAAATAAAATTGTCCTTGTCTCTTTCCTCAAAACATTTTGGTTGTTGCATATAAATATCCTCTAAGAGATCACCATGCAAGAAGGTTGTTTTTACATCTAACTATTATAACTGCAAATCAAGACTAGCAACAAGAAATAAAACAAATATAATAGTACTCAACCATACAACAAGTAAAAAAATTCATTGAAATCAATACCAAACTTTTGTGCATACTCCCTGGCCATCAATCGATCTTTATACTTCTCTAGATTATCATTTATGTCCCTTTTCAATTTGAAGACCCACTTGTTCCCAAAATATTTTCACCCCTTAGGCAATGGCACAAGCTCCCATGTCTTGTTATTATGAAGATCTTCCATCTCCTTTTCCATGGAAACTTTCCACTTTCTTGCACATTCAACTTCACTAGCCTCTTGATATGACCTAGGTTCACCAACATTAGTTAGTAATGCATAAGCAAAATTACAAGTAGGACAATACCTTTTAGGTGCTTTGGATATTGTAGTGGATCTCCTCACAAGCGGTAATATATCACCCTATGGCTCATTTGATGGTTGTTCATCTTGTTGATTTCATTTGGTATCTGTAGATTATCATCATCAATCTCCACTTGAATTGGAATAAATTCTATACTTTGTTATAATTTACCTCTTTGCATTGATTTTTCATTAAAATAAAAATCTCAGCTAATTATAACCTTGTGGAAAATAATATCTCACAATCTGTACCCCTTTTTACTTATACATAGAAAAGAAAAATACATTTTGTGGACTTCACATCTAGCTTATTTATATTCTCTTTAGGAATATGAGCATAAGAACCATAATTAGATACACAAATAAAGGAATAATCAAAAGGTTTACCTGTCCATACTTACTCAAGGATTTTATTAGCAAGAGTTGTAGTGGGTGATCTATTGACCAAGAAACAGGATTTAGAAATGACCTTAGCCCAAAAAAATTGCTCTAGACCAATAATGCTCAACATACATCTGACTTGCTCTATAATTGTATAGTTCATACATTTAGCAACACCATTTTTTTTGGTGTCATAGAAACTATTAATTTCCTTGCAATGCCATGCTCACTACAAAACTAGTTAAACTCTCCTGAACAAAATTCTCCTCTATTATATGTTAGAAATTTTATAGTCTTACCCTTCTAATTCTCTACCAGAGCTTTAAACCTCTTAAAATAATACAAAAATTCAAACTTCTTCTTGATAAGATAAATACACACCTTACGAGAATACTCATCTATAAATGAAACAAAATATGATGAACCCCAATAGATGTTATAGGAGCTTCCCAAGTATCTGAATGAATTAATTACCAAACATCTTTACTTCTAGTTTCTAGAAAAACTCAATCTATTCTATTTTTCAAACAAACAATATTCACAAAAATTAAATCTCTAAATTTGGCACCTGGGAGAATATTTCTATCTAATAGTACCTTGAGACCTCATTCACTCATATGGCCTAGCCATTGATGCTAAGTTGATATTGAGTCCATTTCTACATCAGACACCACTACAACTTCTCCACTACTAGTTTCTCCAACCAACTTGTAGACATTGCCTACTTTTTCTCCCTTTAGCACAACCAACACACCTTTTATCACCTTGGGACAACTATTTCCACTACTAAATCAATAACCTTGTTGATCAAAACTTCAAGAGACAACAAATTTTTCTTTAATCCTGGTACATGTCTAATATGTTGAATAGTCCTTACCTTTCTATCAAGCATATTGATTTTTACTTCACCTTCTCTAGTATCTTCATAGGGGTTGTTATTTCCCATTTAAACCATACTTTTAACACATGATCGATAAGTAGAAAAATAGTCTTTATGTGGAGTCATATGTAAGAAGGCACTAGAATCAAAAATCCAAACATGAAGTAAAGAGCCTCTCAAATTAGTATTTAATACCTCTTTGTATTCCAATGGTGTTTGAACTTCTACTATGTTTGCCTCACATTCCTTTGCTTTTATTGGTAGCTTGGAATCCTTTTTGACATGTCCATTTTTTCCACAGTTCCAACATTTACTCTTTTTCGCCCCTTGGATTTGGACCTACTTTATCCACACTCAGTATTTCCTCTTTTTGAGTTTTTCCTCTTGCAATTAGGGCTTCATTAGAATAACATCCTTAATATGTCTTCCACCTTGAATCTTCAAAAATTATAGTGTCCACCATATCTTTAAAGACGAATTTCCCACTTGGAGTTGAGTTACTAAGAGCCATAACTAGTTGATCCCAAGTTTCAGGCAATGAGCACAATAAAATTGCTACTGTAATGCCCATGTTTTACCCTTAGGGTAAAAACACAACTAACCATTTTTTTTTATATTGACACATAACATTTTATAAAGCATCCTTGATCTACGTGAATACCAAGCTATGCACATCAGATGGAAAAGCCCGTGCTTGTCATCAACGACACATCTCTTGAGAGCAGGGAGTGGGGTGAATATATGAGCGAGTGTGCAAAGGCATCCACACACACTCCCAAATGATGAAGAGCGAGTCCCAAGCTACAATGTTAGCATATGATGGCCGACATCACCTACCGAGATTACTAGAAATGATACCAACACCAAGAACATCTAACTACCACAACCTATAGTTTTCTAATTCTTTTCCATGATCAAAGTATTAATATCTCACACTATTATAGTACATATTATACCCCCATGAGCCATTAGGACCAACCAATGATATTGTTACCACATAAACTGTGATTACTAACGTTATAGTTTGAGACTTAAAGGTAATGCTACATCAACATCATCCTCATTATTAATATTATTATGTAATTATTTTTCGTAAAAGAAATTTTGCAGTGACCAAGCCCACCTTATTATTATTCATTCATTAGTCTTACAACAACTTGAATGTTTATATTTTGGCTCTAATTTCATTAGTATCATTTTGTTCATAGTTTGTTATTAATGGTATAAATCCTACTATTAGATATCACTTCAACTAACATTATATATATATATATATATAAAAGACATTTATCTCTTGATACATGCTTTACTGTGTCTCACTTGTTAACTAGTTGCATGTGTCAAATGTCATCACTCAAGTAATTTCATCAATGACACATCACTCGAGGGTAGGGTGGAGGAGTAAACGTGGATGAGTGAATGAAATCCACCACATACACCCTAAACCAAAGAATGGGTGGACTCTAACATCAAGTTTACTAGGCTCATTAACTACCAACCCAGAAGTTGATGCTAACCTTTGCATGAACGTTAATGTCCTTGTTAGAACTCTATGGTATGGGTTCTCACGTGGGGAAATCATATAAATATTATCAAATTGATTTACTAGAAACCCTAAGGATTAATTGACGAAAAAATATTTTACCAGATAGCCCTACCCCCTTTAGCCACCTTGATGATATCGATGATAATTAACATTTTATGTTTGAGCTTGAAAATTCTAAATACAAGAGTGAACAAAATATTTATAATTTACCTTAATTATTAATTATTTTATCAATTTATTTTTATCAAATATTAATTTAATTATGTATTTGCCTCTAACTAAATAAATAATAAATATATACTAATTTATAAATTATGATGAAGAGAAATATATACCATTAAATAAATATTAATTCCCGTTTTGTTAGTTTCCCTTAAAAGGAGGGAAAGAGGGGAAACAAATAAGGAAATTTCTTTTCTTTTAGTTTTAAAGTATTCCTAAGAGTACTAGCCTTTATTCTTAAATAAAATCTAATTTAGTTTATTAGAATATCTTCTTTTTAAGAGCATGGGAATCTAATTCCCCTCTTCTTCATATAATGTCTTATTTAAATTTTCTTTTAAATCCCTTTTCTAAAACTTGTGAGAGGAATTTTTATTTCGTTTTGTTTTTATGCACACGTGGTATATATTGTATGAGCCATGTTTTCTTTTAATATTAAGCCCTCCTTCTACTTACTACTCATAAGTGGAGAGGCACTTTAATTAATTTATTTATTTTTATAAGGGACATACGGTGGCATTTGGAAAGAATATATTCCATGCACAAAACTTTGAATTGGTGGGCATTGAATGTTGGTATGTAAATTTACTTAATTCGTATTCTCGTTAACCATGCGAGGCCTCTATTTTATATATGTGTGTGTTTATGACAGCATTATCCAAATTCACTCGCCTTAGCTTTGCATTCGTAATAGCACCGATATAAAAAAATTATAATTTCAGAGTAAATGTATCTCAGGGCTCCCCTTAGGATTACTTTCGATGTTTGTTAATTTGATCAGAGTATCCATGGCTCTGCTTAGGATTAGCATTGACTAAGGTCGTCCAAAAACTCTTCATGGGCAACACAATCGTACATAGGGTTCGTAGCCTATGCATTTCACTTGAACGTATTTTGGGACTTACTTAAATCGTCGAGCCATGGATACAATAATTTTGTTAACAGATTATTTATTAGGCAATACTATTGCAATGAGTTTTGTTTTTCATTATCCAAATTCACTCGCCTTAGCTTTGCATTCGTAATAGCACTGATATAAAATTTTTATAATTTCAAAGTAAATGTATCTCAGGGCTCTGCTTAAGATTACTTTCGATGTTTGTTAATTTGATCAGAGTATCCATGGCTCCGCTTAGGATTAGCATTGACTAAGGTCGTCCAAAAACTCTTCACGGGCAACACAATCGTACACAAGGTTCGTAGCCTATGCATTTCACTTGAACGTATTTTGGGACTTACTTAAATTGTCGAGCCATGGATACAATAATTTTGTTAACAGATTATTTATTAGGCAATACTATTGCGATGAGTTTTGTTTTTCTTAGTTAATTAGTTATTAATAAGTTAGCTTTCAACCAATCAAAAACAATAATTTATTTTTTTAATTAAAATTTAATTTTGTAAAGTGAATTGACAAAATATTTAATTTTATAAATTATAAAAAATATTTTTCATCAATATGATTGGCTAAGAAGTTTTGTGTGTTATTGATATATTGAAAAGTGAAATTGAAGTATTATTTTGCCTATTTTTGAGAAAATTGAACTATTATTTTACCAATTTTTGAGAAAATGAAACTATTTTTTAAATAGATAATAGTAAATCTGGAATTAATAAAAAAATCTCATCGTCAATAGTAATCCGCATAAATTTTGAAAAGTTGTTTCATAAACTGAATAAATACACAATTAAAGCAAAATTAACAAAACAACGGATAAAATGAATACATACACGGCAGATGAAGTTTCTACCTCAATGGCATACCAAATAAAGGCCCTGGGGTTACATTTGAGCCTTTTCAACATTTACATATAATAATTAATTAAAAAACACTCTTGGAGGAAAGAATGCATGCATGATTATATTATTAATAATTAAATAATATAATTTGATCTACTATAATATTCTTTTTTTATAATGTTTTTGATATAAAAAGCAGTAAAAACAAGGGTGTTGTCCCATCATAACAAGGCACCAAAGGCCATCCAGAGTAAGCACATTAATAACACAGTGACAACCGAGAGCACTGAGCTATCACCCACACAAGTCATATATCAAAAACCAAAAAACAACAGTAAAAAACATAGTCCATCATGCAAGCATTATACGTAGTAAACAAGTCCAAAGACCCCCAAGGGTCAAACCAGAGAAACAACATTAACAAATAAACAGTCATAGAGAAAATGAAAAACAAAAAGACCCAAAGGCCTAAATTTTTTCCTCCCTGCAAGGTTTATCTTGGATAGCAGTCGCCCAATCCACCGTGAGGAATTCAAGCAGCTTCTTAAAACCAGCATCATCTTCACCATCAACCGTGGACTTGTCCTTCTGCAGGGTGAAGCCACAATAGTGGTTTACAATTGAAGTGAGGAAGGAAAACTCATAGAAAACGAATGCATGGCAAAAAAATTGATTTCGGGGGTTCGTACGAACCTATTGGTTCGACCGAACCCATTAGGGGTTCGCTAGAACCTAGGTTCGGGCAAAACCTCCTAATACTTTCCTGCCAAAAAAGCCATCAAAACCCCTCATAGAAGTGGGGTTCGAGCGAACCCTCCTAATACTTTCCCGCCAAAAAAGCCATCAAAACCCCTCATAGAAGGGGGGTTTGAATGAACCCTGGTTCGAGTGAACCCCTAGGGGTTCGCTCGAACCCCCTTTATTCCTCATCCCCTCCCTGAGACACAAAAAAAACCTAAATTTTGGCACTTCAGAGCTCAGGTTGAGGATGAAAATGGAGGAATCTTCACAAACCCAACTTGAATCAGGTAGTCCTCAGAACAAGCTATCCAATGAATATAATTTTAATATGTTTTGGTTTTATTATGTATTTGTTTTTTTAGTTTTATTAAACATAGGTTTTTCATCAAAAATGAAGGTCTTTGTTCTGTACATGTGGAAAAATAGCAGATTATCAAAAAAAAATTGAAAAATATGAGTGCACTAGATATTGAAGTCCTTGATCCAACAAAAAAATAAAATTGAATTTCGATATATACAAAAAAAGTTATGCGTTATACGGTCGCGCTGTCTGAATTGTAATTGGTTTGACTTCGAAACTTGATTAAAGAAAAAATATTCAATAAAAATCTTTCTAACCAAGTGGAAGCACTAGATATCAGAGTTACAACTCTAAATTTGAAAGAATTAGAATTTTATCCTTCATGGAAAAAAAGTTATGCGTTATACGGTGTGCGTCACTTTTTAAAAATGTTGTTTTTTGAAAAAAAACCAGTTTTCGTGGGAGATGGAAAAAGAAGTGTAATTTGATTCCAAAATTTTTGAAACAAATATTTTTAGAATCTACATACAAAATGTGACAAGACTCTAGTTTTCATCATCTTCAAATTCTTCATGGTTTAGCTGCTATAGGTGCCCGAATGTGAAGATTTAGTTTAAAAAAATAATTTCAGTGTCCAGTTTGGCCAAAAATTGTAAACCACTATTGTGGGATCACCCTGTAGCAAGCATAGATTGGTAGCCGACCTGTGCATGACTTTGAGGGAAAAGTGCAACACCTCCTGAACCTTTTTTTCCAATCTCTCCATTCTCCCCTTCAGCTTTCCAACTTCTTCCCAGGTCTTCTCTTTTTCATTGGGATTTTCCTACAAGGGGGTTTTTCCCTTATCAATAATAGAGGTCCGGGGATTAATTTCCATCACATTGGCACTAGTAGGGCCCTTCTTCAGGCTTTCAGACACATGGGACACACTGTTCACCGAGACAGACTGGTCATCCCCACCCGCCACCTTTTTCTCCTGGCATTCACTGTCACTCCCATTCTCATTCTCCGAATCCGAGGCTTCCTTAAGACTTCCCACCTTGTCCTGCTTAAGGACCAGTCTATGAGATCTATGGGGGGGTGTTGGATTCATCAGTAATTTCGATGTCAGAGTCAATGTGATGAAGGAAAAGTTTTGTTTTCTTAGAGGCTTTAGCCTTAGGTCGCGGGGTGGAGGCAAGACGCTTCTTTTCTTTACCTACATCCCTCGGGCTCTTGGCAGGGGATGTGCCATGAGGAAGGGCTTTCAAACCAGGGTTTTTTAGGAATTTTTTCTTACTCGAGCCTAGCGTATCTAGAATGCTAGTAGAAGGGGGGGTAGAGGAAACCGAGGTTTCATCAAGAGTAGGGAGAGATGGGACTTCTTGCACATTGATAGGCCGAGCAGGGCAAAGGGCCATATGAAAATGATAAAGCCTAGACATAAGGCCTTGGTGTAGGATAGTATAATTTTTTCCAAAAATTGAGGCTTCATTAAACTCCGCCACAGTGCTATCAAGAGCATGAAACATGAAAAAAGGAATGGAGATATGCTGGTGGTTCCTAAGGTGGTTTAGGAAATTAAAGTGGTAATAGTAGTAGACCCCATACCTTCCTTCCAACATGAAGTACTTCATGATCACCATACAAACTCTATCCCACGGCTCCGGCAGCGCCTCACGGTCAAAGCCACCCCTCAACTTGACAGGTTTCTCCTCACCGTGAAAGAACTGGTTCAGACTAATCTAGTCTGGCACCTTCGTAGTTTTCTTCCAAGTTCGACCATTATTCAGAAGCCCTGTAACTCTGGCAATAACCTCCTCAGAGACTTCAAAGGAAATGCCACCGATGGTAACCCTACCATCATTCCAGGAGGTGACAAACTTAGTCGACAAGCCCTCATCGTGACCAATCATGGCCTCCATATACTGGGTAATTCCACCTTTTCAAATGTGTCAAACTATGGCATCTTCCTTCCACTCGTCACAACTGTCCAGCTCCACACGCACTCTGTCCCCACCCATAGTGCCCACACCAAAACAAAAAAACCAGGGCACAAGAGCTGGTAAACAAATCTAGAAGCATCGAAAGGGAAAAGGCCGGCGAAATGTGACCAAAAAAGGCAATAAATGCCACATCTCGCAATCCATGCAAAGGTAGCAGCTCCCTCGTGCAAATCACTCACGGCACATAAGGACATGATATCAGCGTAATACTTAGCCGTCTCAAAAAATCTCATAAAATCCACCAACTTACAAAGTTCAACACAAAAGTTTAGGAGGTTCAAAAAATGATGACTCCACCAGTCCGTAGGGGTAGAAGGATTTTCCATACCATCGGCCCTCAAGATGTCGTACATGCCATCAGACAAACACATGATATCCATCACCTCACAAAGCAGCCAAATATTCAAAGTCATGCTCTCGCCAAAATAACTAACACATGATATTATAATGTTAAAATGTTAATATCAATAATAATAATAGAGTAATCTAAATAATTTAATAATAAAAATAATATAATAATAATAATATTATAATATTATAATATTATAATAAAAAATAATATAACAATTTTAATAATAATAATAATAATAATAATAATATATAAATACAATGATAATAAATATATAAAATGAAAAAACAAATATAATATAATATTACAATATAATATAATAATAATAATATAATTTTTATTCAATTAAATTCAATCATTAATAAAATTATTAATAAAAGATTTGTGACCCTTATGTTTCTGCTATGGCACATGGGGATGCGGGGATCGTGTTGAGTGTGTCCAAACCGCTAATGGTGATTCTCACCAATTGGGATAATGGTAATATTAAGGGAGATGACTCCTCCAAGGCTAATTGGAAGGGTGCCCTTATTGGGACTAGCAACAATGCTTTTGAGTCTATTCTCTCAGACATTGTTCAATCTGAAGAAGGAACTAAGATTTGTTTACCGGACACGGTCATGGACGAGGTTTCCTCCTTGTTGCATCTAGTGCTAGTGGGGAGATTCTTTTCTTTTAAACCTACTATTGACATGGTTCGTAGATGGACTAATGGTCGTTGGAAGCTAAAAGGTAGTGTGAATGTCTCTACTATGCCTGGAGGTTTATTCCTCTTCAAATTCACGGCTGAAGAGGATTTGATCTATGTTCTTTCAGGTTCATGGGCTTATGGAAAACATTATTTAGCCTTGGCTAAATGGAAACCGGGCTTCGATCCATCTATGGAACTTAATCGAATGGCTCTTGTGTGAGTTCGCATGTCAGGCCTCCCATTGGAATTTTGGGATGAAGGGATCTTTCGTTGGATTGGTAACTCCTTTGGTAGTTATGTCTCAACGAATGCGACCACTCTAGCTAAATCTAGGTTAGTTTTTGCTTGATTTTGTGTTAATGTGGCCATTAACAAGGCTCTGCCCAACTTTATAACTCTAAAATCTAAATGGGGAAAATGGACCCAGGCCCTAGTGTATGAAAATGCCACTCTGTACTGTCAAAAATTTGGAAAACAGGGGCATGTCATTGTAGATTGCAAAGCCCTGGTGCCAAAGGAACCCATGTGGAAAGGGAAAAGCCCGTCCCTTTCTTCTGGGGAGGAGGAAATGCAGAAGATCCCCAGCTCCAACAATGCTCATGAGAACGCCAACTCCAATGAGCTAGATGATTATTCGTTTACTGAAGGATTGTATGAGATGATGAAATCCCCTAGCCCTGGGGTTCAGGAGAATACTAATGGGGAGAAACAGGGGAAGGCCCTTGGCTTCTTGGAGGAAGGTGAAATCTCCCCACTGAGGGATTCAGGTCTATCTCCCCATGTTTTTGTTATGGGGATGTCGAGGCAGAGTGTAAGATTGTTGTTACTCCTATGTCCTCTGTGTGCATGGACATAGGGAACACATATAACACTATTGTTGTTGCTAACCAACCTCTTGGTGTGGCTGCAAAGAAAACTATTGTTACTATTCAACAACAATTGGATATAGGGATAGTTACCCCTACGAAGCCTAGGAAAGAGAATGACACCTCGTGCATATACTCTTCCCACCTTACTTGTGTGGATGACCCCACTGAGGAAGTCACTAAATCTGTGATTCTCACTCTGGTATCTAAACCCGTTGCCTCTAAATCTTAGTAGGATGGGGCTAACAAGGAATATGACAGACTCAAAACAGGAAAATGAGAACTAAGAAAGTTGATGTGAGGATAGATAACAGAGTTGGAAGGCCCCCAGAGAGATTGTCAAGGGACAAAGCTACAATAAGGGAAATTGCCAATGGATGACAGTCAACCTTGGACTCAACCCATCGTAATAGAAAATGAAGTTCCTCTCATGGAATATGAGGGGGATGAATAGTCCCTAAAAAACAATTTTCTCTCAGGCGATACATCATGGATCTTAAAATTGATGTCCTTCTGCAGGAAGTTAAGATGACTTATCAAACTTTTTCCTCAATAGCTAATAGAATATGGTCAGGTTCCTCCTTCTACTACAATGAAGCGGACAAAGCCTCTAGAGGCATTGCTACTATGTGGAATCCTACTAAGATTGATGGGGAAGCCTATGCATTTTCTCATAGTTACCTTGTTATGACCCTCAGAACTGATAATTACACTTGGCATCTGTTTAATATCTATGCCCTGAATACTCGTGGAGGAAGGAAAAGTATGTGGGAAGAAGTCTTATCTATAATTTTGAAAGATAAAAATGCCTTGTATATGGTGGCTGGTGACTTTAATTCCCCTTTGTTCCTTTCATAGAAACTTGGTGGCCTAATGGATTACAGTGATAGCATGAGTGACCTCTCAGACTTCATCAGTAGATCTGGCTTGTTTGACTTGGAACTGCAGGGTAATCCTTTCACTTGGTCTAACAATCAGAAAGGTAACCATCTTATTCAAGTCCATTTAGATAGAGTGTTGGTCTTTGTGGGTTGGGATTTTGGATGCAATGCTTCTCTTTGTTCCCTCCCTCAGATTGTTTTTTATCATAGCCCAATTCTTCTCCAATGGATGGACAAGCCTTTCTTTGGCCCTCACCCCTTCAGATTTGAAATTATGTGGGCGACACATCCAAATTTTAGGAATTGCATAAAAAATTGGTGGATCTATCCAATCCAGGGGTTAGCTATGTACAAAATCCCTCAAAAACTTGATCTCATTAGAAAGGAAGTTAGAGGGTGGTCTAAATCTACCTTTGGTGGCATTTTAAAGCAAAAAAAGGAGATTGGGGATAAGCGTGACAACATCCAAAATCTAATGGACAATGGTAATCTTTTGCAATCATTACATGAAGAAGAGGAAACTTGGAGGAGGAAGTGGAAAGATAATTTAAGAAAAGAAGAAATATATTGGAAACAAAGGTCTAGAGTTCAATGGCTGAAGGAGGGTGATAGGAATTCAATTTTTTTCCACAGGATGACTAGCAGCCATAAGAAAAGAAACACCATCAAATGCTTACTGAATGAAGCCAATCAAGACATTACATATGAATATAAAATTGGTGAAATAGTTGAATGCTATTTTAGACATATATACTTGGATAATGGCAGTTGTCTCTCCACTGACGTGCAGGATAGACTTTTGTGTCACCTCCCAATTGTTGTTAGTGCGTTGGACAATAAGCAACTCTTAGCCTCTATTTCTAAGGATGAAGTTAAGATGGAAGTGTTTTCTATGGGCACCTATAAGGCCCCTGGGCTGGATGGTTTTCCTCCGGCTTTCTTTCAGGAATACTAGTACGTTGTCAGCTATGATATGACCATGGCAGTCAGAGACTTTTTCAGAACTAGTAAACTGTTGAAAAAAGTTGAATAATACCTACATTTTCTTTAGTCCCCAAAATACAAGACCCAAAGTGTATGGATGACTTCAGGCCTATAAGTCAATGCAACACTCTCTACAAGATTTTCTCTAAAGTTCTAGTCAACCGAATAAAGCCACTTCTGGATAGGATCATCAACAGATGCCAAAATAGATTCGTCCTAGGAAGATAGATCCTTGATGCTTCTATTATGACCCATGAAATTATCCAATCAATGGAAAAAAGTAGGAACCAAGGTATGGCTTTCAAGTTGGACATTTCTAAGGTATATGATAGAGTCAGATGGAAATTAATTTACACGGTTCTATCTAAATTTGGCTTTAATGATAAGTTAATTGGGATTGTTCAGGAATGTGTTGAGTCGGTCCACTATTCTATCCTGATCAATGGGATTCCTTGGGGATTCTTTAAAGCTTGAAAAGGTATCAGGCAAGGTGATCCTCTATCACCTATCTTTTCATTATGGTTGTTGAAGTCCTTAGTAGGAAATTTTTGTATCTTTCACATACGAGTAGGATTTAGGGAATCAAAGCTGCCTCTACTCTACCCCCTTCAGTTCTACAACAATTTGTGGATGACACTTTCCTTTTTGGAAATTCTTTAGTGGTTGAAGCTAGAGAATGGAAAGGCCTCCTTCATGATTATGCCAATGCCTCTGGGAAATGTATCAATTATCAAAAAAGTAGTATCTATTTCTTTAACACCAAGGTGGATTTGAAAACTAAGATCTTTTCTATTATGGGCTATCAAAGTGCTTCTCTACCAGGAACCTACCTTGGCCTCCCCCTTACTATGAAGGAGGTTACTCTTTTTTTTTGGAATAATATTTTGGAGAGGATACAAAAGAAGCTTGTGGGTTGGAAGGGAAAGCTCCTTAGTAGTACTGATAAATTCCAATTTCTCTCAACCTCTCTCCAAGGGATCCTAGTCTATTTCCTCTCTCTTCAAAATTATGAGCTCCATGGCAGAGAAACTGGAAAGAATCCAAAGGAACTTCCTTTGGGCTAGTGTTGAAGATAAAAAAATATTGGATCTAGTTAATTGGGACACTGTATGTCATCCTAAAATCCAAGGTGGTCTAGGGATTAGAAAGTTAACCAATTTAAACAAATCCCTCATTACCAAAATAGGTTGGAATCTTATGGTTGGAAAATCTGACTAGTGCAACATTATGAGAGCTAAGTATCTAAACCAAGGATGCTTCTCCAGGGCCCTTGACTTGAATGGTCTCCCCTGTGGGTCAAAGATATGGAACAATATCCTCAAATGTAGGCCACTTTTTAAGGAAGGTCTTAAATGGAAAATTGGCAATGGGAGATTAATAAGATTTTGGGAGGATCGATGGATTGGGGACAAACCCCTCTCTCATGGCAATTTCAATATACTAAGGGAGCGGGCTATGCCCTTTTTTGGAATTTATATTGTTGATTATATTACCTCTAGAGGTAAATGGAAAAACCTTGATCAAAGTTTCTTAGACAGGCCTGACCTTCTTCCAAACATTGTTGAGCTTCAATCATTAATAAATAAAGTGAGACTTCCCCTTTTTCCTAAGGAGGACAAGTTATTTTGGATGAAAAATCACACAGGGGCCTTTTTCAGTTAAGTTTGCTTACCATATGTTGTTAAAATTTGATGGTGATGAGAATTGCTGGAAGAAGGTTTGGAACCCACAACTCATCCCAAAGATCAACTTCTTTTGGTGGGATTCCATTCATGGTAAAGTTCTAACTCTGGACAACCTTGTTAAAAGGAGTTTTCCACTTCCTAAAAGGTGTACCCTTTGTAAACAGGAAGAGGAGACAATCTCCCATCTTTTCATCCACTGCCAATTTTCTTCCCAAGTTTGGAAAAATGTCCTTCAAAAGTTCAACATCTGTAAGGAAATCCTACAAATGCGGAACAAACTTTCCTAATGTCAAAACTTAGAGAAGAGAGCATATATGTCTTTATATTTTACAATTACAGTACATTAAGATGCACATGAAAGGAATAACAAAATAGAGAAATAAACTCAAACACAATTGACACCAAATTTATGTGGGAAAACCATTATGGGAGAAAAACCCACTACAGCAAATAAAATCACTTGTGTTACAGTAATCAAATTACATACAAGTTACAGACTCTCCTTCCAAATGTCAATATTATAGTAGCAACGTTTCCCTGATCAATCTCGTACAAAATAAATTTTGTTTAATCTACATTATGTCTCACTGTTACAATGCATATACAACATACAATTATAAACACTAACAAATCATTTGATCATCCAATCAATTGAACTCTCGAACCCCTTCATAGTTACAATACGTTGCCATGTATAACAACAACCATGAATCACTTGTTCTTTGTACAAACGATTCAGTTCAACTTCCTCTGTAGAGAAACTATCAAACTTCCCAAGCATTCAAATGACCACCTTCCAAGTTAGCAACATCCTCCACTTAACGGCTTACACCTCAGCAGTCAACCAATTACGCATTATTCACCTTACACCACGCTACTGTTGTGCACTCAATAGGCTCCCGCGGGGTGGCAATATACCATGCTACCTCTAGACAGGTCGAGGGCTCCCACGGTATGGTGGTAATTGCACTACCACTAGACTATTGACATGCTTTCATGGTATGGCGATATACACCACACTACCACACCTTAGTGTAAAGACACCTGCAGTATGGTGATATCCACCACACTACTGCTCAATGGTTGAGAGGCTCCTGCGGTATGGCGATAACCGCACTATCGCTCCTCTCTCTCAATCTCCTAGCGGTATAGAGGTACAAGAA
Source organism: Sequoia sempervirens (assembly GCA_007258455.2). NCBI lineage: Eukaryota > Viridiplantae > Streptophyta > Pinopsida > Cupressales > Cupressaceae > Sequoia > Sequoia sempervirens. Next base: position 93,006,075 of record VDFB02000002.1, on the reverse strand, counting down.
TGAAGTTAATACTTAAAAATTCTTTCCTACTTGGCGAAAAAACCAGGGTTATACCAGTGAGTTTGAGACACATATTCTCAACAATCTCCCACTTGACGAAAAACTCACTTAACCCTTTTCAATACCTGAAGTCATTGAACATTTTGGACCCCAAGACCCATCGAATTTGTGCACCATCTAAACTTATCCATGCTCATTGGATTTTTCCATGCATTAGAAACATTCTTCAGAGTATCCACCTTTTCCAAATAGACCTTTCCATCCTCCACCATATCTCGTACAAAATGGTATTGCACATCAATATGTTTCATCTTGGCATGGAAAGTAGGGATTTTCACTAGACAAATGGCACTTTCACTGTCACAACAAATATTAATCTGCCCTGCATCAAAACCAATATTAGAACATAATTTCCTAAGCCAAATGGCTTCCTTACAGGCATGAGTTGTTGCCATGTACTCAGCCTCAGTGTAGATAAAGCGACTACAGCTTGTCGCTTGCTCATCCAACTAACTGCACCACCATTAATCATGAAACTATATCCACTGGTGGACCTTCTGCTATCAATGTCCCCTGCCCAATCAAAATCCACATACCCATGAATGCTAAGAGTCCTCTGTGATTCAACTGAATTACCATGGTAAAAAAAAAAATATTCTAAAGTTCCCTTTAGATATCTAAACACTCTTTTCACAACATCCCAATGTGTCTTTCCTAGATTAGCCATAAACCGACTAAGAAATCCCACTGCTTGGGAGATGTATAGCCTTTTATAGACCATTTCATACATTAAACTACCAACTACACTAGCATAAGGCACTCTGGTCATGTCCTCCATCTCAGTAGGGGATTTTGGACAATCTTCAACGAATAGCTTTGTTCCCTGCAAAACTGGAACAACTAGCTGCTTGCAATTAGTCATACAAAATCTCTCCAGAACAGTGTTAACATACTTACTCTGGCTGAGCCAAAGCTTTCTACTCTTCCTGTCCCTAGTTATTTCCATCCCCAAAATATACCTAGTTGCACCAAGATCCTTCATTTTGAACTTTGCAGACAACTGAGTTTTTAGATCAGAAATCATAAACTTACTATTCCCTATGAACAACATATCATCAACATAGAGTGCAATAGCAAGAACCTGATCATTTTCAATCTTGAAGTACACACAATGATCTGATTTTGATCTTACAAAATCTAGTGACAAAACAAACATGTCAAATTTCCGGTACCACATTCTAGGTGACTGTTTTAAACCATGCAGAGATTTCTTTAACTTGCAAACCAGGTGTTCTTTACCTTTTACCACAAAGTGCTCAGGCTGGGACATATATATCTTCTTCAAGATCACCATGAAGAAATGTTGTCTTCACATCCATTTGTTCAATATCCAAGTCATATGCTGCTACAAGTGACAAAATAAATCTGATAGATGTCAGCTTTTCTATAGGAGAAAAAAATTATCCATAATCAATTCCCTCTACCTGGGAATAACCCTTTATAACCAACCTCGCTTTGTACTTTTCAATACTGCCATCCAAACCTCTTTTCTTTTTAAATACCCATTTGCAGCCAACAACTTTTCTGCCTTTAGGAAAGGGCACCAAACTCCAAGTGTCATTCTTTTCTAATGATGCCATTTCTTCATTCATGGCTTCCAACCAAGAGTTTGAATTAGGCATTCTAATTGCCTCTTTAATAGTCCTAGGCTCATCAGTATTAGTAATTAAAGCATAGGCACAAGTAGAATCTAACATAGAGAACCCATACCTATCAAGTTGTTTCTTCTCATGTGTAGACCTCCTCAAAGGCTGAGGCTGAGGTTGTGGTTCTTCTTCAAAACTCTCAAAGTTGCTCGAACTCTCCTCAGTTTCAGGTACACTATCAATGTGTTGTTCCTCTTTTTCTGGAGTTAGAGGTATTTCAATAACATCATTCTCCTCTTTATTTTCTTTCATCCCTGACTATAGTTCCACTAAAGAAGGTTTCAGCTCCTGAAAAATTACACTTCTACTGTATACAACCTTTTAAGTCACAAGATTCCAAAGCTTGTATCCTTTCACACCAATTCCATAGCCAATGAAGATACACTTAACAACTTTGTTCTCCAATTTAGATCTCTTCACATCTGGCACATAAACATATACTTCACAGCCAAATACACAAATATGTCTCAGAGAGGGCTTCTTACTAGACCAAGATTCCATGGGCGTTTTATCAACAAGTGTCGAAGAAGGAGATTGATTTACCAAGTAACATGTTGTATCCATAGCCTCAACCCAGAACTTCTGCTCTAGACTAGCATTGCTCAACATACTTCTTTCCTTTTCCATTAGCGTCCTGTTCAACCTTTCAACAACTCCATTTTGCTGTGGAGTGTAAGGTGTTGTTTTATGCCTCTTAATTCCATGGTCTTTGCAATAACTTTCAAATTTTGCAGAAAAAAATTCACCACCATTATCTATCCTCAAGCAATTTATTTTCTTACCAGTTTGATTTTCAACCAAGTTCTTGAACTCTTTCAACTGACTGAACACTTCCAATTTACTTTTTAGAAAATATACAAATTCCCTTCTCAAATAATCATCAATGAACGATACATAATATTTTGAATTCAACAATGAAGGAACATTTACTGGACCAAAAATATTAGAGTGAATATAATCCATAACACCAAAAGATTTATGAGGACTAGAGTAAAAAGAAACACAATGATGTTTTCCATAAATACAATGTTCACAAAATTCAAATTCCAGATTACAATCATCAAGCCCCTCAACCGAGTTTTTATTTTTCAAGGCTTTTAATCCTTTCTCACCAATATGACCTAGCCTTTGATGCCAGAGCATAGTCTTCTTTGCAAGAAGTTTAACTTCCAAATAATTAGCCCCTGCAGGGACTTCAATCTCCTTTGCATGAACAACATTTTGTGACTTTGCAGAGACATTGTTACATTAAATATCAAGTGCATCCAACTTATACATAGTACCAATTCGGGCACCCCTAGCCAGCACCATCAAGCCTCTAGTCATTTTACAACCATTACTAGAGAATGAGACTTGCACTCCAACATCATTTAGCTTACTTATAGAAAGTAAATTCTGAGCCAGACCTGGTATATGCATTACGCCATCAATTCCTTTAATTCTTCCATCAGGAAACTGAATTCTGACTCTTCCATGACCAACTATTTCCAGAGATGAATCACTTGCCAAGTACACCTTTCCACCATCATATTTTTCATACTTAGTAAACTAGTCTCTATGATATGTCATGTGGAAAGATGCTCCAAAATCAATCAGCCAGACATCATCTGATGCCTGTGTTTCCAAGGCTGCAATGAAGGCATTTGCATCACTCTGATAAGAATCATTGTCAGAAGAGTTCTTCTTCTTCTTCTTCTCCTCTTTGCAATCCTTTCGGACATGACCAGGTTGCCCACAATTCTAGCACTTCACCTTGGAATTCTTTCCAGGAGACTTTGATCTCCCCTCTAATTTTGATTTGGACTTCTTGTCCTTCTTCTTGCCTTTTTCTTTTGATCTGCCTCAAACAACAAGAGCCTCCTTTGTCATCTTAGAATATTTCCTTCTTATTTCTTCTGAAAATAAAGAAGAAACCACATCTTCCATCTTGAAAGTGGTTGTCGTGCTCCTAATTTCCATCACTAAATGATCCAAAGAATCGGGCAAAGAACAAAACAAAAGCATACAACGATCTTCATCATCAATTTTCACACTCATAGATGTTAACTGAGCAATCAACATGTTAAACATATTCAGATGATCAGCCACAGACGCCCCTTCCTCCATCTTCAAAGAGTATAACTTCTTCCTTAAGAACAAATTATTCACTAGGGACTTACCCTGATAAATATCTTCAAGCTTCTTCCACAAAGAAGATGCAGTCTTCTCTTCATGAACATTTAGGAGAACATAATCTGCCAAACACAGTCTTATCAACCCTTTTGCTTTTCTATCTGTGAGGTCCCAATATTCTTGCTTCATGCCAGAAAGTTTTGTTCCAAAAACAACAAGCCAAAGATCTCAATCCACCAATAGGTCTTCCATTTTGAGTCTCCACAACTCAAAATTGCTACCATTGAATTTCTCAATTTCAATATTTCCCGATGTGCTTGTCATCTTAATATGTAATCTAAATTACCAGACTTCTACAAGACTCCCACTGAACAGAATTGACACAAAAAACCCAACCTACCCACAAGGATAACACAACTGGCCAGGCTATTATACCACTTGTAAGGAAAGCCTACAGATGCAGAAAAAACTTTCCTAATGTCAAAACTCATAGAAGAAAGTATACATGTCTTTATATTTTATAATTACAATACATTAAGATGCACATGAAAGGAATAACATAATAGAGAAATAAACTCAAACACAATTGACACCAAATTTACGTGGGAAAACCCTTACGGGAGAAAAACCCACCACACCAAAGAAAATCACTTGTATTACAGTAATCAAATTACATACAAGTTACAGACTCTCCTTCCAGATGTCAATATTACAACAACAACGTTTCCCTAATCAATCTCATACAAAATAAATTATGTTTAATCTACATTATGTCTCACTGTTACAATGCATATACAACATACAATGATAAACACTAACATATCATTCGATCATCCAATCAATTGAAATCTTGAACCCCTTCACAGTTACAATACGTTGCCATGTATAACAACAACCATGAATCACTTGTTCTTTGTACAAATGATTCAGTTCAACTTCCTCTGTAGAGCAACTGTCGAGCTTCCCAAGCATTCAAACGACCACCTTCCAAGTCAGCAACGTCCTCCACTTAACAGATTACACCTCAGCAGTCAACTGAGTCCGCATTATTCCACTTACACCGCGCTACCGCTACCCACTCAACAGGCTCCTGCGGGGTGGAGGTATACCGTGCTACCTCCCGACAAGTCGAGGGCTCTCGTGGTATGACAGTAACCACACTACTGCTAGACTATTGACAAGCTTCTGCGGTATGGCGATATACACCACATACTGCACCTCGGTGTAAAGACACTTGCGGTATGGTGATATTCATCGCACTACCACTCGATGGTTGAGAGGTTCCTGTGGTATGGCGATAACTGCACTACCACTCCTCTCTCTCAATCTCCTAGCAGTATAGAGGTACAAGCATGAACTTAATACTTAAGAATTATTTGCTTCTCGGCAACAAAACCAGGGTTATACTAGTGAGTTTGAGACACATATTCTCAACAACATCCAATGGGTGTTTCGTAGGGATATTCAATTTTTTTTTATTAATTGGAGGTTCCCTTCAAACCATCCCCTTATTAGACAACTTTGGCAGCAAATTCCACCTCATATTTGTCAGTGTTTATGTAAAAAGAAGAATAAAAAGATCTTCATTGATAAGGAGAGTAGCGTTGACAGTGTGTTGATAACTCTTAATAAACTTCTATTGGACAACATATCTATTTGTAGATGGAAGACTCCTAGTAGTCCCCCAACTGGTTGGGACAGTACAATTGCTAGAATATGGAAACTTCCTAGGGACTTTCACAAGTTTGACAATTCTAAGAAGGTGGCCAGATACAACACAAAACGGAAAGCTCCTAGACCACCCTGGTACAAGCTAAATTTTTATGGGGCGGCTAGAGCTAGGAAAGTGGCTGGGGGTGGTGTCATTAGGGACCATAATGGCAGTCTAATAGTAGCCTACATAGGGAATTTAAAAGAACACACAAATAATTAGGCGGAATGTATGGTGTTGCTGTGGGGTCTTAAGATTGCGCTATCGATCGGCATCCGAACCTTGGAAATCGAGGGGGACTCTTGATTGATAATTGAAGCCACAAAAGGTACAATGTTAGCTAGATGGTTAGTTCAAGGGATAAATGATGACATTAGATCTCTCCTTACTGGGTTGGAGGAGTTCACTCTATAGCATGTTTTTAGGGAAGGAAATGCGGTTGTTGACAGTTTGGCTGCTATGGGACTTGATCATGACCGGCTACATTGTTGGAGGAAGGAATGTTCCTTTCCTCTAATTATGTTGTCCCTCCTGAGGAAATATTCTCATCTAGTTCACCATGGAAGCTAACAAAATGTGTTTTTAAGCCCTGGCTTGGAGTTCACTAAATTTAGTTAGTGGTCTTGGTGGGGTTTTAAATTTCAAAAACTTGTCGTTGTTGTACGGAAAGACCTATAAGATGGAAATTCCATGTGGAATGTACTTTTATTGCTTGGACACCACTGTGACATTTCATGATGAGTTTAGTGGTCGGAAGGCTCATTATTTTTTGAACCCCTTCGATAATTGTGTCACCTCCATTGGCCTTGCAGATTTTTTTTATTTTACATGATGTCTGAATTTATTAACTTCCCCATTCTTTATCGAGCAATGGATTGCTCGCACAAGGGAATTGCTAGTTTTGAGCTGAATAAGGGGAGTGGTACTAAATGTAATAATTTCACAGATTTCTAGTTTTTATCTTGTTATTATTTTGTTGTGGTTGGTTCTAAATTGGGGTTTCATCACAATCGTTCTGCAACTCTTATTCTCACTTACCATTCACTTAACAATTGCTCTACAACTGCTTTTTCTTATCACAATTTGCTTGCTGGTGTCATGGGTGGAGATCATGTTCGTGTTGATCCTAATAAATTAGATGAATGGAAGAAGGATGACACCATTTGGCATATTTGCAAAGAGGAAGGAATTACCTAGTTCATGGAATGTATGTTGGGCTTTGATGAAAGTCTCCCTAAGCAATTTGTCACCTCTTGGACCACAAGAAGGGTGACAATGGGAAGTATTTCCTTTGAAGTGAACAAGGAGGTTATTGCTAAGGCCATTGGTCTTGCAATGGATGGGAAAAAATGGAATAAAACAAGTAAAGTTTCTACCAAGCCAGCCTTAACCAATTCTTCCATGGGGACGAACAACCTGTCAAACTTCATGGTGGCTATGACCGCGAGCAGCTTCCAGAACCCTGGGACAAAGTGTGCATGGTTGTGATGAAGCATTTCACTCTTGAGGGAAGATTCGGTGTGTATTACTATTACCATCTTCCTTTTCTCAATCATATCAGGAATCACAACAATATTTCAATTCTATTTTTTCTTTTGCACTCTCTAGAAAATACTATGAAAGATGTGATTGAAGCAATGAATTTGGGTACACTAAGGGATTTTTGTTTAGAATCTACCATTTTCACCTTTCCCTCTACCCTCCTCAACCCATTAATGTTGAAGAAACCCTTGTCTCTTCTACTTCGTCATCGAACAGTATCATGGATATCCCTGGCCCCAACAAGAAAAAGTGTGTTAAAAACCCTGCCTTGAAAACCCCTCCCTAGGACACGTCCCCTAATATTGGGTCTATTGAAAAGATGAAGGATAAGAAATGTAATGCCCCAACCCCCAAAATTAAAGCCAAAGCTTCAAATAAAACCAAATTCAGGTTGCAACAAATTGACTCAAACATTGAAATTACCGAGGAGACCAGTACTCCTCGCAGGTCCAGTAGACTGGTAACTAAACCTGAAAAAGAGAGGAGTCCCAAGGAGGCCTCTGAGTCTGATAATGGAGGGGAAAGTGAGAATAAGAGAAAGGATGGGAAGGAAGTGGAGGAGGAATCCCTTTCTGCTTCTGCAAGAAACTCCTCCCATGTCTCTGAAAGTTTATAAACAGGTTCTTTGGATCCTTCTCGTGTTATGGCCAAGGGGATTAAGACTAGGGCCTCAACCATTGTTGAGGGGAAGGCCCCTATGGAGGAAGCAAGCAACAAACATGACACTGTTTGGGAGGAGGTTGAAAAAATTAAAAATAAAATGGAGAATTTGGAAAAACGGCTTCATGATATCACCCGCTTTTCTCTGAAGAGTATGCATAGATCTGCCACCACTTTATGCTTTTTATAGAAGGATAATTCCACTAAAAATGTTGTGGAAGACGCCGATCGCAAGGAACTTTTCAAGTTCCTCACTGAGGATTGGGCCACTATAACGCTGATCAAGCCATGCAACGAAAAGAAAGATTAGGGATGTGGGATGTTTTCCTTCATCCTATTCTGCATTTTGGTCGGGAATGGCCTTACTGGCTATTGTGTCTTTTTGAATTCTCTATTGATACTTTTATGGTTTATGTGTTTAACTCTGACTGGTATGGACCCTAGTGGTCTTTGGTTAAGACTTTTTAAAACTTGGGTTTCACGATGGACACTATTAGTAGTATGGCCAATGGTTTACCGATATACATTTTTAATTATACTAATGTTAAGTGTAGGTTGGTTAGTTTTCTCAAGATGTTTGTTGGTATTATGGTTACCCTGCTGGTGTTTATGATGTGGTTTTGATATGGAATGGTTAGGGTGTCTAGTACAATGTTTTGTTTTTCCTGTTAATGTGTTGATGATGTTATTTGTTGTTGATGGCCCACAGGGCTTTGTATTAAAGGGACAACTCCCTAGTTTTGCTGCTTTTTATATCAAAAACAATATAATAATATAATATAAAAATAATTAAAAAATATAATAACATTAATACAATATTTAATATAATAACACTAATATAGTACTAATAAAAATATAATAATGTACTTGCATTATATTATTTGTTATTTTATTTTTGGTATTATTCATATTTTTTTATTGTTTTAAATTAAATTAATTTAATTTAATTTTACATCAATAAAAATATATCTTAGCCATAGATGATAATGATAAAACTGATGGACGACAAATTTCCTTTGGATGGTGAGGCAAAAAAAATGTATTTTATGAATTGGACAGTGATTGTAGTAGTGTGCTATGCTTCAGTACCAGATAAGTTATTAAACGTTTAAGTCTAAAAATATGGAAGCCACCAAGCATTTGACTTGTAATAGGATACATTTTAATAAATACAATTATTTGTTTAGAGTTTTAATTTTTGTCAATGGGTTTTTTAATTTATTTTTATATAATTTTTTTTTAATTTATTATTTTTGTAATATTAAATATTATGTGTTTCTATGTTTATTTTGTTTGTTTCAATTTTTTATGTATACTCATAATATTTTGAGATGCCTATATTCAAATATTTATTTAGATAGATTCATGAACACAAATAGATTATATTATACATATTGTTATGTTTAAATAATAATTATTTAATTATTTCTTATATTTATATTATCTAATCAATAAATATTAGAGAGATTTTATATTTATATTATTATCATTTTTTTCTAATTATATTATACTATCATTTGATTTTTTTATTTTGTTTGATATTTATAATTTCTTTATAATATTCAAAATTTTAATATATAATTAAGATAAAATTATTAATTATTAATATTAATATAAATGTATATAACTATCTTTTATTCCATTAAATTAGAATATAGAAATGTATTATCCTACAATTTACGTTATAATGATTAATATATAATTTACATAATTTTAATAAAAAATAACATTAATATGACATTTTTAAATGATTGTTAATACTAGAATTAACAAAGCTAACATTTAATTTTATTCACATTAACAAAACTTAATTTTTTTTATTAAATCTAAAATACTTTAATTAAAATACTATAAAGGCAAGTACTAGCCACTACGTGGCACTTGTTTATTTATTTATTTATCCACCCCCATAAAGCATACAATGATATATTGATACTAACACGAAAGTTTATTAAAGGTAATCTTAAATAATATGCTCCCCCCCATGGTATGAGGCATTGGCAGTTGAAACTATGTGGTAGGTTTTGACTTTTGTGCTTGAATGTGGGAGACAGTGCAACAAATTTCACAAAACTAAATCTTATAACTTTTCACCTCCATTTTGAAAATGAAAAGAAAACCTAAACCAATGGGTTCTCATCCTTATCATAGTGTTGGGTAACCTACAGAGGGCGGTGGCTGGAACCACTATTTCCTACAATAAGGAGAGATGATAGGGGTAAGCTATCTCTACGAGGCAAGTCCACAAGGCCACTGGTAAGTAATTACAGTTTCAAGTTTGGTGGCTGCCCCACCATTGACATGTTTGTTGTGTCAACGTATCTCTTTCCTTAATAGTAGTTTGCAAGTGTAAATATTCTTCGGTGTGGTTTATGCAGCTTTCTCTTGTTGTGGTTTTAATTAAATGATTTGTCCCTCTCTTTTTTTTTCACTGTTAAATCTGCTTGCTTATTATTTTACTCATATTTATAGATATGGCCAAGTTGCCTGGGGTGATGCCACTCTGGGGTCGACCATGACAATAGTTATCCTTGAATTATCCGACTTTTGCATCTCCATAATATGGATTAATCCTACTACTGCAACTCAACATATGGTGTGGAAAAACTCCCAAGTCTAAGATCTTTTGGAGTCAATAGTTTTTTTTTTTTTGTGTTTTATATTATTGTTGAGGGGACAATCCACTCACTATGTAGCTCCAAATTTTTTAAATGATTATAAATATACAAACATATTTCTTTTATGTATATATTTATTTTGTTTAACATACGAGCATCTAAATTTGAATGGTTAGTTTTCTCTCTGTTGTAACTAGATGTGATAATACTACCTTTTATTTCCTTGTATGAATCAGGTAAAACTCCAAGAATAGGATCTATACAACCAACTGGCTAAACACCCCTTAACTATTTTACATTCAAGGAAGCCCTATAAAAATTCAAATGCCTAAACCATACTAATCAAATGTAGTATATTTTCTTTCGACCAAGATCCAAAAAATCTAAACATACATCATTTTTAAGACCATCCATAGACTGTGCACAACTTATAGTCCTTATGTTGCATACAATGTAATAGTGTGTAACAAAATAATAGTTGTATTAATTTTAAACAACATAGCATATAATACATTTCTCTTTCTCTTTTCAACTACACAGAACCATAAAAATGGTAGATTAAAACAACATGGCATTCATTATACCTTTTCTTTCATTTCCATGTACTTAAAATCACAGAAACAATAGGCTTAATACAACACATCAATCAATATATTTTTCCTTCTTTTTCCAAATACATTACAACAGATGGAGTATTTCAAATTTGCCTAAAGAAAATCCAAATAAATTAAACTATAGAAACAACAGATGGAGCCTTTCAAAATTTCCTAAGGAAAATCCCTTCCATCTGTAACTACTCATATATATATATATATATATCGCTACATGTAAGTCTTCCTTCTCCTAACAGAAAATTAAGGTGTAAAAATCTTTAAAACCCAAATAATCTCTTTTCCTTTTGGATAAACGCATACTTAATTCTTTTGAATTTACAACAGCCAGAAAATTTATTTTCTCATGGTGAAACAAAGGATGCTTAGTCACAATAACAACCATCCAATAGGGTGGGTTCCACTTGATATTACAAAAAAGATAACAATTCTTCAAGCCATATAGCCACTCCCACATCTGCAAACTCCTCAAACCTGCAAAGTTACACAAGATACAAAAATTCTTCTATAGGCCAATGGGTGCTCACCACCCAACCTTTGGTTGGAAAACCAACCACCTCCGAGCTAAGAGGCAACCAAGGGAACCAGGTATACACATAGACCATTCCAAAAATTTGTATAAACACACATGAAACATACAAAAAATTTCACTCCCTCCCAAGGGGTTTATCACATAACTTAAGGATTCATTACAAATCCAACATGGCAAAATGGAGGGTGGACAACGTACTCCATATGGGGACTCAAAAGAGAACAACAAGAATAAAACCATTATCATACTTTTATCTCCTCACATGCAACCCTTCCACCATAACTCCTCCTTCAAGAAAGACACTTACCACCAAAACCATTTCTACCATTTTATAATTTTCTTATAGGTACTTATACCCTTTTTAAGCCTCTCCTTTTAAGGAGGAACTAAACATCCCCATGGAGGTTCCTACTCCATACCATCCCCAATGAGGGGCGCTCTACCCAAATTTTGGGTGATCCTATCCCTATACAACCCTTTTCCCATCACATAATACACATTCAACAACACAAGAAAACAAACACCAAAAGTATTTTAAAACAACATACAATCTCATCTGATTAAAACATAGAGAAGCAAGAGTAGAATGGTAAACCTACCTCCAATCCAAGCTTAGGGAAAGATGGGTTGAGGATCCACACAACTCCCCTTCTTCCAAGCTTTTGTTTCAATCTCCTCAACCCCCAAAATTCAACCAAAATCAAGAATGCAAAAAGAATCCCATAACCTTTGTTCTTAGTTTTCTTATAGAATTCAAGTTTGAAACCCTTTTAATGGGGAAGTGAAACTTGTCACTCCTCCATTCACTCTTCCAAGAAAACTCACCCATGTGTGCTCACACATGTGTGAGAAATTGGGAGACTTCCAAGGTAACTTGGAGAAGTGGGAATGGAAAGAGACTAATCCCCATTCCACTTTCCAAAACCTTATTTTTGTCAAATATATTTAAGGTCTCAAAAAGAGTGCTCAATCATAGAATTGAATCAATATTTTAAGCTAAAAAGATACCTAACCCATAGGTACTTGACCTAGGGACCTTAAACCCATAAAAACACTTTAAAAACATAGCTTTTCAAACCCCAAAAGTTTCCTAAAAGGTCAAATCTGAGTTTGTTCACTTGGGTGGACAACTCACCACCTAGATGGACTGGCATGCCAATTAAATTCAATTTACAAACATTCAAAATTTACATCACAAATAAAATACATTACATAATGATACTATAGTCCTTCCAATATGGACTATAGTTTAGTTTCACTGGTTAATTTAATCAAGGTTCCCAAAGATTACCTCCAATTTCCATTGGCCATGGAAAGTGTACATGCACACTCGATGCACATGTTAATCCATCCAAGTAAATCATATTCATATAAAAATCAAAAAATTTGAATTGCAATTGCATTCATACAAGTTTCATAATTCACATAGCACAAAGATCCTATAACATAATTAAAAAAATTAGTAGCCACCTATCTTATCCTATTTTCATTAACCTTAATTTTTCATACTCATCGAATTGCAACATGATTGGTTCACACCACTTGTTTCATTCATTCATCATTAAGTTTCCAAATTCAAATTAAACAAACTCAATAACCATCATAAAATTAGATCAATCATCATAGTTGTGGGTAAACTCACAATAGTGGGTTACAATTTTTCAAATGAAGAAAAATTAGAAATTCCCATCCAAAAATTTAAAATGCTTCACCCCTTCTAATGAAGGGGGTTCGAATGAACCACCCCCTTCTAATGAACCCCCCCTTCTAATGAACCCCTCCCCCCTTCTAATGAACCCCCTCTTTTCACCTTCCCTCCACCATTTCAAAATTTATGCATTTTTTTGACTATCGAAGCTTGGGAAGGAGGTGCAAATGGAGTCAACTTGATAAACCAAGTTGGATGATTGTAGTGATCGAAACGTGCTTTCCAACAACTATAAATTTAATATATTTTGTTTTTATTTTATATTTTAGTTTTTAGTTTTATTGTACATAGGTTTTTCACCGAACATCAAGTTCGATGAAAAATCATTGTGGAAAAATAGTAAATTTGAGGAATTTTTTTTTGAAAAATATATACGCTCTAGGTATTGATGTCCTCGTTCCAACAAAAAATGAAAAATTGACTTTCAATACATACCAAAAAATTTATGCGAGTTGAAGTGCACCTATGTCTAAATTATAAATGCTTTGACTTCAAAACTTAAATAAAAGAAAAATATTCAACAAAATGAAAGCACTAGATACTTGTGTTACCAACCTAAATTCAAAAGAATCAGAATTTTATCCTTTGTAGAAAAGAAGTTATGTGAGCCGAAGTACACGCCACTTTTTAAAAATGTTGTTTACTATTAAAAACTAGTTATCAAAGGAGACACAAAAAAATTACAATTTAATTTCAATTTAAAAAAAAAAATACATTTAAAATCTACAGACAAAATCTCACAAATCACTAGTTTACATCATTTTCAAATCCTAATATTTTACCTACTATAAGCGTGAGAAAGTGAAGTTTTCTCTGAAAAATGTTGATTTCAATGTCAAGTTTGGCCAAAAAGTGTAACCCATTATTGTGGGATGACCCTTGTCTAACTAAGCACGTAGCATAACCAAATCAAATCATCATATGAACTTAAAAATTTAAATATCTTGTCATCAATGGTATCAATAGGCATATACAATAACCAAACTCAAAATAATCCAAGTACTAGATGTAGCATAGGGGTGGACCTCACAACTACCTTATACTCTTCTTCAATTTTCACCCTCACTAAATCCAAATTACTTGTCAATGTGTTGAAATCATTTAGATAATTTGTGATAGATGAATTGTCACACATTCTCAAATTATATAGTTTCCTACTCTTTTATTTGGAAAAGGATTCCAGAACCTCTTCCCAATTATTTTAGATTGGATTAAAGATGACCTCAAGAGCCACTTGGCTACAAGCCTATCCAAAAGAGACATAATTGTGGATCAGATCTTTAATCCAAAGTTTATGGTTTGTGTTTTTGATGATGGAATGTGAATGTTATGATTGTTAATTAAATAATTTTTAAGATGCAATGATCAAATCATAAAAACTATGAAAATGCACCAGTTTGTTATTATTTTTGATAAATTTATTGTAGAAAGAAAAAATTTAGATCCAAAAATTTAGAGGGTAGACACAAAGAAACCTAGGATTTATATTTGATACAGATCTAGCTATTCTAGGGCACAATATGCCCTAGACTATCATTTTTTATATAAATTGAATTCATAGGCCTGAGGTCCCTGGTTTCTAGCTTCTATCTTCTGGAGTTGTTGGAACATTGTCTGTTGATGAGAAAAAGCATATTTCGTGACTTGACAACTTGTAGGGTTGGAGTACATGAGTACCCTTCAATATTACTTCAACTCACTTCAAATTTTCAACTTGCACACATAAGGATAGGGGAAGGGTTGTGCCATATAGGGGATTGCCTAAGTCAAACCTCGTGTTGGTATTTCTACCTCCACAATGGAAAATTATGATAAAAAGAGATTGTATCCTTGTTTGGATAGAGGCTAATGATAAATAAGTAATAAATTGACAACTTTCTACAACTCACCACTCAAATTTGATCTCCTTGTTGGGATAAATTCATAATCATCACTTTCAAGGATCAATTGTTGCTTGATTTTATTTTATTTGACAACCTATAAGTGTTAGCTCTGATAAATAAAATGCATACAAAACATATGACAAACTTACATAACACATGACATAATACTTGAATGATGAAATTTTGCAATAGTTTTGATAATTATTCTCTTGACTACTGTTGAATGCTTTTTAGGATGCTCAATTGAGTGCTTAGATTCATTAGGATTAAAAAATGGTGAAAATAATTTGTATTTATATGCAATTCTTATAATTTCCTAAAAATCAAATACTGATAGTTGACATTTGAAATTGGAAATTAAAATAATAAATTATCAACATTGACATATTTGAATTTGGAGCCAAAATAACTGGTCTAGGGTGTAGTGTGCCCTAGACCAAATCGACCTTTTTTGAGGATTAAAAGTGTTGAGGGAAAATATTAAATTTATAGTTTGATTTCTCATGTTTGATTTTCCAATAATATTTATAAAAATGGGAAATTAATGAATAATAGATCCAAGCACATAGGGGGAGCTAAACCTAGTGTGAAATTGAAGGGTGACAATTTTTTATGCTACATTTAGCCCCCACTTTAGTGAGAGTATGAATTTACGCTCAGGCTCGCACTAAAGTATGAATATGTCAAGAGGGGTTCAGTTAAATCCAAATATTGAGGAGATAAGATGGGATTGAATCTAGGGGAAGTGTTATGCCCCAAGATTCAAGATCCTATGGAAATAAAACATAAGGACAAAAGAAACATACATGTATGAAATGCAATGCAACATGCTAAAAATATGTGAAGAAAACATGACACAATTTTCAAAAGCAAACAAAAATCCAAAATAATATGCAAATGTAATGTGAATGATATGCAAAACAATGTACACATGCAAAGAAGGGTATGTAAATCATGGACTAGTAAGATCCATAAAGTTCTTACTAGGATCTATACCCAAGGAATTCATGATTCACAAGCTAACAAATTCTGATATTTGCTAGGTGAACCATGAACCAAAGCATCAAAATCTAGTGAAGTCCAATATTCATTAGGCGAGATTTTTGAAAGTAGAAAAATGAGAAAAACACAAGGGCTAATGAGTGCCAATTTTCACTAGGTGTGATCCCAATGTCAACCATACCAATATTTATAGTCCTAATAACTCTAATAAGGTGCTACACAAAGTGATAAAAATGCCAATCCAACACATTACCAAGTCTAATGTGTGCGAACAAATTGAAGCACATAATGGAATGCATGGCCCCACCTTAAAGTAATTGCTAAGCCCCAACTATGAGCAAATGCTTTGAGGTAGACATAGGAAGATAAATGCAACATGAAAAACCAAGGTCATGAGAGCTTATTGGAAAAACCTATACAAATGATATGTTCCCAATAGAGCTGACTCATGACAAGGGATTTCCCCAAAGAAAAAGCCACATAACAAGACAACAAATGAAAAATAAAGGATCCATAGATCCGGGGTCAGTATAGCCCTTTACTAATATATAATATGATTATGATTAGAATTGACATAATTCCCCCAGATACTTATGTAACTATGAACATGATGGAAGAAATACTCATAGAGATGACAAAGAAAACATTTTGGGTCATGGAAGAGACATAAATGCCCCAATGCCTTGCATCATCCCCAAAAGGAAGACACAAGATAATAATTTTTTATGACATAAATAAGAATAGAGATACACATAGATGAATTTTACAATAGATTAATTTTATTTGTACCCTTGTGCCAACCAGAACAACAAGGGTCATCAAAAGAAAACTCATAAACATTAAGACACACCAAGAAAAACATCATGTGAGATCACATCACAAGTGAGAAAACATAAATAAACACACAAAGGGGTATCACACATGTGAGACGATCTAAAGAAAATCATTCACATCATAGTTTTGTTATTCATAAATATAAGATAGAAAATATGCCAAGGTACTACAACAAGTGTCATATAAGGAGCATCACCAAGTTCAACATGTGGTTGATCACTCTCATCAAGAGGGATATCACAATTTCCCCCATTCAAATCCATAGATGTGGAGAATAATAAAGATAATTCATTATGAAATTATTCTTCTATCTTGGCTTCTCAATCTTCATTATCCAAATTTATCACAATAGGTGGCCAACGTATAATATCATCCATATTTTCACTATTCATTATTTTCTTGGGTTGAGATAGGTATTGTTTAACTTCATGTTTTGGTGACAATGACAAAGTATATTTAGGTGATGATGAGGATGGTTGGATGAGAGGTAATTCATCATAATTGGTTTGGATGGGTGGTTGGTCATTAGGTAAAGTCTAATTCTTTTCAACAATTTGGCAAGAAAAGACATGATATCTACACTTATGCTTTTTTTCACTTCTATTTCTTCTCTTTTCTTCCTTTAGAGGAGGAATTGAAGAGACCACTAAGGGTTGAGATATTTTAGGAACATATAATTTTTTTTATTTTGGAGGTAAAATTTTTATTATGTGATTATCCCTTGGTATTTTATAATATGTTGGAGGTGGAACCTTGTAATATATACCAGATGGTTGAGAGAGGAAACCCGATTCAAACTTAGGTTCCTCCATTACCTTTAGGGTAGGAGAAATATCCATTAAAGTCTTAGTAGGCCAAGGAATATCAGGTGGGATATTACTAAGGGACAAATCAGCTATGCATTTAGTTTTAAATTTTTGATGCTATAAAATTGATCTTCATAAGTTTTAATAGGTTGAGGCAAAAAAAATATAAGGAAAAGTTTCCATGAGAAGCTGAAGGTTTGAACCCACTATGAAAACTGTATGTATTTCATTTTCAAATGGAAACTTTATGTATTTGTGTATAACCGATGGGACTAAATTCATTGAGTGTAGCCATGGATAATCTAACTTCAAACAAAATTGGTCCAACGTTGAAATAATTGTGAATGAGAAATCCAATTATTTTGGTCTAGCTTTGAGTGAGAGAGTGATCAAATCTATCATAGGGTGAATAGAACCATCATAATTTTTCAACCTTACTTTTGATTGCTCATAACTATCTTTGTAAATTTCATGCACACTATTTTTTTCAATGATCACATTCTCTAAATACATGGGATCGATGAGTATTCCCCTTGTGGTTTTGTCATTAATACAGCCAATAATGTAAAGAGGACCATTAGGCGTTGGTATGGATGCATCACTACGGGTAAAAGAAATGTCTGGTAACAAAGTGGTTTGATCCTTATGAGGTTGAACTTTAATTGTATTTATCATGTTGGACATATCATCATCTTCTTCAGCATTATCACTACATTTCACAAAGTTACATGAATGAATTGGTAATGGATTGGTGAATATTTACAAGTTTTAGTTAGGCAGTGAGATTGAATTATTTCTATTGTCATCAACACTGGACAACTAGATTTGATTAGAATCAAAGAGGTCTTGTACTTGGTGCTTAATATGTATACATAATTTTGTATTATGTCTAGGTGTATGATGATATTGAAAAAAAATATTTTGCATTAAAATTTGGCAATATAGGTTTACTTGATTCACTGGCCTAATTGCAGGAAGTTGAATTAGGTTCTTTTTTAATAATTGTAATATTATTTTATGAAGGGAATTGTGTGAATTCTCTATCTCTAGGAAAAAATTGATATGGAGTGTTACTTGTAGTGGCTGCCTATGTTTCAATGTTATTAGCAATTTGAGGAGTGTTTATCTTAATGAAGTTTTTATTTTTCTTTTTGAATAATGGGTACTTATTTTGGGGAATGGATTCGGATTGACTAGTAGGATTCAATAAAGGTGTTCCTTCATATTGACTAACTGATATCTGATAATCACGAGGAATTGTATATAAGAATTGGAATGATAGATACTACCTCAACAATATCGTGTCTCGAATTTTAGGTTGCAAGTTTCCTATAAACACTCTGTGAATATCAACATCAAGAAGAATATAGGATATTTGTGAGTAAAGTGATTGATATAATCTTATAAATTTTGTTATCTTTTCCTTAGGTCCTTGTTTACAATGCACTAAATCAATTAATTTCACTTGAGGACCAAATTTTGCTTGAAAATGTTGGAGAAATGTACTAACAATTTAGTTGAAGGAATCTATGGAGTTATTCAGTAATGAGAAAAAAAATTCCAATTCCATATCTTTCAATGATCTAGGAAAGAGTTTAACTAGGAGCTTATCTTCAAAAATGAATTCACTACTCAATGTAGTAAAAATTGGTACATGGTTGTTAGGATCTCCTTTACCATTATATTTCTCAAATCAGTGTGTCTCAATATTTTGAGGTATAAGTATTTTCAAAATAGCAACTAAAAAAGGATTGCATGTAAGATATTGTGGAGGTTTACCATTTAGATTTTAATTCAATATTGAGATTTTTTGTTGATGTGATGTCACATTTTACAAAATTTGGTTTATCACTAGATTGTTTGGCGACATTTTTTGAGAGTTTGTTGAATAAGGTGAACTAGAATGAGTTACCAATGGGTTACTATGTTGCATGTTTATGAAAGGTGATAAACATGGTGGTGTTAAGGGTGATGCGAAAAAACTATAAATATTCACATTATGAAGCCCTAAGCTTATGTTTATGCCATTGGTATACTATATGGTTGATGCTACAATAGGTGATGTAAATGTGGGAATATAAGGTATGGTTGTAGGAGAAAAAAATTGTTTTCCTCCTTGGCTTTGAGCATTTGTGAATGCTTGAGTACAACTAGCTATCGCAGGGATGAATCTACAATGTGAGCTAGACTATGCAATACTTCTATTCCTTGAGAATCATTTATTAACTTCCTAAGGATATCCATAATAGGAATTGTTTCTCCTGCTAAGGATTTAGTACTTAAATAATCTTGAAGACCTTCCAAATCCTTATCCAATTGTTTTAACTTATCTTTAGGAACATGGGAAATAATGGTCTCTAAGTTTACATAAATGTTGGGTTGTGAGGAGGTCATGGGTAATGTGTGGTTGAAAAAATTGTCTAATAGTTCATCAAATGTTCTGATTCATGGAGGTAAACACAAGAACTAATCTATAGCGGGCCCACTGAGACTCTGTGGAAAAATTCTCATCAAGTATGTGTCATTTCGTTGTAGTTCCATGCAAGATACAAAAAACTCACGTAAATGCTCAATTAGATCTCCTTTCCCCCTATACTTGTTGAATTTTGGTATTTCGAAGCCTTTTGGGAAAGGTACCATGGACATGTTTTGATCAAATGGATATGGAAAAATGTCTTGGAGAGCGTAACTATTCTTTATCTTTCCAATTTGTATATCCAATATCTTTTGATTGATTGTTTGAAGTTGCACATTTATGTCATTATTGGGTGTGCTTGCTTGAGGACTTTGAGTGTGGTAGAGTTGTCCCATAATGTTCGTTTGGCTGAACACTAGATATTGCGTGTTTATGGGACCTTGAGGACCATGTTGTGTAGCTTGGTATTTTCCTTGAGGTGTTCCTTGGTATTGATTTTGTGGTGTTCCTTGGTACTGATTTTGCAGTCCTCCATATTGTTATTGATGATTTTGATGTTGGACAAAGTGTTGTTAAGTTTTGGGTATGCCTTGGTAGTTCGCTTGTGGTATCCCATGTTGTTGTGACTCTTGTTGAAGGTTACCTTGATGTTGCATTGACGGTATACTTTGTTGTTGTGAATTATTTTGAAGGGTACCTTGGTATTGCGATGGTGGTACACCTTGTTGCAGATTTTGTTGAAGGTTTCCTTGGTAGTTCGTTTGTGGCACACCTTGTTGTTGGGAATGTTGTTGAAATTTTCCTTGATAGGTCGTTGATGACACACCTTATTGTTGTGAATGTTGTCAAAGGTTGCATTCGTAGTTCGTTTGTGGCACACCTTATTGTTGTGGTTGATTTGGTTGAAGGTTGCCTTGGTAGTTCATTTGTGGCACACCTTGTTGTGGTGGTTGATTTGGTTGAAGGTTTCCTTGATACTGCATTGAGGGAAAACCTTGTTGTGATGATTGATTTGGTTGAAGGTTACCTTGATAATGCATTGAGGGTAAACCTTATTATAGTTAATGTTGTGGAAATTTCCCTTGTTTTTTTTGTACGTTGTTAGAAGGGTCTGTTAGCTCTCAAAAACACAGGTAAAATACCTCAAGAGGTTTCCAAACTCTTGGTATGTTTCAGGGTAACATACAAGGCTGAATGGTTTAGACCTTCTTCTCTTCAGGTGCTGCTAGTCCTAGGTGGGTCTACCTATGTGAATGAAGCAAACTTGAACTATGTTATTTCTACTACAATAGTCTATTCACAATGGCAATTTTAAAGTGAATAGATGTAATCCTAATCTAGCATAAATTGTATGAGCAATATCAAAGAAATATGTTCAGCTAACAAATGTGAAATATTTAAAATGAAGTGAAACTAAATGATGGAATGTGGGGGACCAGTGCTCTGTTGGGTATATGGAGTCAAATAGAAATCAAAGTTAAGTGACTTATAACTGGCAATAATTCTAACTGTTTGGCACTTCTATGTTTATAACTTGTATAAACAGGCAGGGATGTAATTATCAGATTCTTCTTTGATAATCCAAAATAATAATTCTAAGTTGTTGTGAATAATCAAGAGGATTTTAATCTTTACTTGAAAGACCCAATTAATTATGCCACATAGATACATCAAATTTTTATTGATAAATTGAAAATATGCTTGATATTAAACAACAGAGAAATATTAATATATGGATACAAACTAATAATATCTTCAATTAACTTAACAAACAATTGATACCAACATAGAGCCACTGAATCAGAGATTTTCCATTAACTCCTTCAAAATTTACACATGCATCTTGATCCTTTTTTATGTAAACATTGTATCAATCCCTATTCACCTACTTCTTCTATCTATTCTAATCTTCTCATCATCCCTTTGGTCTTGGTTTCTCTTATTTATTGAGAGGCAACAAGCTTCATACCAAAGGTCACGAATTTTGATAACAAAACTTAACTGAAAAGATAAAATGTATTAGAGATAAATAAAACTAACACATGCCAATCTGTTAATCTTAGAGTAAAATCCTGAGTCACTAAAGACCTGTGCAAAGCTTTTACTTTATGATAATATTTTCTTGATGACGATTAATCTTCATCTGAACCCAGATATTTCTCCTGCCGCTTGCTAATTGTTAAATCATTCAGCCACTTGAATTCCTATGCAACAATGAAGTTTGTAAGGTGGCTCTTCCATCTGCTATAGAGCAAATTTCTGGAATCTACAACAAAATTTGTATAACCATTATCCAATGTCATAATTTCATCAAGCAGAGTGTGAAACTTCTCCAGATTGATATCACCATCACCTTGAATACATGTCAAGCATTGAGGAATAATTTGATCAAACTCATTCTTCCATTCATCCACATCCTTGATTTGTCCATCACCTTTAATGATCAAAGGACTAAACCTGTGTTTTATTGAATCGGATGAATTCCTTCTATTCTCTACCTTCTTCTTGATGTCAATAAAATACGTATGATCATCAATAACTCCCTTCACCATCTCTTGAGTAGGCTTTAATATCGGAGGTGCATCAGGATCCCTTTGTGTTGCTTTGCACATAGTGGTTAAAATATGGTAAGTGGGCTGCCGTATTTTCTGTAATTCCTCTAAGATAGGGGAATTAGTATTTATTTATTCTAGAGCTTTCACCAAATGACTAAAACCCTCATGGAATCCACTTATCTTCTCTTTTAAAACTTCAAATTTGTGCTTCAATATTTCCTTTAAGGCACCCAAGATGTGTTGCTTGACATCATCCATATTATGTTTCTTCAATTTTTCAATCTCTTCTTTCAAATATTGAATTTGTGGATCTTCAACTGGAGCAGGTGGATGATAGAAAAATATTTCATCTCCTTTTACGTCTGTGGCTTGTTGCAATTGTTGCTTTAATCTGACATTTTCAATGAATAATTTATTTATTTCATCATTTGATAACTTGAGTCTTTTCTCATACTCTAGTATCTTCTTTTCCATGTTTTCTACTACATCTTTTGTAAACATGGCTAAATGCATAGTTATGGTTGTTGCTTCTGTTGGAGAAGTGTCCTTCATTGTAGTGTCCTTCATTGTCCTAACCACTGTAGATCCTCTCATTTCCTATACTACATCTAGAAGCCTTGGCTTCCTTGTGTTCTTCTGCTTCGTCCTAGGGCAAGGGTTTGGGTGGTAGGATTGTATCTTATGCCTGAAACTCCTTCTGAATCAAATTCTTCAACCAAGTTTGGATCATCCTAGGCTTTGATTTGATCTAACAAAAACACCTTAGATACTTCCATTACAGGTATGATCAACATGTTACTATTTAGCACCAACTCCCTTGCTTCTTTGAGAGTAATATTGATGTTATCAATATCCAACTCTTCAATTGTCTGGGCCTGCACCTCTACATGCTTTGAATCATCAATCTCAATGAGAATAATCTTTAGCCTGAATCAAACTATTTCATTTTCATTTTTATCCAAAAATATTTGAATTCCCTTGTATGGATGAAATCATCATCCTCCATGAACCACAAAGAAGTAAATATTCTCTCATCATCTTGTATCTCACCAACAACTTCCTCTGATATTCTTATTTTTGGGTCATGAGGCTCTAACTCCTTTTGCTGCTCTGCTACCCCTTTCATCTCAACCAGAGTCAGGACTGCTTCTTGCTCTTCATCACTTGACCCATAGTCAACTAGTGACTCAATTCTCTATTTCTTAGTAGAAGGCTCATCAGTTGGAGATGGAGGAGATGGATGAGCTGGTGACAAAGGTGGTGTATGTGATGTGGAGGTTGTGGATGATGGTGGATGGGGTGTAGATGGTGGAGATGATTTATCTTCTTGAGCCTTTTTATATAGTTCATCAAATTTACCAAGGACCAATTGCATCCTTTTCAACAAATTTGGTTCCTCAACAAAGAACCCCTTGAACTTCTTATCTTTTTCTTTCTTCTGGTCTTCCCATCTCATCATCATTAACCATCTTTTCCTTGTTTCAAACACATCTAAAAAATATACTAGGTTTATTATTACATCCTCTTCTAGATCAAATGCATATGTTATCCCCCTCTTTGTAAACAGGGTCCTTCTGATATTGTTGATGTGACCCTCTAGATCACATAATCTCTCTTTTCTTGATCTGAGAGAAAAATTGGATCTTATGAATCTCTGCACTTCTTCCAACATATCTGATCCAATGATAACTCCTCAAAAACTATCATGTCAGGCAAGAAAGTCCCCTTTCTCTGATTCTTCATGAGATCATGCTCCATCCAGAGCATTTTCCACATAAATTCAAAAAATAATACTCTACTAGGCACAAATTTTTGTACAATATGAGGGGCACAACCATACACCCTAATTATGGTATATTGTGGCATTAAAAACCAATCAACATAGTTGTGTGTGAAACCCTGGTCTGGTTTGTATTGCATGGGCCTCATGACCTCCATTAAAGATTGTGGTAGCCTCGGTGTAGGAAAACCAAGGGGAGCAATTAGTCTGATGACAAAGTCATCCCTAAACACAACAAAGTCACCTTCAGTGCACCTATTATCCCAAACATAGCACCAATTTTGCACTGGGAGCATAACTCCATTTTCATGTGTGCTCAACTTCATCCTTTTAGTCCACTTTGTTTCATTTTGAAATCGAATTAAATGACACAGTAGGGAATATTTTTTGAAAGTTATAGGGGCCTTAGCTTCCCTAACATGTAACAGACCTTCATGATTTTTTTCTTCAATGATAGAAGAAAAATAAAACTCCACATTGGATTCAGGGTGGTGGATAATCATTGACATCCTCATCAATCCAATTGACATATTTTCTTCAGCATCAATTCCAAGAATCTGACATAGTGCATAGTAGGTGTTTTTGAAATAGGTCTGAAAGTCAGATACTGGAAAGGTTTCAACTTTTGAAGATGGAATAGGAAGGACTCTATTCTTGTCACCCCTTTTCATGTGCAGGGGACTCCATCAATTCTATAAGTCTTTTTCAGTCTCTTGTACTCCTGCTCTAGCCTCCCCAAATCTATTTATGTGGCAGCCTACTTGTTTAGGTTAAAACACCTAATTCTAGCTTCCCTTGAGATATCTACTAGACATTGACCATCTGGGAGCCTGAAAACTTTTGACAGGGCATGATATCTACTGGCCAAAGCTCTAATTAGCTCGACATCAACAAAAAAATTAGGAACTATCAATTTTCCCATGTCAAGAGTCCATGGGTTCGATACCGAGACCCTTTCATATCTGTTCCTATAAAAATACCAATACAAATTCCACCCAGACTGTGGAATTATTGGATCTCTACACCCCTGAGCTAAATCTTTAAAGACCCTCTTAGGACCTTTATCAACTGAAACAGGTAGTAGGGAAAGTAATGGCGACTGTAATGAAACTTTAATGAATTTTTCCTCTTTTTTAGTTCCTACTTCTATTTTCTTAGGCTCCATTGCTTAAAATTCAATGTGTGGTGAGTAAAGCTTACTTGGAATATCACTTGTTCTGAAGAATCCTTTTGATTGTCACACCTTGAGCTCACCTGTATTCAACTTCTGCTACCATAGGTGAAAAAATTCACAATCTACCTTGTTTAACTCTCATATCATACCGCATTAATTCCCTGCATATAAGTTCTATATCATTCAAATCCTTCACATCGAGCTAAATTTCATATATTTGATGCTGATTAATCTGACTGGCCTTCATTTAATGCTCCAATGGTTGATTATAGTACTATTGCACACTTCCTTGGCCTCCTTGGCGGTACCACGGTGTATACTTAGTGCTTTACCTTATATATTGCTTTACCGCGAGCTACATTACAACCCCATGTGGTATAGTGGTTCCCTCTGCTAGTGTTGATGATGACCCTGCTTTACTGTGGGCTAGGTATCAACCCTTCGCGGTATAGCGGTAATATAGTATATTGCTACCCTCTCACTGCGCTATCGTGAGTTACTTTGTTGGAGGCCACAGTAAGGAGGTAAAATGCAAGGCACATATGAGGTGATCAAGTATGGTAGCAGTATGGCGATAAAAGGATAATTTGACTTTGCGGATGGTAGAAACATAAATTTTATGAAAATACTGAGAGAGACCCTTGATTTTATATGACAAAATCAACAGAATTTGAGATGAAAATTCTGGTTCCAACAGGGTTAATGTATGGGGTGTTTTGGGGAATGTATTTCCCTTGTGATGGGTTACCACCTTGTTGGTTCGTTGGAATATTCCACATGTTTTGTATTGTGTTATTTTATGGTACATTTTGGGATGTGTTTCCTTGATATTATTGTTTCACAACTACTTGTTCAATTCAGGATGGTGGCCTAAACAATGGGTTATCCTTGGGTTACAATGAATCATTTTTTTATGAAAACAATGTTGGTATGTTGGTGTTCATGGTTGGTTTTGGAAGTTTTCTAAATATTATTTTATCTCCATGTGGAATAAGATTTGGATCTTTTAGCATGTCCACATTGAAGTCAATTGGTAGTTTAGCACCACTTTTTGCGAGTTCGATGAAGTACTGGTTTGCATTTATCCCAAGCATTTTATCCATAAGATCTTTCAACTTAGGATTTTGGGAATGTTCTATAAGTCTTTCTTCAGTAAGTTCCTCATCACTATCCTCTTCTTCTACGATATAAGTTTGAGACTCACGAGGTTGGTTTTTTTTGCAAGTCCTTCTTGATGCCTAAGAAGTACTTTTGCCTCACTAGGGGGTTGATCTTGGTTTGCTTTGAATGTGGGTCCCTTTTGAGGAGTTGTAAGGTCACTTGAATTATACACCCATGTGTAAGTTTCCTCATTGGTAGTGTTTGTTTTTGGTGCCCTTGAGCTACTCATGTTGGCTTCTATAATTTTTCTATGTTGAGATCACGTAGTTGTCATAAACAAGTGAAAGTTGGTGATTTCTAACTATGGAAATGAAATTTTGTTTTGTTTTTGGGATTTCTAATTATAAAGAAACATTGTTTCTATTTTTGGGATTTTTTGTTTAGAGTGTTTTGGGTGAGCCAAGATTTTCTATTTCCAAGTAGGAGGTGGTAATACAACCTTCTGACCATAAGATTTGCTTTTCATTATTCTTTGTCTAGGATATTAGCTACGTTTTTCCACTGAGTTGGTGTTTCCTTTTTCTCAAACATGAAATTTCTCAAACTACTAATAATATCCGATTGTTCACCTTAAATTCATGTAAGGTTTGGTTGTATAATGGGTGCTATAAGACCTGGTTGTTGAACTGGAGCAGTAGGATTCCAAATGGTCATAAAGTGAGAGATGTTTGATGAATGTTTTGGAAATGATGCTAACATTGGGATTCAAAATTTTGAAAACTTGGATCGATATTTCACTTCATTTTATCTAGAGGATGTGTTTTGAAGATCTACTTTAACTAACCTTGAGGTGAAAGAAAATGTTGATACCTTAGAATTTTGAGTAAAGGAATGATCCAAGTTGTTTTGATTTTGAATCCTAAAACTAGTCTAGACTGTTTGATTTTGTAAATGGGTATGGACTGATGTAGATATGATGTGTTTTGGGAGTCTAACTTTTTTGTTCTCACAAGATGAAAGATGCAACCAGTTTTGGATCAGTCCTTGAATTGCACCTTAAAATAACGAAAAGTGGTAATCTTAAAATAGTAGCGGTAATTTCTATCAAAAGCAACCAGATTTATGTCAATAGCAGCCAAGTTTGAAAGACAACTACAATAAGATTTCTCAGAAGTGGCCTTTGTTGCAAGTTTTATGATTGGTGAACAATGAATGCAAAAGTGGTAGTTTTGGGAAAAAGCGGCCATATTTTCATCAACTACGGCTAACAAAATAGGTCAAGTGTGGTACTGGTAAGATCAATAGCAACAATGATATATCAATTACATTCTATTTTTCAAAGGAAACAAAGTTTCTAATAGTTACTATTAAAAACCAGAGAGCAATAGTGGCATGTTTTGGATCAACTGTGTAGTGCCCCTCAATTTTCTTTCTACTTCTGATAGTGAATTGGTTATATTTGGACATTATGATGTTTGTTTGATTATGGATTTATAGTTATGATGTAGTTGATGATACTTTGATGCTCAGTTATGATGACACTTTTATATCTGATGTTATAATTATACAATGTTTAGTATATCAGTTTAATTGTTTATGTGAGTTATCATTGATATGAGTATTATGTGATTGTTAGATGTATGTTCTCATTGTGATTTGACATATGTTTATTGTGTGTCGATGTATTGGTGAAGGGGAACAGGGTCACATCACTTGCTTGCGAGTGCCCTGTGATGCTGCGATTTTCCATTCACTGTGTGATTGACTGTTTTCCTATGTACATGTTTGAACATGTGGTTTGTTGTAGATTGCAAATACCATGCATCAACTCCACTTGAATTGCTAGGTTTGAGTGTGCCTAAATACCAATGGAGTTTATTGATTCAGAGATAGCTTCAGGTTCCCCACATGAATCATCGTCCTTGACAAGGATGAGTGTATGTTGTCACACCTTGTCTGTAAGGTTAGTTTGTGTTGGTCTGTCGATGTTGTTGTCATTTTGCTTTCTGTTTCATCGTTCAGTCAGGTATTGCATGACAGTATGCTCATTTGAGTGATGTACATGATTGTACCTTTGATTATTTTGTTAAATAGAGATATTAGATTTAAAAGTCTTTGTATTAATTAAATAAAAGCTTATATATAATTGAAGTATCGATTAAATAAATTATTATTAAAGTAATTATTTGATTTTAATACACTAGTAAAATTTGGAAAATAAATGACTGTGACTAAAAATTTTAGTTACGTGACTAAAACTTTTAGTCACGTGACTAACACTAGTAGTATTTGGAAAATAAATGACTAATTTGGTCATCAGGTAAAATCACAACTAAATGACTAAATAAATGACTATTACTCCTCTATTCTTTTTTCTTTCAAATTTGATCATAATCCATATTAGAGCTTAAGCCCCCTCAAGGGACCCCTACCTAAGTGGGCCATTTGGCCGCCTAGGTTGCTTGGTGCACCAAAAATACCTATTGCGTGGAAGGCATTACCTCTCGGTGCAGCCTTAAAGCCTTCAAATATTTTATAAATTTTTTTAACATTTCACAAATAAAAATGACTAAATAATTAGTCACACAAATAATTTAGTCCTGCAATCATGTCAGATAACATATAGTTCTTCCAGTGATTCAATAAGAGTTATGGTACATATAATACATATATATTATCAATTATTTCAATCCATTTGAATAGATCATTTAAGGAGTCAAGAATCAATAGTGTTATTCCAATAGTCCACCATGATGGGGTCAGAGAGGAAGCATGTTAGGGAGCCCTAACTTCACTACATCTAAGCCCAAGAGCGTGAAGTATATTGGGGAGCCCTAATCTAGATTTATCTAAATTTATTTCATTCCATTATTTATCACCTATTATTAATTGTTTAAGCTAGCCACATGCAACTAAAATTTGTAGCACATCCATGCAAAAGCACATACCCTCTAACATATTAACATACATATAGTTTTCTATCGACCCAATCCTTGAACCTCCTTTAGGCGCAAGTGTTAGTATATATTCCTCTCTCTATATAGAATTGTCTCCCCCTCTATCTCTCTTTCTTTTTCCTAATCTATCCAAAGATCAATTAAACTATTAGATTTTTATATATTAATTTAATTTGTTCTATATAAGAATATATTAATTATAATAATTTTATGTTTTTTATTATATAATACAATATATAATAATAATATAACCTATATATACTATTAAAAATAATAGTATTTATAATTATATTATATATAATTTAATCTTATTACTATTATATTAAATATATATAATATATTAATTATATTTTATATTATATTTATTATATTAATTTTTCACGATTAAATGAATCTTAGTCATTCATCATTTTTGGCCCTTTTTTAGTTGATTTTCACCATTTTTTGGTTGCTTTTTCTGCCACTATTGGTTCCTGCTCCTCCAAACTCTTCCTCTTCTCCATTTGGTGAGCTACAGGTTGAAAATAAGGTTTTTCCAAATAAGGTGCAAAGGGGAATGCATCTAGAAGATATGATACGTGATGAAGACACTAGTAGAATTTAGCAAAGAAATGACTATGTGACTAAAAATTTTAGTCACATGACTAAAACTTTTAGTCACGTGACTAACACTAGTAGTATCTTGAAAATAAATGACTAATTTGGTCATTTATAAGTGACTAATTTGGTCATTGGGTAAAATCACAACTAAATGACTAAATAAATGACTAATATTAGACAAATAAAAATGACTAAATAAATGACTAATATCAGACAAATAAAAATGACTAAATAAATGACTAAATATATGGCTAAATTAATGACTAAATAAATGACTTTTACTCCTCTATTCTTTTTCCTTTCGAATTTGATCATAATCCATAGAGCTAATTAAGCCTTCCTCATGGGACCCCTACCTAAGCGGGCCATTTGGCTGCCTAGGTTGCTTGGTACACCAAAAATACCTATTGCATGGAAGGCATTGCCTCTCGGTGCAGTCTTAAGGCCTTCACATATTTTATAAAAAAAATTATAAACATTTACATTCTTTAACTTTTATTACTCATTATGTTAATGAATCGTTAATGTTTTTAACTATGATTTGAAGCCAGTTTGATTTTCCTATTGTATTAGCATGTCAAATGTATCAAAGAGAAATTGTGGTCAATTTCACTAATAAAATATGATTTAAACAATCCAATTTCAATAAAAATGAAGAAATTGATTCACTTCTATCTTCGTTTGCTGATATACTCGACCATCTTAATAATGTGAAATAGAAATAACAATTATGATCGCTTTTGGTATGCAAATTTTTTCTCTTTCAGGCTTTATATTGTTAATTATTTTTTTAAAAATAGAATTATTTTATAATCTATGAAATCAATTGTGTGTGGATCATTTTTATAGATGTTATTTTTTATACAAGTTTGAACTCTAGTAATTTTAGGAGCACATCATGTTTATCTTAATTTTCACAACCTATATTAAAATGACAATGTAGATAGATGGATTTTTTCCCCCTAAAAATGAAGATTAATTTTTGCATGCCTTCCACACAATAGTTTTTTTTGGTGCATTTTAGGAATAGGTATTTTTTGTAGACAATTTTTTTTTAAAAAAAGGTATTTTTGGTTCCTTGGTCAATCAGGTCATGTATGCATTTGGAGGGAATCTCAGGCAGTTGATTTTTGGCACAAAACATTATGATTTCACATTGGAGGGAAGTTTCAAAGTTTAATCAACAATTTGGTATTTCAGCTCCTGCAAACATTTGAAGGTTTTTCAATTGCTAGTCTGACGAAGGAAACAACCATTAAATGCAAAGAGTGGTGGTTTCCATTTTTGTAATGCCAGAGCTTGTTGAGCAACATTTTCTAAGTTGCAACACCAGTATCATTCAAGAAAGGGCAGAACATTAAACAAGGTTACAATCTAAAGGTAAGTGGAAATCTTGAATCCTGAAACCTCATGTTGATCTTCATCCTTTATGACAGTGATCCTGATGTTGCATATACTGTTCTTTCTTTCCATTGCTTCATTGTTGTTACAATCTTGTGCTTTCACTAATATAATGATAATTCTCTTTGACATTGAATGAATCCCATTGACTTTGACCCCTTTTCACTCTGTTCCATGGTATTTTACATCTTCTTTGTGCATGATATCGAGTCACATGGAATTCATAACAACTGCTATTATCTCCTTCATTTTTCTATGATCCTCTGACACTCATATGCTTTGATATAACAATGATCATTTGCAACTATTTTCCCTCTATATATTGTCTTTCATTCCTATCCCTTGCATGCCTTGGACTATTGTTATCATGCATTGAAAATTGGAACTCTTTATTCACTGTATTGATAACTCATTGGCACTATCATTGTTTGTATTCACTGCTATCTTATGATGATTGTTCTGCATAGTCAATCCTTAAAATCATTGTTCTAATAAAAACATATTTTTTCTCTTTTTTTTTTACATTATGATCTCATTGCTTTGAACCTTGTGCTTTGTGATTATCACATCTTTGTTACAATCTCTTCAAGGTTTGAATTTATTTCTCTATTGACTACAAGATACCCCTTTTGTTCTTACAACCTCAAGCCTCTTAAAGAAAACTTAGAATCAATTGGAAACAGTGAACAAAAAACCATCATAGCTAATTTCATTTCTTTTCCAAGAGAATTCAATGAAAATATAATGGAAAACACACATCACTCTATGGGGTAGGGTTTATTTGATTTGAAAACCTACCTTCAATGTCCAAGTCAAAAAGTTATCCTACCAAGTCTGTGCTGAGTCCTCCAAGTCTTAAGTCAAAAATTAGCTTGTCGAGACTGTTTTACGTCCAAGTCTTGTATCTATGATACAAGTATGATAAATGTTTGAAAATACTGTACACAACTATATGATACAATGCATAAATTTGTATGCTTTCTCATTATATCAAAAGCTTCAAACTACAACTCATAGAAATTAGAAATGAGTTATAAAATAACTTATTGTCAAGTACAATTTGCTCCAAATAAAAATTGTATTATCCAATTTACATAATTTTATATTTAATTGATTTTTGTGGGAAAAAAACACTTAGTGTACAAATTAAAGCAAGAGTTTCTTTTTAGGATTTCAAAGGCATGTTGTTCACAAGGCCAATAAGATCATTATTGACCATAACAGAAACCACCTACACTAATAGTGTTAAGTCAAAAAATATTCCATAGAAAGATATATATTTTAGATAAACAAAGCTAGATAGCCTTCTAAAATCTAGATAGTTGAATACAAGAAGGATGGTAAAAAATAAAACATTAAAAGTCTTTAAGACATTGCAAATTACATGCAATTAGTATAGAAGAATAACATTAAGATATGAACAATTCATTTTTCTTAAATATTCATCACAAGTTTTCTCCTGTAAAGAACTCCCCCCGACATGAGCAATGAGAAGTGCATCTGCCATCTTGTTTGCTAATAGGAATTGCATGATTGCTCCCTTATAATCACCAACAACTAAAGAACTTTGAATGGCTTCATCGAATTCTTAGTATTCAGTTGAATCTTTAGTAGCTTCATGTTGCACCTCTTCTCCATTTCCTAGGGTATCCTTCCCAACAACAAAATCATTTTTAGTGAGAGGAAGTGAGGAATATTCTTCTAGACTGTGCAAATTATCAAAAAAACCCTCATCATTGTCTCTAGGGGATGTAACATCTTGTCCACCTTTTGACTGAACTAATGGATCTAATTGTGTTGTATCATCAAGAGTGACATTGTTGATTATTTCACTGCTAATATCATGAATGTTGGAAAATTGAGCTTCTTGTAAGTCTTGATTCTCTGTTGACTACACTTGAGATCCAAGGTGCTCAAGTAGCTTTTTCCAAGCATTTCCTTCATCTTCAAACATGACTCTTAGGAAATTCCATGTCTCCCTCTCTTCTTCCAAACTAAATCAATGCAAAAACCAAAAATTTGCAAGTGAAACAATACAAATTAATGTAAATTATTATTAATCCCATTAAAAAACTATCCACAAATAAGTAACCGAGAATTCTGAGACTTCTTATTGCACAAAGCTTGAAATGATGATTTTTCACCATCTGCTATTGCAGCTTCAAACTCTGTTGAACGAAGCACCAAAATGTCCTCGGTAATGAGATTGTGTATATATACCTATGAAAATATAAGAAAAATAAGACCATATATCATCTTAATGACATGTACCAAAGAATAAATTGTACTCTACCTCAGAAGAGCCAACAACACTCTGTGATGTTGTACCAGGCCGAAATGAAGCAAGCTTTCCTCCAAATCCAAAACTGACACCAACTGGTCTCTTCAACCACTTAGGAGCTTTCAAGAGTGGACCTAAAAAGGGAAAAATGAAAAGATAGACATCATGTATTTGCATATAGGATCCCAATTCATTGAGAAAATCTTATAAGTGAGATTTTGATTTCTTAACTAAGTCATGTATGGTTATCACATAAAGCAACACTTACCACCCGCTTTATGTTTGAAAGCAATTAAAGCACTATACTTTGGTTATTCATAGAGAGTCATTAGTCAAGTACTTTAGGAAAAAAATCATGGGCATATCAAACCAGTAGAGCATAGATAGCAATAGTGATCATGCATAAATCTCATGAACAAATTTGTATCAATTAAGGTAGATGTATTTCGACAATGAAAAAAATCTAGATGAAATAGACCTACCTTCCTAACACTTTCACTTATTCCTGTGATTTTCATTAACACCGAAGGTATATGTAGATTGGGCAAGTACCGTTGGGCTCTAAAGGCCCCTTATTGTGTGATTAAATAATACATACAATTGGGGAAATGCCATTATATGTAATGACATAAGTTGAGGTTGAAGGTATTGTTTGATGCCAATTCAAACAATGGAGACTCTTGTTGAAATCTACCTCTACCTTCTCATCATGGAAAGGACAATGAGATGTAGCTAAACCATGGAAGTCATGCATATATTTTGATGAAAAAGCCTAGGCCATCATCACTAGTGTTAGGTCTCAAAGTGCAGGTTTTAAGCCATAAAGGGGTGCCAATCCCTTAATACACCTTTGGCCCACGAACAAGGTAAGCAAGACTGATTACCTTCTACTCTTCAGGCTCTGCCAGACCTAGGCGGGTATACCTGAACAATAAGGAAGATTTGCAGATAGATATAGTTCCTAGATTGAGCAATATACTTACTATGGCACATGAGATGAAGTAGATGCATAGTTTTAATGTCTAAATACTAGTGAGAGTAATTGAGAGTTCAAGTTTGTGAGTTGTATTTTGTATGTAATATCTAATTATTACCAGTGCCTACTTCTATTGGGTGGATGGAGTGGAGGGATGAATGATTATTTTGGAGATAGGGTTTTGTAAGATAGGTAGATTCACTCTTTAGCTTAACTCGAATAGTTGGGCACTTTGAATGTTTGCACCTTATGAAAACGTGCAAGTATGTCAGTTATTTGGACTCTTCTTAGTAATCCTAGTGATATCCCCTTATGCTACTATGAAGTTGTGAAAGGATTTAATTCAAATGTGAAAGGAAACCAATTAAGACAATCTATTCAAAAGGAATTTAATCCAAACAGGAACCTATCAAATTTGATTTCTTAAAAGGAATTTTAATTCTTCTACACACCGAAACTAGTCAACGTCACACAACTACAACAAATGTGTATTGAAAAATTAAATGTATTTCCACACACTCAATTTGAATAACATAAACAACCACTTCGAAGACAACCAAATAACATATAAGCATATAAATCCACACAACAGTTGAACACTTGAAAGAAAATTAACAATTATGCATAACCTTCTCCATTATATTTATCTTTGAATAATATGCATTATAACAATATTTTCTTATATGAGATGGATAATCTATTTGGGTCTTGGTCTCTCTTATATATGCGAGAGGAAACAAGCTACATACCCGTTACAAAAAGTCATGTTGTTTGATAACTAAACATAATTAAGAAAATGGAATATTGCAACAACTAAATGTACCAATCCGTTAATCTCCAAGAAGAATCCCGTGACCACCTAAGATCTATTCAAAGCTTCTACTCCATGATATGGTGCTCATGCTATCGACTGACTCCTTTCATCCTGATGGTTGCCTTGCTGTGTCTGGTGTATCGATAGTTTGGCTGAGGAACAAATTGAATGCAGAGAGGTGATGGATGTATTCTTGTTTAGCACAAGTATCTGCATTGGAGATCACCTCTCTCATATCATACTCCCTATACATCATCTTCTCAAGCTAGTTGTGAGTATTTTGTAAAATCATATCCTTGTCATTGATCTCTTGTAATGCAATAGTCAGAATCGCATTAAAATCTACCTTCAAATCATCATATTCTTGAGGATTTCCCATATCATCATAGAGTGTTGGAGTTGAATTGAAGCACTCAAAAATCCTTGACGAGCCTATTATGATATCCATTGTGTGCTTCTACCAATTTGTTATGTGTTTGCATTGTCTATCCTTTCAAGATTTGCTTGTCTTGAAGCTCTTGTATCTTTTTGATTATTCTCCCCTGTTATCATTTGTTCTCCTCTATTGTTGAGAGTACCTATTTAAATCACCTCCAATATTCATCTACCCATTTCATCATCTTATTGAATCTTCCCTTGATCATTTCGGATGCAGTATTATACTTGATGGTTTTGACTTCCTTCTCTAATAATTTACATTTTTCCTAAGATTTTAGGTGGCACTACTTCCAATAAGTTGTATCAGCCATTGCATCCAATACTCTCTTATCTTTCTCAATCCATGGGGAATACAATTCTAGTGTGGAAGAGGAAGATGATCTTTCTCTTTGATGTACTAATTCCTTCTTCAACCTGTCATTTTCTTTAACCAGCTTATAAATTTGTCCTTGGTGAACTTTTCCACATTGACATTCAACTCTGCTGTCTCCATGGGGTTGGTATCCCCTACTCTTTGAACCAAGAGATGTCCAAACATTTGGTTTGGATTATCAATCATAGTTGGTCTTTTGTCATGGGGGTACAATGACCAAATAAGCAAGGTGGCCCATCTAGATTGTATCCATATCTTGAATACATCTTGTCATTTGCTTCATTTGTTATATTCATTGTTTTATCTCCTCTCTTTTTGAAACTATCAAACACAATTGCAGAGCTTATATCCCATCTGGGAAAAAGCAATACTCCAGCTTCTTGGAGTAACTCTCTCCCTCTCTTAGGAGTGATGGACTCCATATCTTTTTCTATTTCTTGTTTCAATTCTTTCAAAACATCAGCTTCTCATTCAGGAGTGATATCCTTCATCTTTTGTCTCATTTTCTTGCCTTTATATTCATAAAAAATGATTTAAACTCAAGAGACTTAACCAAATCTCCATCAGAAATGAACTCTTGTCCAGCCTTGACCCTAACATCATCTGATAATTCATCTAATGCTTCAAATCTTACAACATTGTGTTCTTGAGGAGGCTCATACCGTACAATTATAGGAGCACTTATTTTTTGTACTTGATCTTCCTCATCACTTTCCTAATCACTCTCCTCTTCTTCACTCATATCAGTATCTACAGAAAAACTCACATCAAGAGTTGGCTGTGAAGGGATATAATCTAAGGGCTCTATATCTTCATCCTACACTCCTAAATAGGTTGCATGAGGGGCATCAAAGACAAATGAAGGAACATTCTTTACCACTTCATCCATGATCTGGAGGATATTTTCACTAAAAATTGAAATGTCTCCAATACTCCAGATTTCAGTACCATTAGAAAAAGCTCAATGTCCTGATTCCACGCAACTCGAACGAAGCGAAAAGGAGTCCATTTGCACAAGTTATGGCTAGTCAAACTTTGGGTCAAACTAGCATCAGAAGGCATCCAGGAAGCGAAAAAAATGACGTCGTCAAAACTTGTTGAAATCAGCATCATCGCGAAGATCTTGTCACAAGCTTTCCAACGCAACTCATTTTGTCAAAATCTGACATCATAGGCACAGATACGGCTAGTCAGAGTTTTGGGTTGACTGTGGAGGTGACGTCATCAACAAGTTCGTACTGTACAGAATCCAAGTGGAAGAAACCCAGCATGACACGTGGCAACTGAGTCATCCATACGATCCAATCAGATCGTGACATGTGTCCCTTCCATACAACAGTATTTCGTGTGGCAGCACAGGTGGCAATCTTGTCAGTGGGTGAGTCAGTGGACACGTCAGCGGAATCAGCCAATCAAGCGTCACCACGTGGCACCCTCCTAGTGCGACACGTGGCATGTCTTCTTATCTCCTCGTCGCGAGTTCATTGAGCGGTTCAACAAAAGTTTATGACGAGCTTGAACCCGTTACCTGTCACAGGCTAGCCAATGGCCCGACCGTTACGCCACCGACAGTTTCTTTATGCTATGTTTAGCACAGGTTTGTTTTCTTTCATAGTTCAGCAGATTTTGTGGTTAAAATGTGGCCGGCGAGGTTGGAACTCCCGACCACTTGTATAGCAAAATCCAAGTCTGCCGATGCACCACTGACTATATTTGATATTTAAAGGTGGATGTTTTTATTTAAAGATTGTGTAAGACCGAATTTATAACCAAATGGCCTATAAGGCAAAAAATAAGCAAAACCACCTAACAAATTAACAAAAGGGGGTTAGGGAAAAATAAACAAACCTTGTTACGAGTTGTTAAGGGGAGTTATGCATTTATTTCATTTGTTAAGCCTATTTAGGCATATTTTGTGTATAAAAGGGGGAGGAATGTTCTTAGGAGCTATTCAAAAATTTCAAGTGCAGGTGGTGAAGTATTGAATCAGAGGAATAGGGAGATTTTTTGAGTCATTTTTGTACATTGGAGTTTTGTCATGCTGCCGAAGTGCTAGAAGAAATGCTCTTGGCGCAATTGTAATTTCAATTTTTGGAGATTAATTGGATCGGTCTCACTCTATTGGAGCGGACTCGGAGATGTAGTCATGTTTGTGGCGAACTCTGTTATCAGATCATTTGCACTTTCTATCTTCTTCTCTCTCAATTATGTTTTTCACCTTTAGTTTTTAATGCATAATTTCAATAATGTATGCATGAATTGTATTTCCGCTTAATTCACATGTTAATGTGTTAATTTTGTTTATGTAATTTGGATTTCATAATTTGTAAACATTAAGCATTCTGCAAGCAATTAGTCTAGATCCTAATCAGATCAATCCATATGAGCAATGAGTTGCTCAATCCTTGCTAGAGGATCCTGTATTTCACCAAATGCTTTTGAATAAGATGGGACATTTCTTCTTTTCCATTCCTCTGCAAGCATAACCCTATTATATGCAGTCATTCTTTTAGTGGTAGAGACTTCATCATGGTTTCTAATTACATCTTCAACTAAGAATACATGCTCATATCCTGATAACACCTGTGATAACCTTGTTTTGTGAATAAATCCTTCTGAATCATTTTTTTCCCTTTTGTTACCTAGAGGGAGGTTATATTGTGCTAATTTAGCATCAATTTCCTCATATCCCTCATTTACAACCACTGTAAAGTCTCCAAAACATAAGGTATTGAGCATGATCGATTGTTTGTTGTGTCCTTTGAGGTTTTTGGAATTAGATTTTTCCAATTGCCTCACAATTTCTAAGTAGGAAATTCTATCAGGAACTACTCGTGGCAATAAGTGTGGAGTTCCTTCAAACCCATAAATCCTAATCACTCTGCAATCAGGAAAAGCATACCAGTCTCCCCAATTATGATCCAACTTTTTCCTTGGGTCATTTTCCTTTGGTCTTAGAAAATTTTTCACTTCTGGGGATAAGTTATAATCATGTGGATATCCCAGCCACTCCATTAATGGTTTCACAAAAAACTCCTCAAAATAAAGATAATGAGATCTACCAAATTGACTATCCCATAGTGAAGTCCACATCTATATAGGTTTGAGGTTCCCATTTTCATTTGTATCTTTTATTCTTAATTCTTGACTCCAAACCTTTCTAACATGTCCCTTGTGCATGAGCAAATGCATGAACAGAGAATAATTTTTGAAATGAATATATTCACTATTGTTTTTTAATATTTTCAAGCTCTCAATTTAGTTCATTAGCCAAGTATCTAGTATAATTGAATGACCTGGCATCATTGCTTTGTATGTCTATAGCTAAGACCATTGGGGCAATAGACATGAGGGGTGGGACCTCTACCCCCAAGACCTAAGCAGCTAAATAATAAGTGTATATGAAATATTCTTTGATTACTCGAAAACCTCCTGAGTTGGCCTCCTTCATTCTTAGGCCTATGCAAGGGTAGTTTCCATCATTTGTAGTTAGTATCCATATGGTGATAATCTTTCAAGAGATCTCTAATCGTGAATGGAAAGTTCATAGGACACTCCAACTCAAACACATTAGAAATTAAATCCTCATAAATAAAAAGCATGCCAGTCCCATTATGTGCTTGGATAGTTCTCCTCTTGGGGTCATATCTGCTAGCCAAAGCTTTAATTAATTATACATTTACAAACACATTGGGCACCACAAGTCTTCCCAAGTTCAACCTCCATGGGTTGCAAATTGACTGGAACCTAAATTGTTTCCTGTAATGATACATGAAAAGCTCATACCCACGTCATGGTGTCCAAATATCCCCCAAGCCTTTATGTTTATCTAATAATCTATCCATT
This sequence comes from Sequoia sempervirens, assembly GCA_007258455.2. Taxonomy (NCBI): domain Eukaryota; kingdom Viridiplantae; phylum Streptophyta; class Pinopsida; order Cupressales; family Cupressaceae; genus Sequoia; species Sequoia sempervirens. The sequence goes on along the minus strand of VDFB02000002.1, from coordinate 92,965,638 downwards.
GAAGGATTCATTTGAGCAACCCTCTTGGGTCTTGGCTCTGACCCAGGGCATTGATCTATCAAGTCTTGATTCAAGAGTCTCTTCTTAGTTTTTTGTTTCTTAGCTATGGGTTTTTCTACATTTTCCTCCATTGTTCGAATTCTTAATCTTTTGAAAAATATAACTTCTCAGCCGGGATTGGTGTACTTACTTGGGTCTCACCTCCATTGGTTTATGCTATGAGAACTCCTAGCTTTTCCTTTCTCCTTCTGTCCTCAGCGAAATCTTCCAGACTGTGCAACAATTATGCGATCAACTTGTGACATAATTCACTTCAAATATGGCTCATAAATACACCAGCCATTTCAATCTTGTCATCAGGGGGAAGCATTTATTTTTAAATATCTGGATGATTCCTTGAGATGTCACATCAGTTAGTAATCAATCATCATCACTGTATCAATGAGACTGCAATCATTATTCCACTGATAGCCACCCTCTCTACCGATGAACAATTTTCCTTCGGTCTATCAACAGGATGCCAAAATATATTACCCTGATACACATTATTTCCCCTAACATTTAATAATTCTTGATAATTTATGATCATATCGGGCCATCAGGGGAATTTAGACATTCGTTCCACTGATGTTCATGTGTTACAACGATGTGCTTACTTTTGTTGACTCTATCGGTCTATCGAGGGGGACGCCTTAGGAGTTAGCCCGATAGGGTGTTGTTACACCGATTCTAGGTTATGAATTTTTTTCATTGGGCCATCAGAGAGGCTATGATTGGGGTTTCGCTGATGATGCATTGTTAGACCGATAGTGCTAATTTTTACTTAGGAAAAATTATGGAGTCTCAAACTTATTTATGGGTGTGACAATTTGGTAATGTGGGCTACAAAATGGATCTTGTCACACAAATTTCAACAATTTGTGTTGATCATAAAATTAAAATGTGATGAATTTATGTGGAATGTGGAAGATTGGTGGGTGGAGGCTAGTGAAAAATGTGAAAATTTTCAGTTCTAACAACTAGCACAATGAAAAATAACATGCATAGATCATACAAAAAAATAAGAGAGAATAAGAATCAGTAATGGATAACTAAATAAAGCTTGTTGTCTCCAAGAAGACAAATACCACATATATATGGTGTTCATTACCTAGTTTGACCAGATCAATGTCAATCCTTTAATTTATAATATTATTTACAGTATCCCCATGTTACTATAGTTCTGCCAAAGAATTATGATAAGACAAATGCTATTTCTTCAATAATAAAGATATCGTTTCAAGCTAGTTGCAAATTTGCAATGGTTGAAAAAACTCTTTGTTAGAGAGACAAATGAATCTCCTAACATTTACCATGATTGAATAGGCTCTGCTACACGTGAAAATACTAATGCATGCATATCTAGTCAATTGAATTGTCCAAAGTACTTCTATAGGAACCAACTCAGTTCTTTTTTGGACAGCATATACATCACATTCATTGAGAACACCTCCCACACCCTCCTATAACCACAATTTTCAGGGGATTTCTCATGGTAATTTGGAAATAAATTTTGGAGACACTCTTATAAAGAAATCATGACTTCTTCATAGAGTTGTGTAAACATTTAAAATCCTTATCCCCAGAGCCACTCTACCAAATAGAATAAAATTATAGAAAATAAGGATATATTTTCCAATTAAAGAATTACTCAAAAATATTACCTAATGAGCCTCCACCAAACACAACCTCTCTGGAATCCATTTGAATGTAGGCCTAAAATGAATGCACATCAAAAGAGACAAACCCACATTAATTATAAAGATGTTCCTTATGAACAAAAAGGAACACAACTAACTCACCAAGGAAAAAACATAGTAGCATCTGGCATGTAATTCTAAGTTAGGTGAACCTAGAGATAAGCTTGTCAAGAAATACTTGCAGTGTGCTGAAATACTTGTAGAAGATATATATCATGTACTTCTAAGAGATAATTTTGAACACAAAAACTTGTGATCCAAAATAAACTATGAGTGTATGGCTATGTTAAGTTTTTCCTCTTTGACAATCAGACAAAATACTCTTGGCCTTCAACTCACTTATATATAATAAATCCTTATGTCACATTTACATTAACTGATTAACACCATATGACTATTACTGGTATATTTCAATATTTTGTATCACCTCCACTCATTCATGACCCACAATGAACATTACATTCTAGCACTCACCATAATGTTATCTGTGGATCAATCTACTTTCAAGGCTCAATCATGTTTTGGCTTTAAGTATCTAGAATTTGCAAGATCTACATAAATCTAGATAAACATCTGGACTTATATATTAAGGCTCAAAAGTCAAATATCACAAAAAAAAGTAAACAACTAAAGACTCAAATCTTATCAACAGGGGAACTTTCAAGTTTTACTTTCATAACACAACCAATGCAGAAGAAAAAAATACAGAAAGCAGCTCAAAGGGATATGAAAGTACAAGTTACATGAGTAACAACCATGAAAACAAACCAAAAAAAATAGTTGTATTAGCTAAACTCAAAAATAGATTATAAGTCAGAGACGATAAACCTTTAAATGCTATTTATCTAGTGGTTTACATAACTTGTTTATATTTATAAGTCAAACAACTTGTAAAATGTATAATTGTTGGCATGGGAATGAAATTGGATTATTTTTTATGTTTGTTAGTCTCATGGATAGGTATTGAAGCACTTGCATGGGTGATGAAGCTTGTTTGGATAGGACCTGGAGACTTTTGAAAAGGCGGGCAAGGAATTCAGGGTTTGCTGCAATGAATTTGAAGTCAGCGAGGCCCTCTACAGTGAATTCAGAGGTAATTCGAAACCCTCATTGTCAAAAGTAAGTTGATAGGAAACATAGGCATATTCCATTCTCAGTAGGTAAACTTCAAATGAATGTAAGATAGATCTTAGAAAAATGACTCATTATATCCTCTTCTTTATGTTATGGCCTGCACTAAAAGTGACTACTTTCAACAATGTTTTGGCATATTTGTTTTCAGATTTATATTTTTTTCTTTAAATCAGAAACTAAATTAATATGGGAATGCACAATATTATAGATGGATGAGCATCAAAGGTTGACTATGTATCAATATCATGCATATGATGAGAGAGTATTTGATGAGAGGGACAATAACAAATATCCATGTCCATGTAAAAATTGTCTTGGTGGAAAGGTGAAAAAAAGAAATATGATTTATCGACATATGATAAGATATGGGCATAGTGGTATAAGCCCTTGGGCTTACAATTATTATGAAGATATGATAGAATGCTAGACTATGAGAAATGAAGAGGCAAAAAACATAGATGAAGTGGCATCAAACATAGATGAAGAGGCATAAATGTTTGACAAAGGGTTTGAAGTTGATAGAATGTTGAATGCAGGTCTAAATGATGATTGGGCCAATTCAATGGATGATGCTTTAAAGCCTGTGTATGCTAATTGCAAGTTAAGCCATTTGACAACAATCCTTAGAATTCTTAGCTTGTAAGTGGTGCATGGTTGGACAAATGAGAGTGTAGATCAATTATTGGCATTATTAAGTTCATTGTTACCAGTTGACTCCACATTTCCAACAAAATGAAGTCAATGTAAAAATAAAATCAGTAAGCTTGGCTTGGGGTATGAAAACATCCACACGTGTGAATGGTTGTGTATTATTTCACAAAAATATTGCAAATGTGAGTGAATTTCCAAAATGTCATGAACTGAGGTATAGACAAGGGTTGAAATCAGTTGTGGTTCCTAGAAAGGTTCTTCGCCACTTTATGATAATCCCACGATTACTCTGAATGTATAGGTGCAAAGACATTGCTGAACTTATGCAGTGGCATGCCCAAAATAAGAGCACTGATGGAAAACAACGACATGTGCCTGATTCTAAGACATGGATGGAATTTGATAACAAATGACTTAATTTTTCTTAAGATCCTCGTAATATAAGGTTGGGTTTGGCTCTAGATGGGGTGAACCTATTCTCAGATCAAAGTACTAAATGGTCAACTTGGACAATGTTTCTAATAAATTATAACTTGCCTCCATGGTTAGCAACTAAACCATTTTTCTTAATGTTATCATTGATTATACCAGGAAAGAAAAGTGTGACTTCAGTTACAATAGATGCTTATCTAGAGCCATTATATGATGAGCTAATTGAATTGTGGAAATAAATTGAAGCAATTCAATCTTTAAGGGATGGTCATTCAATCAAATTCACTTTAAGAGCTTCCTTATTGTTTACGATTCATGATCTTCCTACATATGGCACATTATCTAGTCTTTATGTTCATGGATACCATGCATGTCTTGCTTGCAACTTTAAGGATTTTGTGAGGCACTCAAGAAGTTTGTGTAAGTGTATTTATTGTGGACATCATGCTTACCTTAAAATAGATCATCCATATTGTCGACAAAAAACACATTTCAATGGTCAAGAAGAGAATCGTGAAGTGCCATTGCTAATAACAGGTGATTACATTATTGAGAATGGACAAAAAAGAATGTAATTTATTGAAAATGATGGGATTTCTAGTAGTAGATATGATCCATGTAATGAAAGTGGTGTAAAACAGTTGTGCATATTGTATAATTTATCATACTTTAAGGATATAGCCATTAGGCATACTGTTGAATTTATTCAACTGAGAAAAATATAGCTTATGCTATTATAGAAACTCTTTTTGATGCTCTTGATACTATTTCATCACGCGAAGACTTTCAAGAAATAAAGATTTGTCGAAATCTTTGGGTTGAAAAATATAGAAATCCTAGTGCTCCTTATGTCTAGACAAAGAAAAAATGTGCATAATTCTTACAGTTGATGTTTCAAACTTGCTTTCCCATTGGATATGTAAGTAGCAGCATCAGAAGCCAAACTAACATTAATAGCTTAAGAGGCCTCAAGACCCATGACTATCATGTCATAATCAAGAATATTTTACCTATTGTGGTAAATATATCAAGTTTGGAAAAGGGACTAAGATTGGAAATTATAAGGTTGGGTCTAATACTAAAGAGAATGAGTTTACATGTATTAGATCCTTCAAACTTTGATAGTTAGAGGGAGGAGGTTGTTGAAGTCCTTTGTCTATTGGAACGAGAATTTACACCAACAATCTTTAACATTTCTATGCATCTTTTAATACATCTAGAATATGAACTAGAGAATTGTGGCCCAGTAAGAATGAGATGGATGTATCCTTTAGAATGATATATGAAGGTTTTGAAAAAAAATTCTCATACTAGGGAAAAACCAGAAGGCAACATGTCTAAGGGATATTCAATGCAAGAGGCCATGTGATTTTGCACAAAATATATGAAGGATTTTAAAAATGTCAATCCATGTGTATGGGATGATGATGAAGATGAGAGAGTTGCAGGTGAAGTATTAGAAGGAAATGGATGTCGCTTCAAGCTATCATATCAAAAAAGAAGTGTAATACATGCCTTTATTCTTCAAAACACATATTCAAACGATAAGTGGCATGGGTAAAAAAAATTACACAATTATTTTTACTCAATTGCATTTACACATTTATATTATTAATCTTACTATTTGTATGTCATTATTCTATGTAGAAAATATGAGGAAGAGAATCAAACTTGGATGCAACATCGACCTCAAAGGCGCAGACGTCATGATTTGATTGGAGCTAATTATTTTCCAAAATTTGAAGAATGGATTGCTAATGCAATTAGTGATGCTAACAACAGAGGAAAGTGAGCTTTCACAACCTCCACATTTATGGGCTATGCATTTTAGTGGAATGTGGGCCTATGGTAGTCATTTAAGAGTGGAAGAAAAAGAAAAAGGAAAAACAAATTGTGATTGTGTTGTTAGTGTTGAATTTCTTCATGAAATTGAGAATAAATTTTATGTTGGATTCATCCAAGAAATTATTCAAGTGGATTTTGGTGAAAATAGTCCTATATTATTAAAATGTAAGTGGATCCAACCATCTGCAATACAATTTGATGAGTATGGATTTGTACATGCAAATACATGACAATTTTTATTAGAGACAGATGAGTCGTATGTTTCCCCTCTTCAAATTAACCAATCATTTCTAATTGATGATGTAAGAAGCCTAGGTTGGTCATATGTCATTCAAACAAAGTCTCATTTGAGACGAAAATTCATGGAAGTTGTTGATGTAATGCTTGATGGGAAATATGTTAATTTACAAGAAACACTCAAAGAAGTGGATGAAGAAAATGAGGCACTGTTTTAAGAAGAGATTTTGATTACCAATGAAGAAATTGGGAGAGATAATGTATTGCATGTCACAAATGAGGATGAGGAATAAAATCAAGTAGATGTAGACACAAGTGATTAGGATTCTGATCTTGCTGGAAATACAAATAATTATTGATGAGCCCCATTTTATTACCGTTTATGTAAGACTTTTATGTTGTTTTATGACCGTTTTATGTTTTAAAGACACAAAACTTTAGACTAATACCTATTTCAAAGCTTTAATGTTGAAAAAAGTTGCTATATGAACCCAATATGAATATGTTTTCATATAAAAATGAGGATGCAATATGAATATGTTTTCACATATGAATGCAATATGAATATTTTTTCATATATAAATGTTGTATGCAATATGAATATGTATACTTTCATTGCTTTACTTTGACAATGATCTTTTCTTGACAACTCCTCTGGACTATTTACTGCTTTTATATATGTTCTTTATCACTGTCATTGTTCTAGCATCCTTTATAAAAGCCATCATTGAAGCGTTGTTAAACATTGTTTCTATTTTTTCTTTTACACATTTTTACTAAAATAGCATTTTCTTCCCTACATATGGCATTGTCTTTAGCCCTATTTTGTAATATTATTGTATACCATTGCCTTGTGAACTACTTTGGCATTGACTGCTCACTGCCATGAAAGTATTTCTCATTGTTATCTTCATTTCTTGGATCTTTCACCCACTGTGGCACTAGTTTCCTCACTGATATGGTCTTTTGTTCTCTATTCCTTCACTGTTTATAGCAGCAGTATACAATCCTTGATGATTGATCACTATTTTTTGTCAATGCTCAAGGAATCAATACAATGATTCCCCATTGCAATAGAAGCATTTCCTCATTATATCCCCACTATTTTGGCATTACATGCTGCTCACATCCTTTGTTGTCTTCACATTCTTTTTAATAGTGATATCATTGTTATCAACATTTGTGCTTCTAACTTTATGCACTAGAAATCACTATCTCATATGTATCTTTATATACTGTAAGGTCATTAATTTTTTTTCTTTGATCAAATGTTCTTCACTGTTTTGCATACATCTTAAAGCTCATTGTTGTTTGACTACTTAGTCCTCAAATCATGACGTTCCTTGCTTGTAACTCACTATCCACTCCAACATATATGTTCTTTTTTATGAAATCTACCCCTTCATGAATGTATCTGGATGTTATGAATAAATTATTACATAACAAAACAACATAAGTAAGAATCGTCAAATACCATAGACATTTCTTAGTGATGGTGCTATCACCTAAGCAAAGCATTGATTTAGTTGTACAAAATGGTTGCCATGCTATAAGTTCATGTCCAGTTAAAATTTGGTAATACAATTTTTTTTATTGAACCATGAATGAAAATATTATTGCTAAAGATTTGATGGATTGATTCAAATACATTGCTAAGTTTTTTATGCAACTGGCATTTCTGTAGGGCACCATTATTTAATATCCATTGACTGAAATACCCACAACATCTAATGACTATTGTTATTTGCAGTGCTTTAGACTTCGTACGTGTTTTAATGACTATTCATTAAAACTGAGACCTCATAAACTTGTATTTATGCAATTTATGTTACAGTTAATTATCTCTATATCAAGCTGCTAATTTATACATTATTGTTATTGTGGACATCAGGAAATGAAGAAAAATAATTTAAGGTGCAAATTAGATGATAGTGATCACAATGTTGAAATTCCAGTGATAGATTATGAGTGCTTTCATGAAGAATGTGTGGCCAAGAATAATGAATATTTATCACGTCTTGGCTTGACGTCAAATAGGCAAGTTGTAAATCCACTAAGTAGTAAATTATTTTTTTAATATTGTTTAATGAAATTTCATAGGCAAGAGTTTTATGTATATAAGACATGATATGATTTTTATTTTGTTTTACAAGCAAGAAAAAGAGAAAATGAAAAGAAAAAACAAAAAGAAAGTAAAGATATAGTGTTGCCAGCTTGTAGAAGCCCATGCTTTTGTGATTCAACAAATGAAGTTGGTGAAAAAAATAGTTGTGATGAAGTGAAATTTGTGAAGACCACTATTGATCTACCTACTCATGCCACACATGATGTGACCAAGGAGCATGAAGTTCCAGTTAATCAAAGTCATGAAGAGAGTCTGTTTGCATCTGATGTGCTTGAGAGTGCACTTGTCACATCTAATTTTTTTGAAGGAATTAGTGGATCAACCATAAATATCTGTAGTGGTGAAATAGAAGATGTTCCTACTTATGTTAAAATACAAAGATTGAGTCAAGATTTATACAGATCTACAGAGAGGAACAAAAAAGAAAGAATATTAGAAGGGAAGAAGCCATTCTTGGTTAAGGTGTCAAGAGATGGTGAACCCATTGGGAAAAATGTTGCAAGGTGGGCATTCGAGTTGGGAATAAGATGTAGGGCCCATTTAGATATCTGCAAATCAAATTTTGTAGAGCAAGATCCACGAAATGTGGAATATGTTATACAAAAAATGGAAAATGCCTTTGACACTGTTGGTGGAAAAATCTCTAGAAAATATTACAAGCACAAGATGAGACTTTTGATGAACAGTTTTAGATACAATTGCAGAAAAACAATCATGGAGGTAAAAAAGATGTTAGACTCCACTCTATCTCCCAAAGAGTGGGAGGAATTGAAAGAAAGTATGCGTTCCGAAGAATATTTGACAAAGAGTAACAGAGGCAAGAGAGCAAGAGATAATGTGAGGAATGAATATACATTTGGCCAAGGTGGGTTGCAGGCCAAAATGGACAAATGTGGAGTAAGTGTATGGATTTTTGGTTCAATTTACATTGTGTTATTTATTTCAATTTTTTATTGAACTGACTATATGTTGAAATTGACATTGTATTTTAGGTGGAAAACAATAATAGAGAAGCAAGTGTAGAAGATGTTGTCAATTATATGGCAGCACTAGATCATACTAAATCTAATACTAGTATCAAGAGGAAATATAGTTCATCAATAGATATTTCACAACCAGTTGTTGAACACCTAATAAGAGCCTCTCCAAATCATGTCAACTCAAATGAAAAATACCAACATATAATGAATTGCTTAAACTGTCTCACTGAGAAAGTTTCGCAGTTGGCTACATTTGTTAAGCCTATAGTTTTTGCATGGAATGACCATAATTCCATGAGTTCAGATCAGGTATGAAGCTATCCCTCAATATTTTGATTCTCAACTATATCAACTTTATATTGTATTCTAAAGATGTCTGCAAATTTCATAAATGTTTTCCACAACATTCCTTTATAAAATTACTCTCGTGATCTCTAGGAAAAGTATTATGATCATATATAGAACAGTGAATCTATGAAATTTTTCCTTTTGTTTCATTGAAATTCATTTTGACTATCCTAAATGTTTTCACTGTGACTTTTATGAAAAAATAACTATGAGATCAATGAATGATCTGTTAGGTCTCAAAAGTGCAGGTTTTTAAACCATAATGGGGTGCCAATCCCTTAATACACCTTTGGACCATGAACAAGGTAAACAAGATTGATTCCCCCGATATATATTAATTCCTGATAATCCATGGTCATATCGAGCCATCATGGGAATGAAAACATTCGTTCCACCAATGTTCATGTGTTACAATGATGTGCTTGATTTTGTTGAATCTATCGGTCTATCGGGGAGGACACCTTAGGAGTCAGCTTGAAGGGTATTGTTACACCAATACTAGGTTATTAACTGCTTTCATCAGGGGAATGCAAACATTCGTTATATTGGGCCATCGGGGGAATGCAAACATTTGTTCCATCAATGTTCATGTGTTACAACGATGTGCTTGCTTTTGTTGACTTTATCGGTCTATCGGGGAGGACGCCTTAGGAGTCAGCCCGATAGGGTATTGTTACACTGATACAAGGTTATTAATTTCTTTCATCAGGCCATCGGAAAGGATATGATGGGGGTTCTGCCGATGAGGCATTGTTAGGCTGATAGTGCTAATTTTTATTTAGGAATGGGGAAAGATTATGGAGTCTCAAACTCATTTATGGGTGTGACAATTTGGCAATGTGGGCCACAAAAGTAGAAGACTGCAAAAAATCCCGATTAATCCTGGTTTTTAAAAAATTTGTAGGCTTTTAGCCAAGCATCCATAGCTTGTTTGAAAACACTTGTTTTAGGCTTTTAGCCATAGCAACAAGGCAATGAACTATTTGATAAAATGCTTTGATAGACATGTATGAAAAATGTGTTAGCATAGACAAGGAAATGAACTCTTTGAAAAAATTCCTCAAAGAAATGAGGTCTCATGGTGATGGAATGCCATGACAATCAAAAACAATTTGATTGTCATGGCATTCCATCACCATGAGACCTCATTTCTTTGAGGCACTTTTTCAAAGAGTTCACCGCTTTGTCTATGCTATTGCTTACTATTATGCTTTTGATAGATTTTTTCCAACCATCCATAGCTTGTTTGAAAGCACTTGTTTTAGGTTTTTAGCCATAGCAAGAAGGCGGTGAACTATTTGACAAAATTCTTTGGTAGATATGTATGAAAAATGTGGTAGCATAGACAAGGCAGTGAACTGTTTGAAAAAATGCCTCAAAGAAATGTGGTCTCATAGAATTCCATGACAAGAAAATGCAATTGGCAGCTACTCCTAGTTATTAGTTATACAATGTGAAGTAATTACATAACTCCTTAGGTTGACTTTGTAAAAACTATATTGTAATTGAAATTTTCTCATCTATCAACATCTAGTTATTAGTTATGAAATGTGAAATAATGCTTTGAGTTTGAAAGATGTGCAATGCAATGTAATCAATGATATGAATATGAACTACAAAAATCTATTTTTTACAATTCATTAGTTAAACTCTTTATTTTATTTTCTCTCTATATCTCTATGCTATGGAAATTCCTTTCAATTTCAAAAAAATAGTTTTTATCTCTTGTTCTACAATTTTTACCTTTTTTTTTTAAATTCAATTTTTTTCTTGATTTTTTCTAGACTTTTTCCCGATTTTTTCAAAAAATCTTATACTTTTGGTTTGTCGATTTTTTCCCCAATTTTTTTTGCTGCTATGGATCATAAAGCAATAATAAAAATCTTGAAATTCTATTATTTTCTCATAAATTTCTGATTATTTGCAGTTCCAAGCTTTTGTACTTGCCCGTACAGGGTTTCCTTGTTCTCTTTTGCATTGAATTAGGTGGCTAGGTGAGTTAACTTCAATTTGTTTCTGATTTGGTGGATTCTTGAAGAGTTTTGTGCATTTTGTAGTCAAATTGTTGAAACAGGTCTGTAAAGACAGAGTTGAGGGTTTGTGAGTCTACAAAAATGGATTTTCACCCATTCCACCTATTGTGACTTTTATGCTTGGAAAGGCTCTGTTGACTGTTTTTTACATGAATCACTCATTTGGATATATATTTTTGCTTGATGGTTAAACTACATGTAGAGAAATTTTATCAAAGCAACATGAAAACAAAAATTCCTTGATGTCAATCATAGTTGTGTTGAAGTTGAGGTAATACAATAGTTGTTGTGGACAAAAATTTATAGCTTTTGCATTCTTTACTTGACTTATATTAACTTTGCATTATGATTAAACCACATGTAGGACAATTATATGAAAGTAGAACAAAAAGGAAAAGACCCTATCAATAGAGCTCTCCGCAAAGCTACACAACTTCAGGACAATGTTGACAATGATTATGTTGAATTCGAGGAATATATGCATGATATTGATAGTACTACTGGTGCTAAACTTGAGGTGAGTGCTATGAAATGTTACTTTTCCTTGATTCTGAAACGCTTCATGTATTAATGACTATTATGATCCTAAACAATGAACAAGCTTATAGAATAGTGAATAGACAACTAAAAAATTGAATGTAACCCATAGAACAATCATTGTACCTACTTTGTCACTTTTCAGTGGGGATTGCTAGCACTTCAATACTTCATGATGCTTGATTGTGTTTTAGGGCATTGCAATTGACCTTGTCAACAGATTGAACTTAGTGTGCTACTTCTTTCATTGGATGATACCTGTTATTCTTTCCTTCATGGATCTGCTGTTAACTCTTCATTATGGTTGTTGTTATTAAAAAAAAGTTTCTTTTGATATTCTTGCCACTTTCTCTTAATGTCTTCTTGCTGTTTAGTAATGATATTTTCTGCTTGATCCATTAAACTCATTTTTACAGCCATAAAACTCATTGCCCTTGCACTAAACTCACTGCTATAGCCATGAAACTCACTGCTACTACTACTTGTTCACTGGACATCATTCATGACTTCATTTTGCATACTCTTACACTATTTTCTAATAGTGAAAGGCTCTTTCTATATTATTTATGTGACCTCTACATCCAACCTTATTTGTTACTCCTTTACTACTACTATGAAATCCACAGAGAAAGATTGCATTGTTTCCTCAATGACTGCTCTTAATGGCTGTCACATGTTTCCTTGATACATTTTGTTCTTTGTTCTTGTTTTATATGTCATCATTAACAGGGTTATGTTGACTGAATGGGGTTATGTTTCAGAGCTTTAATGCCATTGTTTTTGTACATACCAATGTATTTCACCTTCACCTTGCAACAGTAGTAGTAGGCTCTCATATTGCATTCTTTGTTTTTGTGCATTAACTACCTTTTTATATGTAATAGTGTTATCATAACCTTATGTGTTTGATATGCGTGTATGGTAATGCAGTGTTTATATTTGTGGCCTTTGTATCTGATTAGCATGAAGCTAATAGTAACATTGTAAGCACTGCTATGAGTGTTGGTTTTTAGTAAATTAGATCATTGCAATTATTTTTGAAATTTTCCTTTTGCAATTATTTTAACACACACATGCAAGTAATATTTAAGTAAGTAATAATTGTTTTATTATGCAAACAAGGGTGATCATTACCTATCTAATATAATGTGTTTTTTTTTTTTTTTTTTGTAGAAATGTATTAATAATAAACTCAAAGAAGGGGATAAAGTTAGGGTGTTGGATCTGTTTGATGATGATATTGTGGGAATTGGGCGGATTCACTCCCTATCTATTGTAAATGGATTCAACTTGAAAGGAACAAGAGATGCAAATGTAAACATTTTAAAGATCACAATTAACATACCCCTTGTTTATGAAGACATAATAGATGGAGTTGTTCATCTGAAAGAGAAAGAGGGAACCTTCACACGGTGGCCACTAAAATATTTGCAAAAAATGACATAGTTGAACATGTTTATCATCTACTAGTTAATGTTAGACATCTTGGCTCATTTCTTTATGCAGTATTTTGAATGTGTTGTTCAAGGATCTTAATTATCATGGTGTATTTGAAAGAGTTGGAAACTCTTAGACAACTTTGACATTTGTAACTTAATATATATATATATATATTTGCATTAATTTTTTTATTGCAGCTTATCTTTATTTATCATAATGTTGAATCAATCTTTTAATTCTAGCATGTTGTAGCTTGTTCGTATATGTAATATTTTTTTTTTTTATGTTTTAGTTCAAGTTTAATATTATGTTAGTTTTGCATTATAAAATTTATGGTATTTAATAAATTATTCATTTCATGACTATATTTACTACCAATTAATGGAAACCAATAAATAAAAATGACTAAAGTAATGACTAAATTAATGACTAAATTAATTACTAAATATATGACTAAATATATGACTAAATTAATGACTAAATATATGACTAAAGTAATGACTAAATATGACTAAATATGACTGACTAAATTAATGACTAAATTAATGACTAAATATATGACTAAAGTAATGACTAAATATATGACTAAATTAATGACTAAATATATGACTAAAGTAATGACTACCATGACTAAATAAATGATGAGTTAACAACAATATATGACTAAATTAATGACTAAATATATAACTAAATAAATCACTACCGTGACTAAATAAATGACTAAATCAATGACTAAATCAATGACCAAATCAATGACCAAATTAATGACTAAAATCAATGACTAAAATTGTTTAGTCATAAATTTAGTGGTGTTATAAATGACTACAAATAAACCACTAATAGTCATGTGACTAAAGTTAGTCATTTATATGCAATTTTTAGTAGTTTATTTAGTCATATATTGTTATTTTTGTACTAGTGAGAGGACCAATATGAATCTAAAGAAGAGCAACCATTTGATCAGAAGATAAAAGAGAAGCCAATAGGTCCACCCTTAGATTTGGAGATTCCACTTTGCACACCACCAGGTCTACCAAACAAGGTAATTAATGGAGTCCATTCTGCATCCTGAACCTTTGTTTCTCAACCTTGTTTTAATCTTTGTCAAATATTCCACAATAGAAAGACTCAATCATATAGGAAGAGGTGGATCAACATGAAATTTTTGTTGGTTTTTCTTGTTTCTATTTTTTGAAAATTTTTGATGGTCTTTTGTAGCTTGGGTTGTAACTTTTTAGATCAGCTATGCTTTTAGTCATACTATATAGATTTTCCATTTTCTCTTATAGGTTGTGCATATTAAATCCATTTCAATGCTTGTGGATCCTACTAGAAAGATTGTATATCTTATGAAATTATTCTTAACCCTTATTGGAAAAGTTATGGTTTTGTAAAAAGTACCTTTGTTCTAATTTTTCATTGGATTTCAACTAAAATATTGTGTTATCTTATATAGAAGAAGGAAAACAAATTCAAACTATAAAAGAGACTTTAAATGTGTAGCCTGAATTTTTTCCCCCCTATTTTTTGGCATGCATTTTAGTAGAAAACATTGCATATAAAATTTAATCCGAGGATGTCATCAACTATAGTTGTCAATGAGCCTTTATTGTGAAAGCTAAATGGTTCAAGAGTCAAGGCCTTTTTTGATCTTTTGTAAGAGGTCCAGTGTTTAGATAAAATAACTAATGTTGCTGCACACGGTTTGGTAGAGAATACAAACACAAAGCTCAATGGTTTGTACAAACTTATATTTTGAGAAAGTGAGATTTTTTGAAGGCGATAATAATTGGATTTTGGGATCATTGCAGAATTGTGTACTAATCACGTATGTAGAAGTACATTAAAACAATGCAGTGTTCATTTGACTGGTTTAGGGTTTAGGGTACATTGGAACATCTGGTTACTATTGCTCAATGTTGGGTTTGTTTATTTATTTTTCTATGTTTTTTGATTAGGAAGTTGTTTTAATCAAGATCCTGAAGATGAAAATAACTTTTTTCGTTGTTGTGTTCTTGCATGCAATGTGATGATTCTATTTGCAGTGTATTTCATGGGGCTTCATTTTCCATATCATATGTATTTCATTGTGTTCAATATAGTATCCTTTCTATATGAGAGCTCTAATGTCCCTTGTGAAGATGGCTAATTTCCCATTCATTGGTGCTCTTTTCTTTGTGTTTGCTAAGTGGGACAAAAGGATTTTGGATTTGGTCTCAACATGGAGGAATTCAATGCCTTTTGTCTAAAAAGATTTGATCATCTCTATTTTTATGCTCATGGCCTCAATTGTTTTGTTTGTATAGTTATTTGGCCCTGTGGCAAACCAAAGCTTCATCATCCCTTTACTATCTCTACAAAAAGTTGTTACTTCAAGACCAGGATCACCTTCAAAGCACCATCTAAATTGAATTTTTAGAAACCTCTAGGGTGTGAGATTCACATTGCTGGGGAATTCCAAATTTAGTAGATTATCATTGTGAACCTCTTATGCTTTTCTTACTAAATATTTGACGTATTTTGTTTCATTATCCTCATTCGGAATTAGCTTTGGCTTCCTTGAAGTTGCATAATCATATGTTTGTTGTTTCTGTATTGGATAGTTGAAATTGATCTTCGTGGTCATTTGTGTAGCATCTCATGAACCACTTGGCTATATTTCTTAGTTATTGAATATCTATAATTCACTGAAGTGAATGAAATTGTAACAAATAGGTGAGTGAAATTTTAGTTGATCTCTGTATTGGATATTGATAGGAAAAATTTCTCTACAAAGATGACAAATTTTATCAGGAGGAGCTGCAAAGTATCAAGTTAATGATACAGAGCAACTTATACAAGTACCTCAACATATTACTTGAGGGGCATGAGCATTTTAAGGAGGAAACCTTGATGAATTTGAAAGGTCATGAAGTACATGAAAAAATCTCTCCTATAGGTATTCTTGTTGGAAATAAATGATTGGAGATTCTCACATAATGGAGGGGATTTTTTTTTTTTTGCACAATATAAATTGATACAAAATATATTTGTAATTTACTATATTATATTTTTTCCTTGGTGTATTCACTGTAGGTTATATTCAATTCAATTTTTTTGTACTCTTTTGCATTGGCGAAATCCTTTCCTTTTCAAATTTAGAACAAAATTTTTTGTTTTATTGCATTTAATAGGTAGAAGGGAAATATAGTCGAATTAAGAGCTGAGAGCTATCAATTATTCTGATAATATAAGTATGAATGCTATAGTATTTTATACCATATCCTTCATTATCACTTTTGGCATCTTGGGTTTAGACAATGTTGAAATTGAGAATAATTGGATTTGTAAATAACATCTGCAATGTAACACTGATCATTGAATGATAGGTTGGTTTATGTGATTGGAAATATTCTATTGCCATGATGCACTTCTATCCTCCTACTATAGTCTTTAGAGAATTATTTGATAGTTTGATATACTTCCATGGCTTAATAGTGTTCTTTATGTTTATTTCAATTAATGAACATGTTCTATAGGGTTCTAGATCCATTAGTTGCTACAAATACAAAAATAAGCTTTCTTCTCAAATATTCCTTTAAGAAAACATCCTTGGTGCAAGTTCTCTTATGTCAATTTTTCTCTCTGAAGCATTGTAATAAATAAGCATATTGCGCAACCAATGACCTTTGCTAGTATTATTTTAGGAAAATATTTATGAGCATGAGCAGATTTCTAGATAAACAATATCCTTATATTCTTAATGTTCTATAATTATATTTGACCAACTAGAATTGTTGCATTTTCAACTTGGCTTAACTGTTCAACTTGTATTTGGAATTGTGCAGTTAGCTTTTTGCTTTCATGATATAGTCTCAAAACCTAATTGAGATCATTTTCATGATATAGTCTCAACACCTAACTGGGTGAGAATATTCTCACAGTTATTGTTTTGAACTTTGTTTTTTTTGACTTATACGTATATTGTGGCGCAACAAAATCCTCTCCTTCCTTGTATGCATACTGGTGATGGACTGCATGGTGTGATCAGAAATGTTGATTTTTTCTAGCATCTCCTCATTTTTAATTTATTAATAGAGAGCTTCTAAAAGATGTGCAAGATTTCCTCCAATCTCAACAATCAATGTTGAGATAAAATGGAAGCATTGCTCTTGCAAATAAGGTGCTAAATCATTTATCCTTGAAGGAGATTTATGTGCATGAAGAAAAATTAGGAGGTCTTCCAGAATATTCTTGGACCCCTCATCTATGGTATCTTTTATTTGACTAACGTCAGTTCCAAAATAAGCGTTAAGGCGACCAAACCAGTCTTCATCATTTGTCATCATAAATCTAAAACTCAACCCAGGTAAATTGACACTTTTTAGGTCCCCTCTCTTGACAAGCCAACCCTCACTAGTATTAATTTGTGCAAATGGGTTTCAACATCTTTGTAACTTTCCAAAGATGTAACTATGGCTTCAAGGAATTTACCAACCTTGACTCTCTCACATAGATCTATGAATCCATCAGCTATTATTTGTTTCATCCTACTAACAAATAGGCTTTCAAAAAGTTCATCCCATAGAATCTTTGAGTGCTTCAAAACAATTTCACACATGCATTGCCATGGAAACTCAACATTTGAACCAAAAAAAATTTTAGCCACTCCAAACTCCCTTCAAATGCATTTAGATTGTCCAATGTTTCTCTGATCAATGTCTCATTCTCTACAAGTTCCTTGCCACTTTTCACAAGATCAAGCAAATACTTCTCCCCAAGCCTAACTGTAGAGAGAATATCATCTGCACATGTCTTAAGCCACACTAAGCAAGACTCTAATATAAATTCACTCAGAAAAATCATCAGGGTAGCTTGTAGCTTCTCTCTATGATTTTTCCACAACTACACCTCATTGTCTAGGTTTGAAATCCCACCAAACAACTATGATCTAGGTGGCACTGCCAACACAGTCTTATAAAAAAGAGGAAAATCGTTTAGAACCTCCAAGAAGAGTTCCCCAACCTAACATAGTGTTACCTATATGACTCTTACCACATTCTAAAAAATGGAATTGATTGCCCCCACCTTATCGGTCTATCATCCAGACGTTTCTTCTGGTTCCAGCGATGCGTCAACGGTTCTATTTTTTCATCGGTGTGAGGATCTTCTATTAGCAGGATGAGGTCTCCTATTCCCACGATGGTCTGATGGGGATGTCGTCGGCGGAGTTCGTTCCTTTCACTGGGACTTGGGTGGTGGTTCCACCAACGGGTCGATGTTGTTGGTGCTCATGATCTAAGTCAACACCAACAAAACCAAGGTTTTGGTCTTCTTGTGTTGAAAGGATAAGAAGTAGATAAGCTTTATATTTAGTTGAACCCACTTGAGATAGTCTTTGAAAACAAATTTGTGGGGCTTGATTTCACTAAAAAATGGAAAATGAAGATGCTCATAGCTTAATTGAGGACCAAATCACACCAACTAAGATGTGAGATAGGTGTTGAAAACCAATCTAACTAATCTTTTTGTGGCTCTATGTGTACCCTTGTTAAACTTGCTAGATAATTCGACCAAGAATGATTCAATAGGATTTGGTTTGTTTGTGAGGAGTTCTAGAAACAAAATAATCTTCCACTATAATCAAATTTTGCATAAGCTTTATTTATTACAATGTTCTCCCACCTGTTATGTGGTTGGCTAAATAGTTTTTCAAAGCATTGGTTCCTTTCCCCCATTGGATTTTTATTTCTTTGCTACCTTGGTTGAGTTCTTGAGTTGCGTTAATGGAAAATTGGTTCATCAAATTTATGTGAAGGCCAAAAAACTTTGCCTCTTCCTTCACCTTTCTATTATATTTTTTCATTGACTTGTTATAGGAGGTTATATTTCATTTAAGTGATTTGATCTTGTTTGTTTGATGATTGGATAATGGTCCCATAATCTTGGTAGACCAACATGGTGGGTTCAATATCCATATATTGATCTGCCAAAAAGGTCTCTATTGTTAGCATGGGCATCTCCTACATGGATCCTTTTTCAAAGGGATGTTGAGGTGTATGATCCTTATTAGGATAGAGGTGCAACAAGTCTGTGTTAGGGTCCCTATTTGGCAATGGACATTGTGGCTACTTGGCACAATCTAGTGTATTGTAGCATATTAGTAGATCGAGCTACCAATCTCCTCAACCATCTATTGAAGGTGTCAATATTGAGAGGAGAAAATTGTGGCCATTGATGGAAAGTAGGAGGCTAGGTGCATATGATATGTCCACGTGGCATGAACTAGTGTATTTCAACGATGTTTGCACTTTGGTGAATAAAACCACTCAACACTTTAGCCATCCACCAATTGGCTATAATCACTAATCTTTGGGGCAAGTTGATATGCACTTTCAATGTTGATTGATGTTTAAGTAAAGCCTATAGATATCAAGCAGTTTAATCAAATGGTTTTGGTGAAACCATGTGGTGTGATCTAATGAACTTTGATGGATGTAGGTACTTTGATAAATCATACCATTCAACACTTTAGTAGTCTACTGATTTTCTGAAGTTGTTGATCTTCAAGGTGAATCAAAGGGTATATAGTCAAGTGAAAAAAAATAAGTTTACGCGACATGTCTTGGTTGGATTTTGAAGTCAAAGATGTTCAAGTAATTTTGGGTTGAAGAGAAGATCTCCCTTGAACATTAATATTGACGTAAAATTGATCTAGACCATTAATTGAGTGGGGTTATAGTGCATTATAAGGGATGATCAATTAGCTTTTGCAGAACCATGTGGTGTCATCTAGTAGATTTTGGTAGATTGGTCCACCTTCCACCTTGGTAGTTCAGCTATACATTGATATAATTGGTAGATAACACTAACTAGTGGTTATATGGTTGTTAGTGGCTGGTGTTGTATTTTACAATATATCATTCATATGAAAGACTTTGGAGGGGTCCATATCCCAAAGGTTTAAATTTAATAAACATGAAGGCTAATTTATGAAAATCTGTGTATTATGAGAAGTATAAAAGGTGAGAAGCTATACAATGGATGAGAGAGCATGCATTAGCCTATAGAAATTTCGTCATGATAGGGATAGTGATAAATGAGCTTAGTGGATAAAAGTATAATAGTCAATGGAGTATCTTCAAGCTTTGGGACTTCATTGACATGCTACTGGTTTTTTCATGTTTTGAAGGATTTTAGGAGAACATAGACTAATGCATGAAGAGTTTTAAGAATACAAAGTAACCCTAAATGTCAATGCCAAACCTTGTAAGAAGACAAAACATGAAAATAAGATGAGCAAAATAAAGAAGAACAATACCAACATAACTAAGATGGTGACTACAGAGAAGATTTGGAAGTTATGTTGAAGGTGATCTTAAAAGGGTCACATTAAATAATTCATAAGATACGTCATAGACATGAAAGGGCAATAACATGGCCATTAGCCCGTCGTTGGAACCACCACCCAAGTCCTGACGACAAGCACAAACTCCACCGACGACATCCCCATCAAACCATCGCGGGAACAAGAGACCTCGTTCCGCCGATAGAAGATCCTAACACCAATGAAAAAATAGATCCATTGATGCCTTGTTGGAACCAAAAGACACGTTCGACCAATAGACCGATAAGGTAGTCCTTTTAAAATAAGTTTGTTCTACTATCATGAACCAAACAAGCATTATAATTAGAGACTAACAAGAACCACCAAGAAACTTATTGTTGACACATCATCAAATGGAAGAAGGATTTTTTTGGCCTAATGGATTCTGACCAAATCAATTTAAACCCAATAGAGAAGATCTCAATTGGGTTGGATAAGCCCCATCGAGAGTTCACTTTACAAAACCAATCCTTGGCGAAAGAGAGCACTGGATAAATGCATCTAGAAGAGCTCCCCAACAATATACAACCTCCATGGCACTGAATCATGTATCATCCTAGAGAAGAATTTCTACACCACAGCTGATTTTTGGACAAAATTCTGAATCAACGAATATGTTCTTTTATACTCAATAGTCAAGAAGAATGTTATACTAACCATGGATTTCACCTATTATAATTGTTCTTAGTTGTTGCACTACTATTTCTAGTTGTTATGCAACTGTTCTTAGTTGAATTATTTCTTTGTTCTTTTTGATGAACCCTTGGTGTGTGAAGTCTTCTAGCCATTTTTGTCATAATGAAGCAGATGGAGTTCAGGGGTTTTGTTTTAGATGATATGGGAAATTTTGTTTGGAACCAAATAGAGCTGAATGGGTGTTTCAAACTCAATCAAATCTTGTTTAAAACAGCCCAACATGAAGACAAGTGTACTTAGAAGATTGGGATTGATTTTCTAATCATCATGATTTGGTTTAGAGCCAGGAAATTGAAGAAAAATGGTGATAAAGAACAATAGGACATGGGTAGAAAATGTGTCAAATTGTTTTGGGAAAAACATGCCTTAAACATTAGAGATCTTCAAATTTGGGTAAATATTTTAAGAGGTTCCTTGCAAAATCCATTTTGTGCACATTCTACAATCAATCATTTCATTCTATGAGATGACATCTCTCTACTAGAGCATATCCAATTATAACATCCAGGTATCTTTTTAATTCCTCTGTCTTTCATCAATCTCTTTACTATTTGAACCTCGTACATATGTTTTAGAGAAGAACATAAGTTGCAGCATTTTTAGGATCCAACTAAAAATATGAATGGTTGATCAACCATGCACACCTAATGATCAACTATATATGTAAATTGTAATGCAATAAGGGTTACTAACATGTGAAGTATGTGCAACCCTCATCCACTAAACTTGCATGTCTGCATGCACCTAGAACCCAAGCAAAGCTTGCAATGTTAGGATGTGTTCTAGAGTGCTTCATTAATTCAAAGATTTTGAGAGGTTCCTTGCAAAATCCATTTTGTGCACATTCTGCAATCAATCATTTCATTCCATGAGATGACATCTCTTTGAGGCATTATGTCAAATAATTTAGGTGTTTTGTCTATGATTCCACATCTTGCATATATTGTCAACTTAAGCTAGTTTTTCCAATAGCTGTTGTTATTTGGTGTTTTCAATGTTGTAGAGTTAGATTTTCCTGTATACCTGAATTTATTTTTTTGTAAAATCAAGTTTATATGGTTTGGGGTTTCAAGGTGGGGTTTTACCTGACAACATAAAACCTTTGTGGTTGGGACAGAGGTATACACCTCTCTTGTTGATTACACCTTATCATCTGCTAGAGACCTTTGGGTGACTCCTAGAAATGGTACTATGATGGATTGAGGGGGAAAACAATAACAAAGGTGGTTGTGATAGTAAAGTGGAGGTTGGAATGTACACTATTTAAGTATTGTAAGATTCTAACCTAGAATCTAGAGGCACCAATTAGGCAAACCCCAGTCCTAGCCTTCATAAAAGAGTTTGCAATACCAATACATAAATGTAAAAATATATTTGATTTTGACTTGTATATCTGAATAGCTCTATTTCTTCTTGAATTAATCATTTAAAAACTAGTGCAAGAGCACCAAGGTATTTGTGAAATGTTGATTCATGGAGTCTTAGGTCAGTTTGAGTTTTGAGTCTAGAAGTCATTAATAAGGTCATGATTGACCAATTCATATTGTAAGTGTGTGCAATCATAATGAAGAGTGTTGGAGGCGGTGGCAGAGCTGTGAGAGGTGGTAATTGTTAGAAACCAAGATCAGATTTTCAAACTGAAAAGACCTTCCACAGAAGAGAAAATCAGAAAAAGAAGAGAGGTTGTGTAACGCCCCGCCGTGCGAACCCCAAAGGACAATTAAACCATAATTACTGCACAATTTTTTTTTTAAAGTAAACATAACATATATGTAATACACATTAAGTCATGACATGAATTCCATTTAAGCAGATTCACTAACACATACATCCCTTGGGGTACACGAAGAGTCATTACGAGACTGAGATCCACACAACAACAATAAAGAATAAAATCCAAAGATATAATCCATAACAAAATAAACATTAACAAATATAACATATACATGATAATCATTAATAAGAAACCATTTGAGTATATAAATACAACATATAAATAATTAACTCAACCCAATGAATAACAACTGCCATGGCCAATAACCACACCGAGTTAACAATACATTACAGTACAATGTTCTAAAGGTACAATGATACAAGAGTGTTCCCAATATGCATGGAAACCATACAACAAGAATCATGATACAAATGAATAGATGAAAACTGGCTCCAAGATGGATACAACTCTGGAGTCGCTGCAACCGCACCAATCCGCACCTCTCGATCCTCGACTGGGGACCCAATGGGGTGCTTAGCACGTTCCACCCGACCATGTGAGTCTGAAGACCCACCCCCCGTGCTAGGAGCTGACAATAAGAGTCCTCAACCAAGAACATCCAAACACGGAACCACAAGACTCAACAACATACAAAAGTATCATAAAACTCAAGGATTACAATGACATAATCAACAACAACCAAGAGTCATTAAAATAACTTAAAATCATACATCTCATCACATAAATCAAAGCAATGACTAGTAACAAGTAACCAAAGGATGATCATGAAACACTTCCAAATCAACTAAACATAATACAATTCCAAATTGCAATTAAACAACACAATAACATCATATCACAGTATCATAAGATACAAGATCGTAAATCAAATATAAATGAGATCATGCAAGACCACAAAACATACTAAAGATGTATTAAAACAATAATCATAAATCAATTTAAATCAATTCAAACAACAATCTAAAACAACTCCCACAACCTACTTCCAAAGGTACACAATAAAGTAAAACACATGGGCAACTAGGGGAGAGTGTCATCGCATAGTCCTACATGGGTTGTCCTGTGCTCTTCCTCCCAACTGGAGGCGCCGGTCCATAGGGTGACTCATGCGGAGCCGTAGACCTCTTGTGAAGACGAGGTCACGACCTTGCCAACCACGGCCTTCTCAGCCTTCCATTAGCCTACGGAAGCACTAATGAAGACGAGGCATCCATTTTATTAATCTTATAATGATATTACTACCCAACCCTCCTAAGTTAATTATTAGGTTTTCACTTAATTACAAACTCACTCGTGGGTTATCCTGTGCTCTTCCCCTTAAGCGGGGCGCCGGCCCCCACGAGGAGCCACTCTCCCTAGAGACCCAACCACATAAAACCAAGAAACCAAGGGTTGTACAACATAACAAGAATATTATATCACAACTGAGAAGCATGCGAGGCATTACCCATCTCGCTATAAATACAATTTCCAAGTCTCAACAAATTCCGTACAACCCTTTTAAAATCATGAAACCAAAACACTTGCCACATCAAGGGCCCATAAAGAGAGAGAACATCAATTATCAATCATCTCAAGCCTCTGGAAGCCAAAAGAATGAAAACCCATAAACAAAGGTAAAGTGAAGCAACATGAGTATTTCTCCAATAATTCAACACAAGGATAAAATTTCCTCAAATATGAGAGTAAATCAGAAAAAGCCATAACAAGGAAAGATTCATCAAGACCCATCTACAAATTAACAATGGCGTCACCTCAAATAGGAAAACGCAAAAGAAAATCAACCTTTAATTCACGAAATCACTAAATGAAACCAAAAGCCACCAACTAGGCATTCCATGGGAGACCTCAATTTTCTCCTCACAAGAACCCCCTTATGATGGTACGCAAATCACTTTCATAAAAACAACAACATAGCAATGACAACAATAATTGCAAGGCCACCAGATCTAATTTCAATTCAAAAATAATGAGTGAATACATTAAAATAAGATCAACCACCCCATCCAAACCACATAAACAACTTTGATACAAAATAAATCAAAAATCCAAGAAGATCAACCTCCCACAACTCATCAACAAAATACAAATTCCCAAATACATTGCAACACAAATTTAAAAGGACAAAGGATTCCTTGAATCAAAACTAACCTCCAAAGGCATTCACACCAACATGGAACAATCCTTCAACAACAGAGGTAAAAGCATGCAACCAGACATCCAAGGCACCAAATTTAAGAACACCTTAAATACTCAATCACTCACAACTCCACAAAAACACTTATATAATAAACATCAACCAACAATTCAATCGAGAACAATATTTATTAACCAATCAATTAACGACTAGAACTAAATAACTTTACAACTTCCCCATACTAAAACAATTCATGATAACCATCACAAGTATTCTAAAAGTCTTATCCATAAAGAGAACTTCCAAATCAACCATTAAATGAATATAAAGGAAATCAGTTTTCAAAAGATTACAATCCCATTTCATCAATAAACTACCCAATTCAAGATTACCCTAATCAAACACTAATCATACCCATACATTTAAATTTCCTCCTTCACCATACTAACTTAACATTCACTTCCAATATTTAAATTAATTGTGAAAACCATTTAAGACCAATTGTCTATACTTTAAAATGACAATAATAACAATATTCTAAATTCTTAAACCACATATTAAAACTTACTACCTTAAAATCTTAGATCTATCTAAATAAATTTACACACACAATTACGTTTGAAAACTACTACGCATTTATATTTATTTTAATTCTTTTTGAGGAGGAAATGTAAAAAGAAAAGATCTGTTCTACGAATCCAACAATACTACAAGATGAAATATAAAAAGAACAACTTATTTAATCCCATAATAAATTCTATTCCCAAAAATATTCACATTTAAACAAGAATTAAATAAACAATGCTGTTTTACTTTCGTAAACAATATCCACTCAAAGTTATAATTTAACAAATCCATAAGACAATTTTTTTTTCTATTTTACTATTATTTTCATTGTAACAAATTCTGCTTTATTTTTAATCAGAAAAGAAACAGAATCTAAATGTGAATATCTATTTTCTAAATAACAGTTAAATTACAGAAAATATAATTTTAATCAGAAAAGAAACAAAAACAGAATATATTTATACATTTGTTTAACTAACAGTTAAATTAACAGAATATATATTAATCAGAAATGAAACAGTATATATATATATATATCTTCTTAAATAACAGTGAAATTAATTAAATAATACTGCAATCAGAATAAATAAATTAATCTATATATATATAAATATATATCTACAAATATATATATATATATATATATACATATATATACATATATATATATATATACATATATATATATATCTAAATCCGCACAGAATTTTAATATATAGAAATCGCGTATTAAAAATTATATACAAACATTAAAATTTAAATGGGGATTTAATCCCAAAACAAACGCATAGCAAACCCCGCCAGCCGTGGACAGTCCAGACTGTCCACGGTACCGACGGTACCGACTGCACCAAAGGCAGTGTGGTGGGTACGGCCGAGGCCGTCCCCCACATAGCCTTTATAAATATATAAATATAAAATCAAAAATAAACTGCATGAATAGTGCGATGGAAAGAAATAACACGGTTTTCAATAAATTCGAATTTCCATTCAAAGTTTTCATTTGTTTAAAAATATATATATATATATTTATATATATGTATATATATATATATCTAATATATATATATATAAATATATGTATATA
Source organism: Sequoia sempervirens (assembly GCA_007258455.2). Classification (NCBI taxonomy): domain Eukaryota; kingdom Viridiplantae; phylum Streptophyta; class Pinopsida; order Cupressales; family Cupressaceae; genus Sequoia; species Sequoia sempervirens. The sequence continues at coordinate 92,938,549 of VDFB02000002.1, read as the reverse complement.
TATTCACAGAGGTTCGAATATTACAGTAACAGAGAATTACTGTACACATGCAATTCACTGTGCATGTTTGAAATAAAATGTTTTATAAGGTATATATATATATGAACCAACAATTCGAGGAAAGGTAATTGTTTTCAAGATCAATACTAATTTTTTTTTTTTTTAAACAAAATGAAATAACAGTATGTTGTTCAATTCCCAGATTGCAATAAAAACCCTTTTTTTTTAAATAAACAACCACAACCCAGAAACCCCAAAAATTTCATCAATCAAATAACAAACCCCAATTTCCTTTGATTAAACTGTAACCCCAATAAATTTTCTTCCTATCATTATCTAATTTTCAACCCTGAATACAAATTTCATTTACAAACACAAATTCCTATTTTAACAGAAGATAAATAAATTAAAAGAAGGAACCTGGCGTCCTTCGCTTGCAGAAAATTGAAGAAGCTTTGATCCTCTTGCTGTACTAATTCCTTTGCTGCAAATCTTCCAGCAACAGATCCAAATCTTCCTTCCTCTTCACCAATTTCTCCAAAAACATAAAAGAACTAAGGGCAGAAAAATGATTGGAAATAAAATTTCTCCAGCATTCCAAAAACCATCCCTCCAACAAGGAAAACCCTTATTAAATTCTATGCCCAGGAATCCTTTCAATTCCTCTTCCCGCGAATACCAAAAGTCACTTCTCCAAAAATGAAATTTAATTCCATTCAAATCCACAAAAGATGGAGTTTTATATTTGTTTATTCTTCATATTCTCCAGTGAAAACCAAAAGTCACAACTCAAGAAATAAATCCAAATAATATTTAATCCCTTTAATTCCTTTTGTTGCCTTTTCAAGTATTTATATTTCATTTTCTTTTATCAAGCATTTTGATTAAACTAAATAAATTTAACTCCACAAAAATGAACTTCTATTTGAATATATATTCATTATCTTCACAATACACTATTTGTTAATTACTTCCACATTAGAATAATTAAAATCAACCATTTGCAAGATTCTAAATAAGTATCCATTAAATTTCTTATTATAATAATTATCTTTTCAAGATTACTTGTTCATAACAATTTAAATCAATTTATCTAATAATATCACTTTTACTTTTAACGAATTAGTTTGATTGATCATTTGTTCTAAATCATTTGATTTGATTTAATTGATTATTATTTTAATTCCTAATTATATTTTAAATAACCTTGCAATTTCATTTATGATTTAATTAATTATTTAAACATGATTACTAACATATTATATTTTCCACACAATCAAATAACTCAGTAACCAATGAAACACACACACACACAAGTCCAAAACAACCGACACGGAGGGGTATTACATGTTGCAAAAGAATGTGCAACATAATATTATTCGAGAATTCAATAATTACATGATAACGATTTTCTTTATAAAAGCAAAGATGCATAACCCTAATCTTATCTTGAGCAACAAGATAGCTCAACAAGATAAGGATGACAACTAATTAACCTAGGAATTAAATAATTACCTAAGTAAACTTATGTAAAGTGTAATTAAATATTAATTACACCAACACCCCCCCATAAGTGCAACTTAGGGAGAAGCAAATTATTATGCAAAGATGAGTCCCGACAACAAGGCCTGATGAGGTACTCATTTACAAATGCAATGAATGAGGTAGAGAAGGAAAACCCAGTGGGAAAAAACCCCCCTACAATGAGATGACTACTGCAAAGAAGCACTAGAAGAACATTGTGGAGTAACAATGGAACTGCAATCTGACAAGCAAGGAAATATACTTTTGTCTACAACTGAAACCAAAACTGGAATCATGATAATGTGACAGCAGACCTGATGCCACAAAACACTGGATAACTCACAAACTGGAACAACCCTGGAATCTATGAAGCAACAGTAGATGAGATGATGACATAATCTAGAAACTGTGTATCTTGATGTCAATGCCAAACTGTGACTGAAACTCTTCCATGGGAAGGAGTACCAAAAATAGACTCTGAAACATTAACCATAAAAACATGGCCCTCAAACTGAGAAGAATCTGAACCAATGCGGATCAAGAAACATAATCTCTCAACTGAAGTGTGAACTGATGAATCCGACATGTGTCAAGCAATAGCAAAAAAAGTGGCCAAAAGAAACTAGGAGACCAGATAACCCATATGAGTTGCCAACAAATCAAGATGAAATATGGAGATCAAAGTGAAAACTACACTCTAATCAGATTATTATGCAAGAAACCCCCCTGAATGGAACTTTATCTCAGTTCATTTATTACAATAACCCAACGATTGTAAAAGGAGAGCATAATAAACATGCATAAAAATAAAAATAAAATAGACCTTAGATATGTGTAGAGGACTGAATTAGTTTTCCAACGCTGCAAGAATGACGAAAAAAGGATCACCGAGTCAAAAGATATGCCCTCCGGTGTGAAAACCACAACATTTGAGTTCAAAGGCCTGCAAAATAAATCTGGAGCAAAATATGGTAAAAACACTTGCACCATTGGATTGGCGTCGGAATCATATTTCCAACGGTATCTTGTTTGTGAAAAATGGAGATCGTATGCAAAAAATACGCCCGATTTAGTGCAAGTTGCTCCAAAATGCCCAATAAGGGTTGCAGGGCGCCCAGGGGGCTAAAAAAATGAGCCCCTGGTCCCATGCAGGACCAGGGGGCTGGCGGCTGGGGGCTGGGGTGGAGCCCCTAGTCACCCATACAACCCCCGCTGGTGCTGAGGGGGCCGGTGGGGCTGGTGCATAGCGCCTAGTCCTTAATAGGATCACCGTCGGTGCTTAGTAGAGCCCGTGGGGGCTGGGCAGGAGGCCCCCGGTCCTCCATGTGACCGGGGTGGTTTGCAGAGGAGCTCGCAGGGGCTGAAGATTGTCCCAGTGGCACTGGAAGGAGGGAGCCACCGGTGGCGGTGGCGGGCTCAATAAAAACTGGGAGCACCGGTGTGATTTCAAAAAAACCACGTTTTTTAATTTATTTTTTTAAATCGTGCCTTAGAATGCGTGCAGGGGAGGCCATACGGCCCCCCAGACAATTTTTTTTGCCTCCTGGACCAACTTCACCAAAATCGATGAAACGAAAGGCATTCTTAGGGTTTTTGGCTGCTGCGAACGCGATGGTGACCTCCATTTCTGCCCAAACTGCTCCGAAAAATTGTCTACCCCTAGATCTTGCAAAAAAAACTTTGAGCTTGAAACCCTCACAGATCTGGCAAACGATGCCCAAAATCTACAAAATAAAAGCCAATCTTGACTTTTTCCAGTGCTTTGAATCCAATGGTGAAGCTCGATCTGATCCAAAATGCTGCATAGATGAACTCAAGGCATGATACCTTCGAGGAATCTCGAACGAACCCTACAATGATTTTCTCAAAAATCTGAGAAGGGGCTGCAAATCAAGGCTCTAATACCATGTTAGAAACCAAGATCAGATTTGCAAACCAAAAAGACCTTCCACAGAAGAGAAAATCAGAAAAAACAGAGAGGCTGCAAAAGAATGTGCAACATAATATTATTCGAGAATTCAATAATTACATGATAAAGATTTGCTTTATAAAAGCAAAGATGCATAACCCTAATCTTATCTTGAGCAACAAGATAGTTCAACAAGATAAGGATGACAACTAATTAACCTAGGAATTAAATAATTACCTAAGTAAACTTATGTAAAGTGTAATTAAATATTAATTGGGTAAGTGCACCAAGATGGTTCCCAAAAAGGGGGCTTAAGTGGCCACTTTTTTTCTAAAATCAGGAAATGCTGACCTTGGACGTGAAATTGAGGATAGTTACACTCAAAATTTTGAGATGGAACAAAAACAAGGATCGAAGTGCTCTGAGTCTACTTTCTAAACTACTAATTTATTTTGAAAATGGTTGAGATTAAGGGGTTCAAAAGAGGGATGTACACAAATTAGTGATGTTTTTATCAGAAAAACATAACATAGCAACTCTTGTACGACCTGAGCATGGTGAAATTTTTTGTAGTATTTTTAAAATCGCTATAGTCAAAAGTTAGCTAACAGCATCTAGTTGATGCACAATTTTTCTGATAATTTTTTAATGAATATTTGATTTTTTACTAATTTTCTAAGTGGGAACTTCCTGAAAAGCAGAATTTTGGCCGAGCCCCTAATTTTTTTTGAAAATTATTGATTTTTTTAATTTTTTTTTTTTTAAAAATTTGTAGAATGGAGTCTAGTTTCTAAAAATGTAATTTATTTGAAATTTTGATGAACCGTTAATTTATAACAAAAAAAACACCAAATACTGCTTTTTGGAAAAAAACAGACATACAAACAAAAGAAATTATGGATGAAAGGCTTAACATTGTCAAAAACTGAAAAAAATTACATTGTTGGATAGCTAAGAGAGAACCTAACATTACCCATGTTTTCGATTTTGTCGATATTAAACTAGATGCAATCTTGATGGTGAGCACGGACCCGATTATGTCAAAAATTGTAGAATTTGCAAAAATACGTCTCTAGCCTTGTTGGGAATACCCTCCAAGCCTTTGGGTTGGTATTCCAAGGCAAATAATTTCAATTTTTTCTTTGTTTTTAACGTGAAATAACGCGAGTGCGTTTTGTAAAAAAAAATTCAAAAGTGGCCAGAAAATTGGTACCCAACTTCATGCACCCGCCCTTACACCAACAGTAATGTCATTTTTTAATAAACCCTACCCCAAGCTAGTGTAAAGTGAGGGTTTTTAGTTATAGATTTTAGATGAGAGTTTTCCCATCTAAAAATTGTTGATTAGGGCCCTATGTTGACTGGTAAGAAGATTTGAGTGGTTTTTTGGAGTTGGAGGAAATAATTTGGGTACCTCCTTTGAAACAAAGACCTAATTGGTCTATTAGGACAATGTTGTGTCTAGGTTTTGTGTGAGATGGTCCAAAGTGACCCATGATGGTTTTGAAGGTAAGTTATAGTTTTCCTTAAATGGTGTCTAAAAGAGTAGATAGATTGATTGTTGAGTGTTCATTGTGAGATAAATTCAAAAATCTGGGTCTACAGACCTAATAGATGAGTTGAATATTTTTTGCAAAGGAGTGCTTTGGAAGAGTTTTGTGAATCAATTGGTTGTTTGAATCAGCTTGTTTTGTGATGATTTGTTCAAAGCCAAATTGCTTTGCATCAAAAAATTTCCGTCATATTGAAGCTTGATGGGAAGAAGGGTCCATTGAGAGAACTCAAGGGGTGTTACTTGCTAGGAGGAGAGAGGTTGTGAAGTACTTGTTGGCTTGAACAAGTGAGTAAGCTCACCTTCCTTGTATTGAAGAGGATGTATCGGGTATGTATTTCCTCAGTCAGGATTAAATTATAACTGATGGTTTTGTGATGAGATGGTGTTGATGACAAATCATATAACTATGATAATTGAAATTATTTTGGTGGTCATATGACATTCTTTTTTAGAACATTTATAAAGAAAGTATAGATTAAATTTTGTTGTGCAGAAGCAGTGAGTAGGCTACATTCCTCTGCTTGGCTCAAATCTTGATTTGGGTGATGAGGACAGAGGTATAATGGATTTTGTTACCTCACACTTGTTCCAGTCATGTAATCACCTTGATGACTGTTACCTCACCCATGTTCCAGTCATGTGTTTACCTTGATGACTGATTGACTTGTTTTTAGGGCTTATAGCTCACAAGAAAAATGAAGGCCCTTTGACCTTTTAGATCATCTATGATAATTTAATTACATCAACAAAAAACCATGGAAGGATTTAAGTACTTAGGGTTTTTTTGAAGATATCACCGTACTATTTGAAGATTTTGGTCTGTACCTATTTTAAGCCAGATGTTATGCTTTTGGCCTTGAGATTGAGTGGGACTCTCAAAACTGACATTTTTTGGTCTTGACAATAGAATTTTAGTATGATATGGTTAAGATGGTTTGATTGAGAAAAACAAAGGATAAGCCTCAATCTTTTATGTCATTTAAAGATTGGAATAAAGATTATTGGGTAGGACAACTTAAGACCTTAGATTTGCACCAATTATATATGAGCTAGAGACCTAACCTATACCTCATGTAACTCTCCATGATTATAAATATGATCTTCAAATTAGAAATATATACATTATACGCAAGATTGATTTGTTTAGTAGATACTTAGGGAATGTGTAAACATGATAGTGAATACCTTGAACTAGTTAGCTTTATCTACTAGTTACTTATGATCAACTAAGGACATTTATATTTCAATTTTAAATAAAATTTCAATATTGAACTTCAAAATTTAGACAATTGCCACCTGCACTACACATAAATGGAGGCGCCCTTTTAACACATTTCTTTGATTATGCTTTCATCTCCTTTAACATTTGACTATACTAACTTATTTTGAAAAAAAAAAATGATTTCAGTGTTCTATCCCATGGCTCAGTTTTTGTTTTTGTGTTGAACAAAAATCAAACACTAAGCTTCATTATCATGTTGGATTGTTAGAAAGCTACAATGTGAATACAACTTCTTTAGAGTCTTCATTCTATTCTATCTCTGCAACTTTTTTCTTTCCAAATTTATTTTTACATACTAACAGTGACCATGAAAAAATTATTGCAAGAGTGGGAGGTTATTCTTACCTATATGAGCCACTTTGGTGGGCAGGCATGATTACTAGCAAGTGCTTATTACTTATTAAATCAGGTTTAGGTAACAACTATAGAATATTAATGTTTGACAATTGACATAGATTACTTGCATTCAAACTATTAATTTCCTTATTTACAATATTTTTTGAGATTATAGTTGTATGGCTGGAGAGTTTATATATTCATTTCTTTCAAAATTTATAGTTTATCTACAGTGACTTCACTACCAGTCCTTAACAACTATTTCAGAATCAAAATTTTAACTCAAAATTACATTCACTATCTTTTTCAAATAACTACTAACTACTCTGCAAACCAAAACCTCCTTTTCATTGCCCACAGTTTTGTAAAACCCCCAAAAACTAACTACAGACAACCAAAAAACTAAATTCATGACATAGGATTATGTTTATTGTAGAGTTGTAGATGAGCTACTCACCACAATTTCCATAGAGGTCCCGTTCATCTTCTTCTTCCTCTGAGGTCTCTGCTCCAACTTCTCCAACCGCTTTGCTTCATCATTTTCCTTCACTATCACCACCTCAACCTCTATTAATTCCATAATCAATTTCAGAGCCTTCCACCCGTGTGTTGATCCCTCTCTCCATCTGACCATTTCACAAAGGGTACACATTTCTCTATTTCTTCATCCTCTTTTCTTTCAAATCCCTCACCAATATCCATCCCAACTCATGAAATCACCCATTCCAATAGTGAGTCCATGACCTCTAGATAATCCTTACGCATCAATGCCTTCATCACCTTTTTCACAACTTCAATCGACTCTCCTAAATCTAAGCCCCAAGCCATTATCAGTGAATAAATGTCCAAATTAGTTTTGTACCCATGCTTGAGGTCATTGAATCCTCTTCCTAGAATTAGTTGCACTAACTGCACTAATCATTCATCGTTGTACAAGAAACACCCCATCAGTCTCTTTACCGATGCTTCTCCATAGAAGTGTGAGAGTTGTTTCTTCGTTTTAAGTGTGAAACCAACCTCCATCGCCTATACAACGACAGAGCCACCACCTCCTATACACCGTTTTCACACCTATTGTTTGCCACAATAGAGAAGCATCGAGAAATTAATGCCTCGAGAATTTAATAGGTTCATTCACATTCCTTTCCATAAATGCTCGGCGTATGATCATCGCCACCACCCGACTCCACACACTTCTCTCATTCACTTCAAGAATTAGAACTTGCAATTGATCCTTCATTTATTAGTAATGTCTTTATCGCACAACTGTTTTATTCATTTTTTTTTGCTTTCATTTGTAGTCATCTTTAGGTTTACTCCCAGGCATTGATATTGATATTTGACCAATAACATATTTTCCCTTGTTGTTATGAATGGATATTTGCATAGCAAAGCTACACTAACAGACACCATTGTAGAGCTCCCTAAAATGCACCACCCATTTCATTCTTGTCATTAGGGGAAAACATTTATTTTAAATATCTCGATAAAGCCTCAGGATGTCACATCAGTTAGTAATAATCATTATCATCGTATCGGTGAGACTGTAATTCTTCTTCCACTGATAGCCACCTTCTCCACCAATGAAAAACTTTCCATAGGTCTATCGGCGGGACGCCAGATAACATCACCCCGATGCACCCCAAATCCACCGATATACATTATGCACTTGATAATCCATGGTTATATCAGGCCATCGGAGGAATGCAAACATTTGTTCCACCGATGATCATGTGTCACAGTGATGTGCTTACTTTTGTTGACTTTGTCGGTCTATCGAGGAGAGAACCTTAGGAGTCAACCTAATAGGGTATTGTTACACCGATACTAGGTTATGATTTTCTTTCATCGAGTCATCGATGAGGCTATAATGGGGGTTTCGTCGATGAGGCATTGTTATGCCAATAGTGCTATTTTTTATTTAGGGATGGGGAAAGATTTATGGAGTCTCAAACTATTATGGTCTCATGCTTACTATTATGCTTTTGATATATTTTTTCCAACCATCCATAGCTTGTTTGAAAGCACTTGTTTTAGGCTTTTAGCCATAGCAACAAGGCAGTGAATTGTTTGACAAAATGCTTTGGTAGACATGTATGGAAAACGTGGTAGCATAGACAAGGCAGTGAACTATTTGAAAAAATGCCTCAAAGAAATGTGGTCTCATAGAATGCCATGACAAGCAAATGCAATTGGCAGCTCCTAGTTATTAGTTATGCAATGTGAAGTAATTGCATAACTACTTAGGTTGACTTTGTAAAAACTATATTGTAATTGAAATTTTGTCATCTATCAACATCTAGTTATTAGTTATGCAATGTGAAGTAATGCTTTGAGTTTGAAAGATGTGCAATGCAATGCAATCAAAGATATGAATATAAACTACAAAAATCTATTCTTTACAATTCATTAGTTAAAATATTTATTGTATTTGCTCTCTATATCTCTAGGCTATGGAAATGCCTTTCAATTTCAAAAGAAATAGTTGTATCTCTTGTTCTATAATTTTTTACCTTTTTTTAAAATCTGATTTTTTCCCATTTTTTTCTAGATTTTTCCCATTTTTGACTGCATGGGGTTATGTTTCAGAGTTTTAATGCCAATTTTTTTGTACATCCCAATGTATTTCACCTTCACCTTGCAGTAGTAGTAGTAGTGCTCTCATATTGCATTCTTTGTTTTTGTGCATTAGCTACATTTTTTATGTGTAACAATGTTGTCATAACCTTATGTGTCTGGTATGCATGCATGGTAATGTAGTGTTTATATTTGTGGCCTTTGTATTTGATTAGCATGAAGCTAATAGTAACATTGTAAGCATTACTACAAATGTTAGTTTTTTAGTAAATTAGATTGATCATTGTAATTATTTTTGAAATTTTCCTTTCGCAATTATTTTAACACACACATGCAAGTACAATTTAAGTAATGGTTGTTTTATTATGAAAACAAGGGTAATCATTACCTATGTAATATAATGTGTTATTTTTTTCTTCTTTTTGCAGAAATGTATTGATAAAGTCAAAGAAGGGGATAAAGTTAGGGTGTTGGATCTGTTTGATGGTGATGATGTGGGAATTGTGTGGATTCACTCCCTATCTATTGTACATGGAGTCAACTTGAAAGGAACAGGAGATGAAAATGTAAACATTTTAAAGGTCACAAGTAACATACCCCTTGTTTATGAAGACAAAATAGATGGAGTTGTTCGTCTGAAAGAGAAAGAGGGAACCTTCACACAGTGGCCACTAAAATATTTGTAAAAAATGATATAGTTGAACATGTTTATCATGTACTAGTTGCTAGACATCTTGGCTCACTTCTTTATGTAGTATTTTGAATTTGTTGTTCAAAGATCTTAATTATCATGGTGTATTTGAAAGAGTTGGAAACTCTTAGACAGCTTTGACATCTTGCAACTTGATATATATATATATTTGAATTAAATTTTTTATTGCAGATTTCCTTTATTTATCATGATGTTGAATGAATCTTTTAATTCTAGCATGTTGTACATATATACTCTTAGACAACTTTGACATCTTGCAACTTGACATATATATATACTTACATTAAAATTTTTATTGCAAATTTCCTTTATTTATCATGATGTTGAATCAATCTTTTAATTCTAGCATGTTGTACCTTGTTCGTATATGTAATATTTTTATTTACTTTTATGTTTTAGTTCAAGTTTAATATTATTTTAGTTTTGCATTATAAAATTTATGGTATTTAATAAATTATTCATTTTATGACTATATTTACTACCAATTAATGGAGACCAGTAAATAAAAATGACTAAATATATGACTAAATTAATGACTAAATATATGACTAAAGTAATGACTAAATTAATGACTAAATATATGACTAATTTAATGACTAGATATATGACTAAATTAATGACTAAATATATGACTGAAGTAATGACTAAATATATGACTAAATTAATGAATTAATATATGACTAAAGTAATGACTAAATATATGACTAAATAAATTAGGGGTGTATTTGGATGTGGCACTAGAGCAGCTAAGTAATTTTGAACAAGTGATGTTTAACCATACTTTAAGGGAAGGAAACATGGAAGCAGATCTTCTGTCTAATATGGGAGTAGTTGGACCCGGCTTTAAAGAATGTCTTTCAGGGTAATTCCCAGTGGGTGGTAGGGTGGGCTCCCTCCGCCCCTCATTTGGTCATTTGTCAAGCCATCACAGGGTGGACATGAGGTGGTGGATGGGATGGACACAGTGTTCGCGGAGTGGCAATGTCTTATCACTCCAAGCCTTTTCAAATTAGTCGAAGGGAGGTGAAGGGGTTTAAATTAAGTTGGCTACTCTTGAAGATAGGGGAACCCTTGGTGTCTAACAGGGGGAATGAATGTCACAGGATTCAAAGCATCGTTAGCTTGACACGTAGGGCACGACAATTATGGAAGCGAAAGCTAAAGGGTCGAGTGGAAACTCACTTCACACAAAGTGATAGTTATATGTAGGCGGAAGGACGAAGGCCGTAGGATACTGTCATGGAAAGGACGATATGCTCACCTTGCCATTATTCAGACTTGAGTGCGGAGGCTCAGCTTTACATCTCACGTGCTTTTTAAATGTTCTGATGAAGCCATTCTTAATGTATGGTCTTCAAAATATGGTTTGTCTTTTGTCTCTATGCATGGAATGACCGTTAAAATCGTTGCAAATGGCGAGGATGATGAAGTTGAAATTCATCATCTCCATTTCAGCGGTGGGGCTAGAATGTTTTGGTGTTGATACACCAGTCTCCTTGATGGCCACGGAGAGGTAGATAGCCTTTCAGGAGGTTACGGACCAAAGGTTAAAGCGAATTCTGCTCGAGGATGACCCAATGTCATTAGTAGCCGTCAAAATGGTTCTAGGCAAAGGACACTTGGAAAGAAAGGAATTTTCTAGAGACAACGCTCATATCTCCTCTCAGTTTCTAGCAGTGATTTTGGACCTGTACATCCCGAAGGCGGAGGCAAAGGAAATGATGGTGCATCTCTTCCGCGAGGACTTGCTTGGGGGTCTAGAGAAGACATTAAAAGCGTCTTTCAAAGGAAAAGGAATCCCATGCCCTGCAGACCTGGACCTCCTATGGGAGATGGATGATGCAGTTAAAGTATTTCCCTTCATCCTAGACATCAAAGGGCCAGAAATGTTGAGGCATAGAATGATAGCAGCCATGGCTGTGGAATTTTTGGAGAGAAAGTTGAAGCTTGTGCTAGAGGAAGGACTAGAATGGATGGAAGATTTCATAAGGTTTGCAGAATTAAATGGTTTTATGTGAAGCTCGGCCTCTGTGTTTGAAGTCTAAGTTTTAAAATTTAATAGCTTGTCAAACTTTGGTTGGTCTTTTAGTAATAGTGCAGTGGCATTGTAACTTTGTTATCAGATGGATGAGGCTCAGCCTCCAACCTAAATTTTTTGTATTGCTACTTATAGTAGTCTGTTTCTTGAAGCTTGCAATGGGACTGTAAATGTTGAAATGGTGGAATTTTGTCCCGGATTGGAATGTTTTGTTGTTTGGCTTGGTGTCCAGGAAGGACCTTTAATCCCTGCTTAGTAGATGCATGTATACTTTTATAAAATCAATATAAATCCTACCTTGTGTATCAAAAAAAAAAAATGACTAAATAAATGAATACCATAACTAAATAAATCACTACCATGACTAAATAAATGACTAAATTAACAACTAAATCAATGACTAAATCAATGACCAAATCAATGACTAAAAATCAATGACTAAATAAATGACTAAAATAGTTTAGTCATAAATTTGGTGGTGTTATTGTTAGTGGGCCAAATTTGCATGCCTCTACCAAGCTGTGAAATAACTCAGCAAATTTGGAGTAACACGAGACTGCTGTCAAGTTGTGGGTATCCTATTGTGAAATTAGACCTCCAAATTATGGGTTGGCTCCCTTTTTGATGGTGTCACCTAAACTATTCCTTGCTAGGAAAAGGGGAGAAAGAAACATGAAAGAAAAAAAAAAACCCTATGGTGATGCACCTAATGATTTCTCAAACCTATACAGTTGTTTTAACACACAATCTCATCAAAAACTTAGCTTAACTTAACACAACTCAGATATTTTAACATACCAATGCATAAGTATTTTGTAAGAAGGTTTGGTTCTCTTAACATTTCTAAAGGAAAGGAAATCATTCACAACTAAAAGACTATGTGAACCACCACATAGCTTACAACCTGTACCAATAAATATTTATCCTATGTTAAGGTGCTAAAATGAGACAAACATTGAAGGAGTTACCAAAACTCACAAGAACATTCATCAATCACCACACTGCACATAATGAGATAGCTTCAAAGAAGGTTAAAAGATTGAAATTCATTAATAAAATGGTGTCACATACTGCTATACATGTATGATATTGAGTCACAATGTTGTCCTTTAACTGAAAAAGCTCCAGAGTAAGTTGCAATGCCCTGCAGAAAGAAAGAAAGAACTCCTCCAAACTTAAGTTTGAAGATACTTAAGCAATTTTTAAACAACTGTCCACACAAGTCCTTTTAGAAACCCTAGGTCGGATGCATCATAAAGGCCAAAAAAGAATCTTCCAAAACTCCTCCAAAAAGCCATCCAAATGCAGAAAAGTCAAGCCAAGACCCAAGTCATGCCAAAAGTGTGACAAAACTGCCTCCAAAAGGTCCATCTCCCTCCAAAATAGTCAAAGACATCCTCCCACACTTTCTCCATGTTGGAAAGTCATCACCTTTTCCCACACATGTTTTCAACCAGTTTCCTTTGACTTATCCTTATCAACACATGTTTCTTTCAATTTTGTATTTAAAATAACATTTAATTAAATGGTTTATAGGTACACCATTTAATTAAATATTTTATATTACAAAAATAATGCAAAAATAAAGGATCCGAAAATTTCTTTCTAAGGTTCAAATACACCCCTTTGACCCAATCTCAAAGCAATAACACCCTTGCTTTACATAAATACTCATATTGAAAGTGATTTATAAAGGTCACTTAATCAATATTTACATTCATAATTCAATACAAAGCAAATCATAGTATATCATGTTGATATACACAAGGGGAGTTAACCTTTTAAATGAAAAGTTATAAATGATAGGCGAAAAAATGCCTAAGTCCTGGTTGAAGCATTAAATCATGTTGAAAAGTTATTAAAAGGAAAAAAATGCCTAAGTTGGTTAGCAAAGAAAATTAGGGTAAAAACCCTAAACACCAAAGTTGATGGAAAAAGCTCACAAGGCATTCATTTATGACCTTTTGAGCTTCTAGAAAACCTAACCTGCTGCCATCAAGGGTTTCACCTAGAGGATTCATGAAGGATTTGACATATCAATAAAGAGAAGACAATACAACCAATTATGGTAACTCTTCTGTGTGTATCAATCTGCATTCTTTTCTATTTTTGTGAATATAAGCTCAATTCGAGCTCTAGAATGATGAATATGTTGCATACAAATGGATACACTTTTTTTTCCCTGTTGATTTTTGGAATTTTCTTGAAAATTGATTGCTTTTCTTTTGAAGAAAAAACACCTTTCTGATTATCTAGGCCACGACCTTGCATTTAAATGTGCATTTTTCTTTAGATTTCTGAATAAAAATATTCACATGAACTGGTACCTATGGAAGCATAGCGATTCTTTGACAAACAAAAACCTTTAGAATCTATTTCCCTTATCGTAATCTTATGTACCATTTGTGGCATTTGTATAGTTGTCACTGGGAGCAACTTTTGTCAGAGTAGAACACTCTGATTGAGAGAAAACTATAAGAATATGCATCAACAATGTAACCATAGCAATCCCTCCAAGTAACAATGCAACACCTTTCTGAGTGGAAAAATGAGACCTCATAAGTTTTGATGCCATAATCACCAAAACTAAAGACCATCCTATAACAACCATAAGAGGCTTTCTTCACAATTGCATTGGCTGGTATAGCTCCTCTCCAAATGTATCAGCAAGATTATGTTTATCTAAGAGGTCATTCTTCAAAATAAATGCATCTCTACACCATTTTAGGTTCGAGTCCAATGGTAGCAACACAACTAAAGTTGTTTATATTCTCATGCTTTTGCTAGAATTCAAAATGTTGATTTGATATTTCTGTTGAAAGACTAGATATGCTTTGAGAAGACACTAAACAAGGTTTAGGCTAAACCTTCTTATCCATTTCACTTGTACTACAATGACCACCAAACCTATCAAGCATGTTGGGATCTTTAGCTTTCAAATTAGGTGTATTAAGGTGATCTTGAAAATAATTTGTAGTACTTATCTGCATGTGGTATGGATTACCAGCTGTTGTTGTTTGTTGAAAATGATGGAAAAATAGAACCTTGAATCTTCCTGTTTAAAGGCTCCTATAAACAATCAGGCATAAATGCTTCTGGAATTTTTTGAAGTGTACCAAAGACATTTCATATGTGACTTATGAATTTCACATCCATGACTACCATCCAACACTGTTCTTGGGCTCTGTATTGGGGAGACCCTCATCAAATGTCTTAATGTTTTCCTAGAAACAATATGGTCTGCAGTAACATTTCCTACAGAAGAAGTCTGCACTTCTATCCTTTTTCATAAACTATGTCGTTTTACTATCACATAACTTCATTGAATGTTCCCCCTTTGATCTTGATCTGCTGCTTTGTGGTGTCCTTATAGACTTGTTTGCAAGCTCCTTAATCCTCCACATAATTACCTTAGTAAACATGACCTCTATATGTATGATACTGGCTCATGGTATTTCCATAAATCTCTCTAAGGCATTGCCCCTTTCTTAAGATGACTATGCAAATGGTTGTCATGGTGATTATCACCCTATTCATTTACATAGTCTCTTCATTACTACCCTAGGTACTATTTAAAGAATCACGAGATGTGCATTACCGTGGTGAATCTTCATCATTGTCTTATAAGACTGTCATAAGGATCACATTCTCAATCATTTCCTTTAAAAAAAAAATCATACCTTGTTTGACATCTTTGCTGACATGGCTTTCCTTATCATTGTGCAATTGTTTAAAGGTCACTGTCTTCTATCCTTCATGGAAAATACTTGCCAAAACTCTTGTAGCTTTTAATGACAAGATTCATAATGACATTATATAAATAGGTGGTTGTTCTAAGCTCAGGTCTGAAAATTCCTGAGACCTTAATGATTGAAATCATGGAATATCAATGCTTTTTTACAACACTAATGGTTGTTCATGAGGCTGTTACTTTGATTTTGATGAGTGTTCCTTTGAAGACCAGTATCATATGACTATAATTTCTATATCTGCCTCTGATCTTTTTTCTCTTCCTCTAGGAATGGTAGCCTCAAAACCCTTGAGAGGTTGTCACTTTTGGTAGTGAATAGGTCCATTGTGCTTCTAAAGGTTCCTAGCTATAGATAGTGAAAAGGTCAGGGTAAGTGCACCAAAATAGTTCCCAAAAAGGGGGCTTAAGTGGCCACTTTTTTTTTCTAAAATTAGGAAATACTGACCTTGGATGTGAAATTGAGGATAGTTACACTCAAAATTTTGAGATGGAACAAAAATAAGGATTGAAGTGATATGAGTCTACTTTCTAAACTACTAATTTATTTTGAAAATGGTTGATATTAAGGGGTTCAAAAGAGGGACGTACACAAATTGGTGTTGTTTTTGTTAGAAAAAACATAACATAGCAACTCTTGTACGACCCTAACATAGTGAACTTTTTTGTAGTATTTTTAAAATCGCTATGATTAGAAATTAGCTAACAATATCTAGTTGATGTACGATTTTTTTGATAATTTTTTAATGAATATTTGATTTTTTACTAATTTTCTAAGTGGGCACTTCCTGAAAAGTAGAATTTTGGCTGTGCTCCCCCTACAAATTTTGGAAATTAATTGATTTTTTTTAATTGATTTTTTTAAATGTAGAATGGAGTTTAGTTTCTAAAAATGTAATTTATTTGAAATTTTGATGAACAGTTAATTTATAATGAAAAAAACACCAAACAATGCTTTTTGGACAAAAAGAGACATACAAACAAAAGAAATTATATATGAAAGGCTTAACATTGTTAGAAAGTGAAAAAAATTACATCGTTGGATAGTTAAGAGAGAACCTAACATTACCCATGTGTTCGATTTTGTTGATATTAAACTAGATGCAATCTTGACGGTGAGCACAAACCTGATTATGTGAAAAAATTGTAGAATTTGCAAAAACACGTCTCTGGTCATTGGGAATGCCCTCCAAGCCTTTGGGTTGGTATTCCAAGGAAAATACCAATGCTAAGGCTCAGGGATTCCCAAAGAAAAATATAATGTGCTCGCATTATGTCTTAGTTTTGACCTTTTTTTCCTTCTCTGGGATACATGTCAAACAAGACATAACGCGAGTGCGTTATAATGTG
The DNA here is from genome assembly GCA_007258455.2 of Sequoia sempervirens. Classification (NCBI taxonomy): domain Eukaryota; kingdom Viridiplantae; phylum Streptophyta; class Pinopsida; order Cupressales; family Cupressaceae; genus Sequoia; species Sequoia sempervirens. The sequence goes on along the minus strand of VDFB02000002.1, from coordinate 92,921,518 downwards.
CTTGCATTATGTCTTCCTTTATGTTAAATTCCACTATATTGAATGTTTGTTGATATATTTGTATGTTTGTATGTACATGTATACTAGTGTGTCATGTATGTATGCCTGTATGTATCAGTGCATGTATATTGTATGTATGCCTATATGTATGTATGAATGCTTGTATGGATGTAGGATTGTATGTACATATGTATTATTCTTGTATGTATTTATGTATGTCTTTAGAGGGAGGGAGAAATTTAAGAGAGAGAGAGAGAGTTGTCTAGGTAGGGTGGGATGGGGAGAGGGAGAGAGAGTCTGGAGAGAGGGAGAGAGGGTGGGAGAGAAGGGGTTGGAG
>VDFB02000002.1:92860137-92919807 GCA_007258455.2 Sequoia sempervirens | reverse complement strand
GAGAGTAAGAGAGAGTTTTGAATAATTAGATACATGATCGTTTTAGTAGGAAATAACACACTCATGTGATAATGTGAGCGCATTATAACGCGAGTGCATTTTGGCTTGCTCTGACAAAACGTATTTTTGATGATTGAGTGAAGTGTCCATGCATGATTTTTAGATTCCACCACCTTTTTCATGATCTTTCCACCACCTTTGCATGAAATAGCAGAGTTTTCATGTTGAAAGGCATATAATATCAATTCAAGTTTGAATTCTAGTGATAACTGATATACAATTAAAATTTGGAGGGGAACAATATTTTTAAAAAGTTAAATTGTTGAGGAGTTTGAGGAAAGAAGAAGCAAAGGCTACATAATTGGGTAGAACTCCTCCATTTGAAACTCTGGTTTTTTAGGTATGTGAAGTATTTGTACATTTTCTTTCATTCTATTATGGCTTGCTTTCATTTTTTTGTTTTGCATATTCCATGTTGATCATTGTTTGTTTGTCATGTTACAACCTTAGGTTGTCAATAGGACATTTTAAATTACACGATTCTATACACTTTCCAATTACATTTTTAAACCACATCTCTTTGAGGCATTTTGTTATTTAACAATTAACTTACTTTGTGTATGCTTCCAAAGCTTTCATTGAGGCATTTTGTCAAACAGTTATACAAACCAGTTGATTGTCTTGTCTATGCTACCAAATTTTCCATACATGTCTCTAAAAAATTGGAATATACTCCTAATGTAGTAGGGGGAGGCCTACAACACACAAACACATAACTCCAATATGCAAACACAATTTTCAATTTACAATTTCATCAGAACCTCTTCATTCAACAAATTCACATTGTTCCTTGTAGCATATCAAAGTCACTCAATTGGGTATAATTCCACTCACACAACCTTTCAACTCACAACACAACACACATCACAGACCCATTACAAAGCCTTTCAACATATCCAACAATCACCAATGCTTGTTTTGTAACAAATTGCACAAATCAGGTTTTCTACGCTTTTAAGTGCCCAAATTAGCCCACTTTTACAAAGGGACCACCTTCAAAACTTGTCCAAAGTTCAAATTACAGCATTAGATTGCAAATATTCAATCATTTACCACCCAAACCATAAAACCCTCTCCCTAGGCTTAAAAACCCTAGGTTTTATTGAAAGTAGCACTTGCCAAACACTCCAAAACTTGAAAACTGTTCAAACAAGCCTAAAATACCCTGCTCGTGCTCAATCTAACATAAAATAATGCTTCCCAACTCAGAAACTCAATTTCACTCACCAAAACCTCATTTTTCTTAAGGAAAACTCAACATTTCCTCATTTGGTTTGACACCCAATCCAAGGATCATCCTCTATTCAAGTTTCTCATGGAATTTTATAATGTTTCCCTCCTAAAACAAACCACTTCAACTTCCAAAACTAACATTTGAAAGAGGTGACAATTGGTCTCCCTCTTTAATAGACTTTTACAACCCTTCACTATTTGTTAATTTGACAACTTAGCACTTTTTGCACATTTTGAAAATTCGACTACCTAGACCCCTAAATACTATTGAAAAAATGACCAATTACATTACCACATGGTCTTATAGACCTTATGAAGACAAAATTCCTCCAAAACTATAATCTAGACCTTATGACCTTAAATGGATTAACAACTTTTAATGGTGCTCCTGCACCAACTCCTCCCACATTGATAGCACCAATTTAAACTATTTTGATTTTCATCTCTATTTCTAAATTACCTCATCAGTAAAGATACCTCATCACCTATGTTTTCTATTTATGAAGCCTTGAATGACATATATTTCATTTATTTTAATGAATACATTTTTTGAGGAACTAATATTCATCTCATTACCATGCTACAAGTAAAATTACCTGCCATGCTAAAGAAACGAACAAGACACTAACAGATGAAGAGCTCCAAACCTTCAAAGAAAAGGAGAAATTATAGTTGAGGGAATATCATGAAAAGAAGAAATTAGAAACGATTGAAGAAAATAAGCCAATTGAAGATGAACCTCAACCGTAAAAAAGAGAACAAAAATTGGTAGCACAAATGGAACAAATATGAAAGTTTCGTGCTAGGACAGATTCAGATACCGTAGTTGGAGACACACCCTCTACCACAAGTGAATACGAAGGGACACCATTAAGCACAAGCGAATATGGAGGGACACCATCTACCACAAGTGAATATGGTTGGACACCATCCACCACATCCTAAGTTGAGAGTACATCATCACTCAAATTTGATGAAGAAGGTATGCCATCATTCCCATGTGAAGATCAAGGTATGTATTCTACTCCACCCTCGATTGAAGGTACGCAATCTAGCCCACCTCAATTAAATATTCATGAAATTGCTAATGTTGAGATGTATGTACCTAGGAGAACACCCAGAATTTTGTGTACAAAACCAAAGTTTTTTATTAATATTGATGAGGATATTTTGCATCACATGGAAGGTAAGATTCCATAACGCACTTGTAGAAGATATGCTGATAAGATTTGGAAAATATTCTTTGAAAGGCTAAATGAGACTGCAAGATGTCAACTATTTGTTCAAATGATGCAGGTTTTAAAGTACAAAAACATCATGAAGACTTTTGGGTTGAGAACATCGAATGAATCAAGTGAAAACACTATTGTGAAGAATCTAATGGATGCTTATGAGAGTGTGGATAAGACCTCACACTCAAAGGATAGTAATGTCACCTGACATGTCATTACATCGACTTTGGTAAGCTATCAAACAAAGAGATCTCGTCTCATTAAAAAGACAAGCGAACAAATGAGAATTAGTAGAAAAACTTTATCAAAAGTCGTTCAAAGGCGACAAAGAATTGAGGGCACTGATTCAAATGAATTATGGGAATTCTCGGGGAGACTGCCACATAAAGATAAAAAATTTGTTGAAGCATTGAGAACACTAATTGAAGAGTATTGGAAGAATTATACAAGGCCATCTCTAAATCAAAGGGATGTCGTAAGAAGGAGAATCGGTAGTCAGAACCGTGAGCCACATCCAAAGCATTTTTTGGATATGACTCACCCAATTTTTTCATAAATTTAAAAATGATTATCCTCAAATTAGTATTTATCAAAGATTTTTTGAAATGCTTAAACCTTTTTATGTCAAGATAAATCACACACACACTACTTGTTGTTGTAGACTACATATTGAATTCTCTAACCATTATGATGTTTATCATTTTATATGTTTAGATTTGCATACTAACGATGTTTTGAAAGATTGTGGCATAAAAGCCCCACCAAAATATTCAAGAGAGTTCTTATCAAAAAAATTATGTGAAATAGAGGATGGCCAAATATTCTATAGGAAAACATGTTTGGATGGTTCATGTGAGCGTTGCGGCGGCTTGCAATGAATGCCAGTATGTCAACATATGGAAAGCACATATGAGGTGGGATAGAAACTAGTAGATTTTGGGAAGTATAAAATAGTGGCATACAATACAAAATATGGGTCTCAAGCAAAAAGGTGTGATTTGGTTATTTAGAAGATTCTAGTGTATCAATTTATGTCCATGTTTCGTGAGAATCTAGTGTATGAGTATGCAAGGCATACCCATAGATCCTGATGGCTGGAAACACAATTCAAGCTATGCAAGGACACCTTTCCAATTGGTAGCATAGTATCAGTGGTTGAATTTGCAGAGAACTACACTCTATAGCCACAGTGTGAGGTGCAGTCACAGTATTACAACTCCACATAGGTTTCGATATTTGTGCACATAGCATTCATTCATGTAGCTGATAGTATAGAGGACCAAAGGAAGGTATTGAGGGAGTATCACTTTTATATTAGTAATGATTGCACACATTCTCCAAAGTTTGTGCAAGGTTGCTTCTAGATGTTCTACAGTGACTTGGATCAGAGGGGCATAGCATACGGTCGACATATAATATGGTTGGATAATTGTGCAACACAGTTCAAGAATGCGTGCATGTTCTACTGGTTGTGCAGGATGCATCTTAGTACAGGTGTTCAACATATGTGGAACTTTTGTGAGGTCGGGCATGGAAAGGGGGAGCATGATGGTGTAGGATCATGCATGAAAAGAGCATTAGCATGAGAAGAGTTAAAGTATAAAGACAATGCAAAGTTGACAGATGCAATATCAATCGTCGAGTGGTGTAATGCTTCGATGCATCCAGGTAATGAAAGTACGTCTTCAGTTCATAGATTTTTTTGGTTGATGGATGATACTAACATTGCACCATATAAGGATTGTTGTACACTAACAATATCGAGTGAGCTACACTCTTTCCTTAGCTCAAATGTAGGTTCATGGAGTATCGATACACGTAAGATGGCATGTTTTTGTTCTTCATGTACAATGCAAGCCTAGAATGATTGTGAGTCAAGGGAGTGGGTTGAAAAATGGTTGACAAGTTATCTTAGCCCACTTTTCATGTACCACCCTCTGACGGAATTGGAACTAACACAAGTGAAATCATCAATCAACTCTGACCACGTATCAGATCTAGTTCAACCAAGTAATATATCTACTTGCTTAGTTTTTGAAATTCCATATTGTTATCTTACTTTGTACTGTATTCATAATGTTGACTAATTTCAGGAGATATGTCGCACATATCAATACAGGGCATGTTTATGCAGTTATTACAGATGAAGACAACAAAGAGGGAACAAAATATTACTTGTGTCATTGTGTTGAAGCCAAAAATAAATTGGAAGGCCCAGTTATATATGGAGAAAACATCGAATACCCTACAGGCTCAGTTGTTGTTATTGGAACATGGCTTAGAAGGTACCCACATAAGAGTGTTAAACATTGGTTGTTTCAAGCATTTGACACACATCGTAAGACTCTTCATTAATCAAACCTTGTCATGGCATCCAATGTTCATTTGACCAAATATGGGGGTAGACCTTTGAACAAGACCTTGTGGAAGGTCCGCGAGTTTGACCATGAGGCAATACTTGACACAATAAAGAGTAGAGAAGACCCAGATGGTTCATTGGATTAATTCGTAAGTATATGCACAATGGTTCTTATTAATTTATATTTGTATCCACATTAATTTGTTTGATGCCAATACTATCATCTTATTTTACTTTTCATATTTGTAAGTAACCCGATAAACATTGATTGGTGTCCCCTTGCAGAAAATGCAGATTTATGAGTCATCCAAGAGAATCTTAGGCAGAAAAGAAATGCAACATCCCTATTTTGATGATCTTGACAAATATCAGTTATGATTTTAAGCCATTAAAAAAGTGTGTACGAACCTTTGTGAGGGAATTTCAAGTTATTCATTTGAAGTTAACCTTATCATGAGCACCTATGATGTAGACATTATAAGAGCATCTCGAATTTGAAGATATTCTATTCATGAGAGGTGTTGTGTGCAATAGATATCTTGGAACTCCTAGTGAAGATGCATGACTAGGAGTGACTGAGTTGAGAGACTGCCATGTCTATCTGTAAGTTCCTTCCATCTATTTTCATTTCATTTCCATTTTGGATGAGTTGTTTCTTTTTATTCTTTTACTTTGTGTATCTGTAACTAAACTAGTAAAAATTGATTGGTCTCTCCTTGCAGAAAATGTTGATTTTTGAGTCATTGAAGAGAATCTCAGCCAAAAAAGTAATGCAACATCCTTATTTTGATGATCTTTACAAATCTCAATTCTGATTTGAAGCCATTATAAAAGAGTGTGTGAAGCTTTGCGAGGGAATCTCAAGTTACTCATTTGAAGTTAACCTCTAAATGAGAACCTATGATGTAGACATTATAAGAGAAGCTCGAATGCATGAGTGACATTGTAAAATATTTGTGAGAATAGAGTACCTAAGGCATTGTAAGAGATTTACTTGTAATGAGATTTACTAAAATATTGAAATTTGGTGCAGGGCACCAAGGTTATTGAGAAAATTTGGTTCAAGAAGTCTTTTAAGTTAGTTTTGTGTTTTGAGTTTTATCAATTGAATAAGGTCATATTAGATGGTCAATTGATTTATAATGTAATAAGTCATGTTAGTTACAAAAACAATAGTTAGGCATGATTGGAAAGATGTAGAATCATTTGTAAAGGCTATTTAAAGCCTCTTGAAGGCTCGAACACAATGTAATTTTGGTGCAGGAGCACCTAGTCTCCTAGTTGCAAAATTTCACTTTTTGCAGGTTGATAGGTGGTCAATAGATTATATTAAGGTATTTTGTGTTTATTTATGCTAAATAAGGTCAATCAAGACCATTTAAGGTGTATTAGGGTGAGTTTTTGAGTCTTGGTGGTCAAATGTGCAAAAAATGCATTCTTGCTACAAAATTGTCAATATTTGAATTTGTAGCCTTTTGAAGGAAAATCTTTGAATTTGGTTGTAAATGTGCAAGAATGAGGTCTAAGAGTTTGATATACCATTTAGAGAGCTTGGTTTTCATGGAGTTCCTTTCAAAGCCTCTTCTTTTGTTGTTCCTACGGTAAACTGCTTGATAGAGTTGGTGGAATTACCTTTCTTAGTAATCACTATTAGTGAGATTGAGATTGTTAACCTTGAGAGAGTATGACTTGGGAGAAATGCATTTATATGGCTATTATTTTCAAATACTTCAAGTGGGATGTACTTTGCATTGACGCCATTCCTCAATCTTCACTTGATGGCATCAAGGAATGGTTGAACTCCATGGATATAAAGTATTATGAAAGCAGAATGAACTTGAACACATGGAAAATTTTGAAGAGTATTATTGATGATCCAGATAAATTTATTGAATTTGGTGGTTGGGAATTTTTGAATATGGAAGCTAGTGATTATGATTCTGATAATTCAGAAGAGTCAGAACAAGGATATGAACCCTCTGATGTAGAAGAGGAATCATAATCAGATTTCATGTAGCCACCATCAAGAGTGTTACCGATGCAGAGCTAGGAGGATTCAACAACACATCTCACAAACCTTCAATAATAATCTAAAACAATCTTTGTATAACACATGTTATTAGGCATTGTATATCACATTGGAAACATAGCTATGGTAGCCCATAATTTAATGCAATGAACAGTCATTAATAAATTCCACAAAAAAAATAATGAAGCCAATCTCTCTAGTGAGATTGAATAAAACATATTTATATAATTTTCCTCCAATTTTTATGAATATCCAACAGTGGAAATGAAAGTTATTTCATTTTTCCCAAAACTGCAAACCCTAGGTAGGGTTCAGACCTGCCCTCACAAAATGGTCATAGCTTATTCAAATATTAATGAAATTTGATGAGACTTGAAGAAAATGGAAGTAGATTTACATGGAAAAAAATCCAATTGGTTTCATATCCAAAATATATACTTTACAATCTATACCATCAGATTTTTCATACTATAAATTCTGCACAATATTGCTAGAATAGGCAGTCTCACCAAAATAGTCATATCTTCCACAAACCTCAATAAAATTCAGTGAGACAAAAATAATTGGAAACCAAAAATAGAGATATTTCCATCCATATATGATAATCTATTATCTGAGTCTATACCAGGCCATACAAAGAACAATTTTAGCCTGAAAACAATGTAAAAATCAGAAAATGCACACAAAACTTGAGGTTGCCATTCATCAAACTTCAAAAATAATGTCTCCAACCCCCAATTCGAGTTTTTGAGGGTGTATTTATACATTTAAAACCAAAACCAACCATTTTCAACTACCTTTTGATTAGTTTGTTGACAAAAAACCTTAATAACACTTTTTGACAAGTTGCTTGACAACTTTCTTGAGCAACTTTTACAATTTTTACAATATGAAACAACTTTAAACATTATTTAAAAAATGACTTAAAAAATGACTTCCTAAGACTCAAAAAACTCTAAAATGGTTTGATAAACCTTATTATAATACCCAATACACAAAATAGAGCAACTATTTACAAATGACCTTATGAAGGCAAGAAATCAAACAGGTGCTCCTGCACCAAACTCTCGGGGGAAAAAGGATTCAAACCCCTTTGAATTGTCTTCTTCTTGATCTTCCAGTTGCTTTGCGCTTTTTCCTTCATCTTGGAAATTATCCCTGGTTCCTTCTTCCTCTTCTTCTTATACCATATCTTCTCCATCATCTTCTCAACTTCTAGGCTCCAAAACTCCATTTCTTGTGTATAAAGCTCAGTAGCATCATCTATATCTTCATTCTCATCATTAGAGTACCATATAGCAACATGTTCACCATAACCATAACTTGCATCATACTCTTGAAAACCTTCATATACCTCATTAGCAAACAAATCTGCAACATTTTTATTAACAACCTTATTATCAAAAACAACATTATCATGAATATCAATATCAATGTTATCAATAACTTTATCATCATCAACTTGAGTATCAATACCAAGGTTATCAGTAACATCAACAACCTTCTCAACTTGTTCATCAACAACAATTTCAACAACTACTTGAGTACCAACAACAACCATATCATTAATCTCAACATCAACATGTTCATTAACCAAAAAAGAAGTTTGTTCATCTTCAAACACAATCGGAATATCATTCATCTCAACTTGTAACTTACCTTGCTCAACTTGAACAATAGATTCAAACTTTACCTCTGCCTCATTTGTTTCCTTCTTTTGTTTTCTTTGCTTCTTCATAATCTTCTTTAGAGGCCATCTTAACCTCTTTTACATTGGTATATGCCAACTCCTTAGTGCTTTCTTAAGAAGTTGGTGTTCTTTGGCTAATCTTTCCACCCTTTTGCTCATCTCTTCCAAGGCTTTCTCAAACTCTATTTGTCTTGCCTTCTTTATCTCCATCTTTCTCAACTCTTTTTCCTCTCTTTCCTTCTTCCTTCATGGATCCTCATCCTACAAAAATCTTTCCAATCTTCTCAAAAAATCCATCTTCACAAACAATTCTCTCCTTTCTTCCACTTCACCTTGCCTCACCTAGGCAATCAGGTTCTTTCCTCAACCTGCACAACACAACACACAACCACAACCACAACCACAAAATCTTCCTCTACCCTGACCTTATTGGCCTAGGATACCAATTTGATGCAGAGCTAGGAGGATTAAAAAACACATCTCACAAACCATCAATAATAATCCAAAATAATCTTTGTATAACACATGTTATTAGGCATTGTATATCACATTGGAAACATAGCTATGGCAGCCCACAATTTAATGCAATGAACAGTCATTAATAACTTCCACAAAAAGAATAATGAAGAAAATCTCTCTAGTGAGATTGAAGAAAACATAGTTATAGAATTTTACTCCAATTTTTATGAATATACAATGGTGAAAATGAAAGTTATTGCATTTTTCTCAAAATTGCAAACCCTAGGTAGGGTTCAGACCTGCCCTCACAAAAATGGTCATAACTTATTCAAATCTTAATGAAATTTTATGAGACTTGAATAAAATGAAATTAGATTCACATGGAAACAAAATAAAACTGGTTTCATATCTAAAATATAGACTTTACAATCTGTACCAACACATTTTTCAGACTGTAAATTCTGCACAATATTGTTAGAATAGGCAGTCTCACCAAAATAGTCATATCTTCCACAAAACTCAATAAAATTCAATGAGACAAAAATAATTGGAAACTATAAATAGAGATATTTCCATCCATATATAATAATCCCTTATTTGAGTCCACAACAGGCCATACAAAGAACAATTTCATTGTGAAAACAATGTAAAAATCAGAAAATGCACACAAAACTTGAGGTTTCCATTCATCAAACTTCAAAAATAATGTCTCCAACCCCCAATTAGAGTTTTTGAGGGTGTATTTATATATTTACAACCAAAACCAACCATTTTCAACTACCTTTTGATTATTTTGTTGACAAAAAACCTTAATGACACTTTTTGACAAGTTGCTTGACAACTTTCTTGAGCAACTTTTACAATTTTTACAATATGAAACAACTTTAAACATTATCTGAAAAATGACTTAAAATATGACTTCCTAAGACTAAAAACCTTTAAAATGGTTTGATAAGCCTTATTATAAGACCCAATACACAAAATAGAGCAACTATTTACAAATGGCCTTATGGAGACAAGAAATCAAACATGTGCTCCTGCACCAGTTACAAGCCAACAAGATGGAGGGAATTCTTATATAAGGATAATTTCCAAAGTTGTTGGTACCGGATTTAATACCAACTACAATGGAAACATTGAAATTCCCTAGCAGTATTTATGTTGAGGAAATTTCCTTTAGATGCAAGGATTCAAAGCACATCAACCATGTGGTACAAATGATTAAATCCCAGAGACGATCTATAGCAATGAAAGAGTCTGAAAAGGAAGAGAGAGCTACATAGGTGACTCAGGAGAAACTTTAGCTTTCAAAAAAAAATCCAATTAGGTGGTAGACATGCGGATTAGGCCAACATTTGGTGGAAGAGGAAGAAAGATGATTGGAACTCTGGAGACCCACCATACTAGATTTCAGTATTCAAACATGAGAGTAGAAGAGAGAGCTAATATCATGTATCAAAAAATTAAGCATGCATTCTTCCAACTAGCAGAGAAGGAGATGATTACTTTGCTTCATTTGCATTTACATAACCATATCAAGTCGTGGGAACCAAGAAGACCAAAGATGTCCATTTTTATGTGGAGGTAATGGATTTGGTCCAAACTTTAGGAGGGGCAAGAAGGTCAATGTATGATCCTGATGAAATTGAGGAAGAACAACAAGAGAGGGACAGGAAAAATAAAATCAATACAAAGTTTCAAGGATTTGTGAAGCGAGTAAGAGAGCTATGGGATTAGCCTCATCTAAAATATTTTGAACTAGAGTTTGATATACCATTAGAGAGCTTGGTTTTCATGGAGTTCCTTTCAAAGCCTCTACTTTTATTGTTCCTACGGTAAACTGTTTGGTAGAGTTGGTGGAATTACCTTTCTTAGTAATCACTATTAGTGAGATTGAGATTGTTAACCATGAGAGAGTAGGCCTTGGGCAAAAGGAATTTGATATGGCTATTGTTTTCAAAGACTTCAAGCGGGATGTACTCTACATTGACGCCATTCCTCAATCTTCACTTGATGGCATCAAGGAATCGCTGAACTCCATGGATATAAAGTATTATGAAAGGAGAATGAACTTGTACTGGCGGCCAATTTTGAAGACTATTACTGATGATCCAAATAAATTTATTGAAGATGTTGGTTGGGGATTTTTGAATATGGAAGCTAGTGATTTTGATTCTGATAATTCAAAAGAGTCAAATCAAGGATATGAACCCTCTGATGTAGAAGAGGAATCAAAATCACTCTTCATGTAGCCACCATCAAGAGTGTTACAAGCCAACAAGATGGAGGGAATTCTTATGTAAGGATAATTTTTAATGTTGTAGGTATCAGCTTTAATGCCAACTACAATGGCAACATTGAAATTCCCTAGCAGTATTTATGTTAAGGAAATTTCCTTTAGATGCAAGGATTCAAAGCACATCAACCATGTGGTACAAATGATTAAATCCCATAGATGATTTGTAGTAATGAAAGAGTTTGAAAAGGAAGAGAGAGCTACATTGGTGACTTAGGAGAAACTTCAGCTTTCAAAAACAAAGCCAATTAGGCTAGCAGATGTGTGGATCAGGCCAACATTTGGTGGAAGAGGAAGAAAGATGATTGGAACTCTGGAGGCCCACCATACTGGATTTCGATATTCAACCATGAGAGCAGAAGAGAGAGCTGATATCATGTATCAAAACACTAAGCATGCATTCTTCTAGCCAGCAGAGAAGGAGATGATTAGTTTGCTTCATTTTCATTTGCATAACCATATCAAGGCATGGGAACCAAGAAGACCAAGGATGTCTAGTTTTATGTGGAGGTAATGGATGTGGTCCAAAATTTAGGAGGGGAAATAAGGTCAATGTATGATCTTGATGAAATTGAGGAAGAATAGCAAGAGAGGGACAGGAAAAATAAAATCAATACAGAGTTTCAAGGATTTGTAAAGCGAATAAGAGAGCTATGGGAGTAGCCTCATCTAAAATATTTTGAACTAGAGTTTCATATACCATTTAGAGAGCTTGGTTTTCATGAAGTTCCTTTCAAAGCCTCTACTTTTATTGTTCCTATGGTAAACATGTATAATAACCTTCAATACCTCAAAGGAGAGGTTGTTGGTTGATTTGTAACCCATTTTTTTTATCAAGAAGAACGTTATTTTCCAAAAATTTATTGGTTTTTCTCACTTTTCTTGTTTTTGTATAGCCTGTATGGATGCTAAGATGATCTGAAACCTATTGGATTTTGTAGATTGATGAATTAGCTTTCATTTTCACCTATTTAGAGGTTCTAGCTCCTTGTATAGTGAAATTTATCTTGTTTTTACTACTGCAACCTACTTTCACAGGGTTCTTGGATTGAAGGGTTTCATGATGTAATTTGATCCATTCCACTTTTTGTGCCTACTGTAACTTGTGGAATGGGTCCTCTAACTTGTAAAATACATGCCTAACCTATTTAGAATTTTGTGGAGTCAAGGTTAGGTGTTTGGGATGATGTTTTAGGGCTATAGCAGGGTATTTTCATGATGAAAATGAGGGTTTCAAGTGGTGTTTTGATAAAATATGGGAAGGACTATCCATGTAATGTATTATTCACCATGTGCAAGGTCTGTTAAGTGTATTTGGTGCTTTGTTTGGGTCTATCAGGTCTGGGAGATAGGAGTTTCATTAAAACCCCAAGTATTTTGCTTGAAATCGAGGGTTTGGTGTATTAGGGGTCTAGATGTCTTGGACTTGGAAATAAATCATGGAATTGGAGGTTTTGACACATAACATACTATTTTTGAGGAGTTTGAGTAAAGATCTAGTCTTTAAAAGGCTGTCTCTTTTTAAATAGGGCTAATTTAGTAGCCTTTGTGCAAGGTGGTCTATTGGATCTTAATGATGGTACAAAGAAACATGGTATGATCTCTTGGGAATTTTTCTTAGGGTCTGTGTTAAAGCTTGATTGATGTTTGGTTGGCCATTGGACGACCTTCTCTAAAAGATAAGCCCATTTGATGAGATTTGGAGACTATAAGCCTATTGTTGTTAGTTGATTCAATTTGGGTGATTGTGATTTCAAGGTTGGTGTCTTGTTGAGGTCTGATTAGTTGATGTTGAAAATAGTTCCTCCACCTTGAATTGAATCAACAAGCCCTCTAACATAACAAACCCCAAAACCCTCTTCTTTCACAAGTTAGGCAATGGTTTATTGAAAACCCATACTTGAAACCTTCCCACAGCCAAAAAAATCCTAAAACACCTTCAAAAAGATCTGCACAAGCTTAAAAGTTCAAGAGATATTGCTTCCCCCAAAGATTTCTTCAAACCCTAGCAGTAAACCACCATTTTCCACTAAAAAATGCACCATTTGACATCTAGGGCATCACCTAAAAACCCTCTATTCACCTCCCTTGTGCAAAAAAATTTTCACACATGTTTTATAACCATAACTAAGCCTTTCCATCAGTTATAGAAGCATACAGTGGGTGAAAGACTTAATATGACATTTTAATGCACTCAAAACCCTTAAAATAGGGTATACAAACCAACCCTTAGTAATTGGCTTCTAAAATGAACAAAATCACTTGAAATCCAACCAAACCAAAACTAAAATAGAGTTAAGTCTACTTCCCATGAATTCCATCGAAAGAGAGCACAATCACCTGTCAGAACCATACAGTTCAATGAAACATCAAATCCCAAAGTGCAAAAGGATAGCAATCTTTGACGAGGTATTACTCAGATACAATGGCACTTACGAAATCTCCGTTGGAACCTATGGGATGGAATTGCTCACAATAACTCTCAGTTTTTGTTATCTCAGAATGGTTTTCCCGTGCCCAAATTTTAGTTGATGGAAAAAATGTCAAATGCGCAGTGGAAAGTTGCAAAGTGGTGCAACTTTCTTAGTAACTTGTGTGACCAAATAGATTGTTCTAATGCGTATGAATAGGTATTTTATGCTAGAATGGTCATCTTTCACACCCAAACATGGGAATCACCTGAGCTACGTTCAATCGGATCGATCCCTTAAGGGTCCAAAGTGCAAAATGGCTGCAAACTTCATCATGTTGTTACTCGGATACCATGATGCTTAAATTCTCTTCTAATCCTATGGAATCATATTAGGCCCCTCTACAATAACCTCTCTCGGTTTTTGTTATTTCAGAGTGGTTTTCTAGAAAATCCAGCTGCTTAATGGAAAAAGGGCAAACGCAAGTAGGAAAGTTGCAAAGTGGCAACTTTCGCTCGCAACTCGCAGACCAAAAAATGTTCCAATGCCTCCGAATAGGTATGTTTATGCTAGGTATATCCCTTCGCACCCACACGCGGAATCACTTTGAGCTATGTTCAACCGGATCAATCCCTTAAGGGTCCAAAGTGCAAAATGGCTGCAAACTTCAACATGTTGTTACGCAGACACCGCGACAATTAGAAACTTCTTGTTTGATCCTATGGGATTGCATTAGGCCCTACAATAACCTCTCTCGCTTTTGTTATCTCAAGTGGTTTTCCCGTGGTGTCCAGATTTTAGTTGATGGAAAAAGTGTCAAATACAAGCAGTGGAAAGTTGCAAAGTGGTGCAACTTTCATTCTGTAACTCATGTAACCAAACAAACTATTCCAATGCGTCCGAATAGGCATGTTCACACTAGACATGGTCCTCTTCACACCTAAACATGCAGAATCGCCCGAGCTACGAATAGCCAATTGATCCCTTAAGGGTCCAAAGTGCAAAATGGTTGCAACTTAATGTTGTTACTAGATACCGTGATGCTTAGAAAATTATCGCCTAATCCTATGGGATCGTGTTAGCCCTTCCACAACTCTGTTTTAAGATCTCAAAGTGTCTTCATGGTGTCCACCGCATCGATGGAAAAGTGTCAAATGCAAGTAGTGGAAAGTTGCAAAGGGTAACTTTCGCTCGCAACTCATGTGACCAAAAAACCATTCCACATTTGAATAGGTATTTTTACGCTAGGAATGTCCCCTTTCACACCCAAACATGCAAAATCACTCTGAGCTACGTTCAACCGGATCGATCCCTTAAGGGTCCAAAGTGCAAAATGGCTACAAACTTCAACATGTTGTTACTCGGATACCATGACACTTAGAAACTTATCTTTTGATCATATGGGATTGTGTTGGGACCCTCTACAATAACCTCTCTCTATTTTTTTTTATCTCAGAGTGGTTTTCCTATGGTGTCTAGTTTTCAGTTGATAGAAAAAGTGTCAAATGCAAGTAATGGAAAGTTACAAAGTGGTGCAACTTTCATTTTGCAACTAATGTGACCAAACGACTGTTTCAACATGTACGAATAGGTATGTTTATGCTAGGAATGGTCCTATTTCATGCCCAAATAGGCGAAATCGCTCTGAGCTATGTTCAACCAAATCGATCCCTTAAGGGTCCAAAGTGCAAAATAGCTACAAAATTCAGCATGATGTTACTCAGATACCGTGATGCTTATAAACTTCTTGTCTAATCCTATAAGATGGTGTTGGACCCCTGTACAATAACCTCTCTTGGTTTTTGTTATCTTGGAGTGGTTTTCCTGTGGTGTCCAATTTTTAGTTGATGGAAAAAGTGTTAAATGCAAGTAGTGGAAAGTTGCAAGTGGTGCAACTTTCGTTCTAACTCGTGTGACCAAATGAACTGTTCCAACGCGTCCAAATAGGTATGTTTACGCTAGGAATGTTCCTCTTTCACACCCAAACATGCATAATCTCGAGCCACGTTCAACCAAATCAATCCATTAAGGGTCCAGTGCAAATGGCTGCAAACTTCAGATGTTGTTTTGCCACCATGGCTTAGAAAATTTCATATGATCCTATGGGATGCTTAGGACCCTCTACAATACTCTCTCGGTTTTTGTTATCTCAAAGTGGTTTTCTTGTGGTTTCCAATTTTTAGTTGATGGAAAAAGTGTTAAATGCAAGTAGTGGAAAGTTGCAAAGTGGTGCAACTTTCATTCTACAACTCGTGTGACCAAACAGATTGTTCCAACATGTCTGAACATGTATTTTTACGCTAGGAATGGTCCTCTTTTGCACCCAAACACATGGAATTGCTCTGAGCTACATTCAACCAGATTGATCCTTTAAGGGTTCGAGTGTAATATGCTGAAATGGGCCATTCCACCTATTGTTCAGGTTGTGTCTTGGTGATATGGGCTTGATGTAAGTAGGATAGGGAGTAGTAATAAGAAAATATCATTGGTAAAGGCATTGAAAGAGATTACTAATGATGCCCTTGTTGAAAATTCAGAATTGAGGCCCCTTAAAAGCAAGGATAGAAGAGGTGAAAAGAAGAAATTGCTTGAAAATAAGTTAGAATAGGTTGGAAATAGGGAAAGGTTGTTGAGTTTGATGTGTTCAAAAGGTTTGCAAGGATAGGGGAGGTCAAAATTATGTTATGACATGATGCCCTAGTTGGAAAAATAGGGGTTTTGAATGAAAAAGAGAGGTTTGAGGGAGTAAAAGTGGGTAAAGTCAAGAGGTAGCATAATTTGGTGGTAAATTAAGTTTGTGCATGCAGAATGAAGAGTGTTGGAATAGGTTTTGAGGTTTGAGTTTAGGTTCGGGGATTCGGTTCGTTTTGGGTTTGTTGGTACAAAAAACATGTAAAAATAATATATATATATATGCAGCCTAGAAGCATGAATTAGGATTAGAATATCACATAACATCATATAAAAAAAAAAACCACCATAAACTTGAATGTCATTTAAAACATGAATGATAAATATTCATAGTGGAAACATGAATTGTGGTAGCTTGATATACAAAGTTTATTGATGCTAGGATTCAATTTGTATGATTTTGAAAAAAGAAGCCAACTGAGTAGAGTTATCAGCGTTCTTCATAAATCATAAGAATTTGTTTAGTACACTAGCCATTTTGATGTCTTCTTGTAGTCTCAAACATTATTTTGTATCATTGTTACATTGGTCTTGAGAGTGGTAGCTTAATATAGCTCCACAATACAAAATCTGGTTTACCTGTGCAATGTAACAATGGCATAGGCATATTTTTCTTTCAAAGAACCAAAGGGTGACTGCACAATTGAAGTGTATAAACACATCTTTTTGTAATATCAAGGATGCTTTTTGAAACTTCCATGCATTGCTAATCTAAAAGGAAAAGTATTTTTCCTAATCTATATGTAGCCATGCTTTTGACATTGTCAAAAAGAGAAAAACTTCTTGAATGATGCAAAGCATGGCCAAGCAGTTCTAACTCTTCGCATGAGAGAAGAGAGATGTTGGAGAGTACATCAAGTCAGTGAGAACAAGAGTGTAATGTGTTTTAGTTTGTAGTATTCCTCTGTTTCTCTATAGATGTGTGATAAATTCTCAGTTCAGTGATGCAGAACAATTTTTGAAAAAAGAAAGTTGTGTCACAATCCGCTTTCAATCTAGCAAGAAAAAATGAAAGCTCAGCCTCTTGGAATGAAAATGCTTGTTTGCAAAAAAATGATTAAGAATGAGGTAGTTAAGGTGTTTGAAGTGATTTAGAGGTCACTTTTAGGGTTCCCTTGGGTGTGGGTCAAAGTCAAATTCCATAAAACATTAAAAAAATGTTCAAAAAAACACTTTTTTGGATGCCTAAGCACGCGAGTTATGTCTTGGTTCACCTGGGTTCTGTCTGGGTTTTGCCCGAGTTCTCTTGGGTTCTGCCTGGGTGAACTAGACCAAAAAATGAAGGACCCTGGTGGAACCCACAGGTGAACCAAACCAAGATCCACACCACCTGAGCAAACCAAGACTAGAACCAAGGCTAAAATAGAAGAACCCGGTAACATAGATAATATGTCAAGAAGTTGACTACTTCATCTACTCTAAATATTATGTTTTGCAAGTGTTGTGAAGATTATGTATCCTTTTCTTAATTGAGTTGTTCCAATCAAAGGATTAAATATATTGGAATCTTTTTATCAATCATTTCATGGAATACCAATTGAAAACGTGTTTTTTTATTTTAGATAAAGTTGTTTACCATCAATCAATTAATTTATTCAAGACAAACCATGAAGGACAACAATGATCAATGCTAAGGCTAACTAATTAATAAGTATACATGTGAATAAGTCAAACATGTACATGTCAATAAGGGAAGCACAAGTAGTCACAAACACGTAAGCCTTGAAGTATACACACGAATACATAGTATACACAACTTAATACAAAGTATATGAACAAATACAAGATATACGCATGAAAACGCGTAAGTTGCAAAGTATACATTGGAACACACATAAGTCACAAAGTATACACGTAAGTTGCAAAGTATACACTTGAATACATGCAACTCATATCTATTGAACCATGAATTTATAATGCAAATATGGACACCATCGATAAAAAATATTTGTATTAACCAAATAGCCATGTACGCATACATCAATATATGTCGATATAAGTATAAAATATAGGTACAAAATAGCCATATAGGCTTACAAGAATGCCATATAAGCATACAATGTCAAATATATCCAATACAAAATATGTACAAAACTGCCATGTAGGCATACAACAAAGGGCTCTGGAATCAAAATTCATTTCTCTCCATGCTTTGGAAATAAATTCTTTCCCTTTGTTTGTCGATCCAATGGCGATAAGTCTGTCACTCATTTCTGTTGTGCTTGAGGAGTGCTCCTGCTCCTCCTAGTATTGTTAAGTTCTTGGTGAATTTTTAACTGTTACAATAAGAAGTAAAGACATTAATATATAGAAATTACAATATAAAAAATGATATATTTAAAAAAATAATCACTTATAGCCATCTCACGATCACTCTACACAAGGGAAATATTCGCATGCCGATGTTGAGGTGTGCTCAAGCCTTGTATAAACCATCCAAATAGAAATTAAACTACAAATCAATAATGGTTTGATTTTTCACTAGAACACACATCTATAACAACGAATGTAAATTGAAATTTAGTAATTTTCCTCATACCTCCCTTGTCAGAGCCATCGAGGATTGTATAGCAGATGAAACACCGATATCCATTGCCCTCGTAACATTTGGAGGTGTTTCCGCCACCAACATATGAAAAATAAAACAATAAATTATTCAATCACAAAAAAGTTACAATAGTGATCCACGTCATGACTTATAATGTATGAGATCTAATGAACAAAATTTTGAGTACATATTAAACTATATATTTCTAATTATCATGCTTACTATTTTCCCTATCCATATCTTGTTTGAAGGGACATTTTTTTAGGCTTTTACCCATAGCAGCAAGCCACTGAATCATTTGATTAAATGCTTTCATAGACATGTATGATAACTATGGTGGCATAGAGAAGGTAGTGAACTATTTGAAAAAATGCCTCAAAAGAAATGGGGTCTCGTGTTGATGGAATGCCACTACAAACAAATGCAGTCATGGCATTCCATCACCATAAGACTACATTTCTTTCAGGAATTTCTTCAAAAAGTTCATTACCTTCTCTATGGTATTATTGCTTACTATTATGCTTTGATAGATATTTTTCCAAGCGTCCATAGTTTGTTGGAAAGCACCTATTTTAGGCTTTTAGCCATAACAGCAAGGAAGTGAGTAAAGTTTGATAAAATGCTTTTGTGCACATGTATGAAAAATGTGGTATCATAGAAAAGGTGGTGAGCAGTTTGAAGAAATGCCTTGAAGAAATGTGGTCTCATGGTGATGGAATGCAATTCCATCACCATGAGACCACATTTCTTCAAGGCATTTTTTCAAACTACTAACTACCTTTTTTATGCTATTGCTTACTATTATGGTTTCATATATTTTTTCCAAGCATCCATAGTTTGTCATGCAGGTGCACCTTTGCAAGCACATGCCTCCATGTGAAGTAATTGCACAACTGCTTATGTTGACTTTCTAAACAACTATATTGGAGTTGAAATTTTGTCATCTATCAACATCTAGTTATTAGTTATGGAATTAGAAGTAATGCTTTGAGTTTGAATGATGTGCAATGCAACATAACCAATTATATGAATATAAACTACACAAATCTATTAAGTACAATTCATTAGTTAAACTCTTTATTCTATTACCTGCATGTAGATTTGAGTAAATCCATTGGCACTGGGAGGTGTTCCCTCGAAACCTCCAATATTACCCTATTAAACATCCAAAATGACATATTAAAATACCATTTGTAAAACAATGTTATTAACATGTCATAAATTTATAATTTTTTACTAGTTACATACCCCACCGATAGGTGTACTACAGAAAAAAAAAGTAGGTGGAGGGCCAACATATCCAGTCTCAACACTATGACCCTACAATTTTATTAAAATCATAAAACTAAATTAGTTAATCTTGCATTTCAAAATAAAAATTTAATAAATTAAATTCAATGAACATGCTAACTTTTACTTGAGTATCAATGCCATACGCATCATGCAAAATGTCAGCCACCCTCTCCATCTCCGTAGCTACATACAAATCCTACATAGCAACCTCCTGAGTGTCGGTGGGGTCATATGAACAAGTTGCCCCGCAAGATTAACACACATGGGTTCAAAGGCCACCACTTGAAGACTCCCTTGGATGGCGCTGTAGAATAGGGCCAGTATTATGGATGACACTCTAGGTCAAAGTGTTGATTTCCTGCAATGTCTCTACGTCTGCACTTTCCTTCACGACAATAGGCATAACAACATGCTCACAAGGCGGCCTAGCGAGAGCTCGTCTCCCTTGCTGCGTAGGATCCGGATGTGCACCGGGCCTATCCTGAGCCGACCCCCCACCTCTCCTCTTGAAATCCCTCATATCAAAATAATTTGGGATTTTGTTCAATATGAACTCATTGTATAGTTTCCTAAGAAAATACTGGGGGACTTCACAATTGTTGCACGGTCGGTCATCAAAGACCATGTACCACCTATCATAAAAATGGTTCCTAATCTCTTGGTGGTGGCACCAATGAATAGGAAACCTCTTCACATTGAGGCTAAGATTTTGATTTGTGCATGGGTCAATGAATAATGAGCACAAATCACCTTTTGTAATTTTTAAATCCTTTACTTGTTTATATGATATTTTATCCGCATAATATTCCCTAGCCGCTCGCCTACTATCTTGCCATCCAGTTATTTGTTTGCTAATTGAATCTACATTTTTTAACATATCTTTCAATGAATTTGATAGGGTGATTCTTTCTGTGGTTGAACCATTTGGATCACTCAACCTACTAATAAAATCCTTAATTTATTTTTTGTTGTTCTCAATTTCACTCATTAAATTTTGTTGAGTTCCAGGAGGGTGTTGAGTGATTGGTGGAGGTTGTTGTTGAGGTTGATTTTCTTGATGAGGATTTGGTTGCTCTTCTTGTTGAGGATTTTGAGAGTTTGCAGGTTCATTTGCATCTCCTACAAATTCAAAAAAAAAATCAAATATAACCTAAAACTAAAAAAATCAACCTAAAACTAAGAAATTCAAAACAAACAACAAACAATACTTACCTCTCCCACCTCTTCATCATCGTGGTGCCATCGTTGCAAATAAATAGCAGTTGTTGTTGAAGATTTTTGCACAATACCTCCTCCTAGAATGCAAGCGCAAAAGATGGGGGTTTTGGCGGCAAGAAGAACAAAAAAATAGTCGAAATGAAAATGAATGAATTTCACTTTTTTTTTGCTTTTGACGTGTAATAATGCGAGCGTGTTATAACACACTCGTGTTATGAGTTTTCAAATTTTTTTTAAAAAGTGGCCACAAAATTGCTACTCAAGTTCATGCACCCGCCCATCACTGTCATTGCTTTCTTTTGTTGCTATCCCTACATGAGATGTAGCATGATTTGTTGTTGTCCTGTAAATGTAGATCATTGTTGTTTTTACATCATTATGGGGCATTGTGCATTGATTGTTTTGACACAAGGTGTGCACTATAGGGGTATTGCATTATGACCTTAGAACCTTTGATGCCCCATATCATACATTCATTGTTGTTGTCCTATAGCATGAGAGGTAGCATGCATTTTTCCTTTAGGACTGCCCCAATCTTCACGATTTCCCTAACAATTGCTTGCTTCCCCCAAAGGTTTGTTACTTGGTCTTCACAAACATCTAAGTAATTTTGATCTTGTGCAACAAAAAAACACCATATCCTCTTTCTTTTATTGTACTGGGCAAACATATGTCACTTATGGTGGTGACCTGAAATCTCACCATCCTAAGTGATGTGTTCTTGTCCAATAGGGTTGAAGTGAGATGAATTGGATAGTGTATCTCATGCAACAATGCATGATTATCTTTGTTCCTTCTTGCTGCCCCATATGACTCATGATGATTTCAGGCATGGCTTGATATATCCTTCATTATTTTAAGAGATGCATAATTGAACTTGATGCATCTCTGAAATCATTTAATTCTTTTAATAAAATGGATCTTGGATCCGATTAAGATGATTGAAAGACATGTCTAGAAAAATGTACCTTCCTTTTGACATGATGGAAACCTACTGATTGATTCACTATGAAAATATGAAGTATGAATTTCTTGACAGCTCACATTATGTGTTGCATCTTTTGAATCTGATAATGAAAGTTGATCAACTAGTGTGATTCCATATTGATTTAGTGCATCAATAGCATGTTTATCATTGATTTGATCAAGTTGCTCAATTTTCTATCCCTCTTAAAATATTAGAGGACAACATGTTGAGCTCTACCCTCGTGGGAGGTACATTTACCCCACATACTATAATTAGCTAAATCAAAACAATAACAAGACTTGTCCTAAATCTGCACAAGGAAAAAATAATTAGATAAACAAAGCATATCATAGGTGTGTTTGATCACTCCTTGTTTTCATGGAAACTTATGGTATGCTACTATTTTAATGCTTATAGACATTATATTACACTTTTATGGATGTTTTGCATATAATTTTGATCAAGGACCTTTCATTGCTCTAACAACATTATTTTATTTGATGCAGGAAACTTAGGAGCAGCGAGGAGGGTGTCAATAGGAAGCAGAGCAGTGGGAAGGATTGGGATGCTGCGAGGCCAAGCCAAAGAGATTCTTCATTCCACCAGGCAATGACAGGTCCCTTTTCATTTTATATGTAATTTTATTTTTGTTATCTAGATGCGTATAATCTCTTCTTTATAAGCATTAGGATAGCTAGTCCCTTGGCTTGCACAAGGGACATTTATACGCTCATGATTATCAATAAAGATCACATTTGCAATACATATTGGTTTTCTTTCTTATTTTTCTGTAATTGCAAAACTGGAATAAATACAATATATTTTGACAATCTCTTTTTTGCACATTAATGAACTTAGTAGAATATGATTTATCTTTTAATGTTTAAATGAAATACAAAAGAATAAACACTAAGTTACCTGATTTAAGCGAAAAGCTAAAAATCAGGTAACAGTTATAAATGACTACAAATAAATCAGTAATAGTCACGTGACTAAAATTAGTCATTTATATGTAATTTTTAGTAGTTTATTTAGTCATATGTTGTTGTTTGTGTATTAGTGATAAAGTAAAAGTTATGGTTGAATAAGGGAATTTAAAGAATAAATATATTAAATTATGATAATATGCAAACAAGTGGGAAATGAAGAATTAAATTAATAAATTAATATTTAATTATTCGATTCATTTGTGTGTAAATCATAAGATATGATTTAAAAATTATAAAAATATTAACAAGTTAAGTAAATTGTGAATAGTGGGAAAAAAATAAAAAATAAATTAATTAATTTTTTGAAGTGGAATGCAGTTATGGATGGGGTAATAAATAAAGTAGTGGGAGTTAACTTATGGAGGGGCTTTTGGATTATTTTCCAGGGGGGAAAAACCT
Organism: Sequoia sempervirens; assembly: GCA_007258455.2. NCBI lineage: Eukaryota > Viridiplantae > Streptophyta > Pinopsida > Cupressales > Cupressaceae > Sequoia > Sequoia sempervirens. The sequence continues at coordinate 92,895,933 of VDFB02000002.1, read as the reverse complement.
AATTTTTGTATTCTGTATGCGGGAGTTTCTTGTTCTTGGAGCTGTTTCTCTGGATTCTTGAAAATATTTCTTAGGGGGTTCTTGAGTTGGATTACTGGAGAACTTGTTGGGGCTTTTGGAGAATTGGAAATCTGCAGCTTGGAACTTCGAATTGGCATCAACTCTTTTCCCAATCATTCAGGTGATTCTAGGTTCTCTTCTTGAGAAATCTTCTTCTTTGTTTTAGAATAAATGATTGATCTTGAATACCGTTTGAAACCAAAATATGTCTGCAATTATTAAGTCTGAATGGAAACAATGAATATTTGTGTTATCTAGAATTGATTCAACTTCCCCAATAATAGCTTCATACTCAACCTGAAATCTTTTTATTCAACATATTATTCCAATTGGTCTTGTTTTGTAAAATCTTCCCTTTGATAGCAGACAAATGTTCCTCATGCTAAAATTTGATTTTTGAAGCTGCTCAACCTTGCTTGGGCTATGACTATCATATTACTCAGGACATTATTATTTGTTTTCAAAACTATTCCATAGTTTCTTTGGATGAGACTATAATTTTCTTTATCGCCTCTTCCAAACCATGAATTAAGCTGAGTTTCTGACATTAGGGTATTGCTTGAGAAATTATTAATATAGAGATATCTATGGTTTCACATAGTTGACCTCTGTGGTGAGACATCACCTTATTTTAATGTAACCATTTGAAATACCAACGCTGCTTCATGGTGCACCCAACAGAATTATCCTTTGATCCTTCTGTAGAATTCGTTGGTAGGCATGCAATTCCTAAATTAACCTCAGTTAGAGAATAATGAATATTAGAGTTAAACCCCAGCTTGTAAATTTAAATTGTTGTGAACTTGGAGGTTACCATTAGTTGTATTTCAATACTATCTGATAGATTCTAAGGCTGATGACTCCAAGAGTATCGATTTGTTACTTTATATTGATTATCATAGGCCCGTTTCTTACATGGCGTTCACCTCTTGTTTATTTCTTATGCCTAAATCATGACTTGGTTTTGTACTATTTTTTTGTTAATTATTTGATTAATACTTTTAGCTTGTCCTTATTGTCATTGGACTATGGTTAGAGTGGTAGTCTCGATGCCTATGTCATGCATCCCACTTTAGAGCACAATGAATGGAGTTAGATTGCAAAGCTTTTGTTTAGCATTTAATGAAACATTTATACGTCGTTTCTCCCCTCTTCTTTTGGATTCAATGGCATCTTGGTGTGTGTGTAAAAAATTCACCCTATGTTTTGTATGGCTGTTAACAATAGTGGAATTGTCGCATGCAATAGTATTCCCTCATGTCAATATACTGCATGATCTTCTCATTCTGAAGTTAGTATTCATTGTATTAAAAAAAAATTAGATGGAACCTTAAATATTCTATGTCATAAATCATTGTGTGATATCACATATTGGGTCAAAACATAAACCATCGCTATCCTTAGTTATGTGTGGAAATTGACATACTTTTGTTTCATTTTGTTACCATAGACCAATATTAGAATGGTATCCAATTTTAGTATGTTCTTTCACCTACAAAGCATGCCTTGGTCTTGTTTTTAATTCACTGTTAAGAGTCTTTGTTTGCATTGGAAATTACATTTGAATTCCAGATTATGTTTGTTGTTTCTTTTTGAGTTTATCAGATCACTGTGAAATACATAGTTGTTCTTCCTGTATTCACATCGAATCCTATACTTAGGTCGCTGGATATGAGTTTATACCATACCTTGTTACCTTTTAAATACTTAGAATCAACAGTTAGCTATGGGGAATTAGTCGCTTAATACTCTGCATGATATATATTTCAGTTAACGAAACTTAAACATATGTTGAAATCATCCTTTGTAAGAGATGTGTATATCGACCTTTACTTGATGTTGCCTATCGACCCTTCTTTGATTTTTACATATCGATACAAATACATATGTATATAGACATATATATATATAAATATATACATATATGTAAATAGATATAAATATTTACATATACAAGATGCAGATATATTGCTCAAATATAAATGTTGGATGTAGATATTATTAAATCATCGTGATATTTCAATTTAACATTTTGTTAACCGCATTATGTAATTTATATATATATATATAGGTGTGTGTGTGTAGGAGTGAGTGTGTATGGGTGAGTGAGTTTAAGTATGCATGAATATGTGTCATGTTTTCTTGAAAATAAACTTATTGCCTTTATGCATTTCTGATTAAACAGATGATACAAATGAATAAGTGGGTTAGAAAATTAGATACTTTTGTAGTGAAATAGTTGAAGTTTAGTGTTTAAGAAAAGAAAATTTCTTGAAGAGTTTTTAGTTAACATGTATTGATTTCTTTGTAATCTATTCGAGTACCCCATGCTTCTTATGATTATGGTTTGGTGTATTTGTGAGCTTTTATTTAAATAGTAAGTCATTGTAGGAGGTAGATTTTGGAAGTTTCTACAGGCTTAGAGAAATTATGTGTTTTGTCTTAGTGGATGTGCTCATTTTAGAACTAGGTTGATGTGATTATTGCTTTGTGTTATTGTGGGGAAACTATCCATGTAATTTTTTACTTGCTTCATGGTTGATTCTTGTGCGAGAGGGTGCATGTCCTACTTTCGTGTATGTTCATATGGATATGGGATTTGTGCATATTGGTAGCCCTATTGTTCAGTTAGGTTTCTAGTTGTTGAAGGGGGAGTGGCTTTCAATGGGGGCCGATGCATAAAGTGGTGTCTAGGACAACCCATGTGGGAGTTTCTTAATCAAGTGATATCCTAATTAATTAACTAGAGGGTCAGTTATAATTTCACTTTAACTAAGATAATTGAATGCCTCACCCATGCTTGTAGCACTCGTTCAGGCTAAGTATGGGTTGGGAAGTCCTAGTTGGAAAGACCAATAACCTTGTCCCCACAAAAGGATAATTGCTCCCACATGTGTCACCCTATGGGGTCGGCATCGAATGTGAGATTGTCAGGAAAACCATAGATGGGGGTTGGCATCTAGAGGTAGACTGACAAGACAACCCATGCTAGGACCATGCGATGACACTCTCTCCTGCTACAACATTGCAACCCCTTGACTTGCATTTCCATTTTATGTTTGTGAGTTCCTCTAAAAGCAGTGTTACTGTTGTGTTGCGTTATGTTTTCCTTTGCATGTTGGAATCCCTTATAGTCTTGTTACGTTAGTTGAATGTCACCTTGTGTTATTTGTGATGGTGGGATCCTTTTCTATCTTCTAGCATGGGGGGTGGACCTTAGGGTTCCATATGGTTAGAATGTGCACTGTATTCCATTAAGTTCCCTCTCCTTGTTTGTGATTGTGGTGACTTCTCTTGGATTGAAGACTTTTGCATTTGCACCAATTCATGTAGATTGTTACTCATGTACTTGTATTGAGCCATAAATCTAATGTATCATGTATCATACTTTGATGTACACTCCTCACATGTATACGAGGAGACATTTTCATTCAAATGTATCAATGCAATGATATAAACTGATGTTAAACTCTTGTATGTAATGGATTTTGTAAAAGGTGTTATTGGATATGTAATTAAATGGATTGATTCAATTGATCTCGATTGAACACATGTTATGGTTGTATTATATTGATTGTTCAATTAAATGAGATGGTTAAATTTAATTTTATATTGTAGATGAAGTTTAATTAAATGTAGTGATTTTTTGTTCTTTCTAATTAGTTAATGGGAATCAAGTAACATAGTCGCAAACCTTAGAGGACTTAGAATAGAATTTGAATTAATGTTTCATTCATAATCGTGCAATTATTGCTCTTTCAAAAAAAATAAAAAATTGTTCCACTTTAGGTGATAGTGTGTTGTCCTCTAGGGTTTCGTGGTGGGGTGTTACACATGGTATCAGAGCCCAAGTTCAAACATTGGGTGCTCTAGGTTTATACAAGAACCCATTAAATTGTATTAGTTGCATAGATTTTGAAGTTTACGTTTTCCCTTGTTGACCTCGTCTAACACCCTGAACTTATCTTTCGTGGTGTCTATGTAGGATAATTCCTAGATGTTGGGGTCAAGATTGAGGGAATGGTAGAGATCATGGTGGTGGCCGTGGGGAAAATTTCTAGGAATCCACTCCCTAGAGTTCCCACAAATCTGATCGTGAGGAACAATAGGGTTCCTAGAACAATCAGGGAGGTGGAGGATAGAATCTGGATCAGCCAGGGTTGGAGGGCATGCAGTTGCATCACTTACTTGAGGAGGTTCTTACCCGTCTTAGTCTGAGATAGGAGGTTGAGTATTTGGTGATTAGAGAGAGGGAGAGGTCTTCCAGGATGAGAGAGATTGCAGTTGAGTAGGATGCCATATTAGCTAGCCATATGAGGGACCTTTTGTGAGCATGTCCTCCTACATTTGATGGGACAGGAAGTGTTTTGGAGGCAGAGACCTGGTTAATTGATCTAAATAGATGTTTCACTATGCATCCATATGGTAGCAACACCAAGGATAGGTGTGCTATCATGCATCTTTGAGGTTTTTCTACCATGTGGTGGCATTTGGAGGAGTAGAAGCTCCATTTGGATATAGATTCAGTATCATGGGAGATTTTTTTAGAGAGGTTTAGAGCTCAGTTCTTGTCTGATCATTGGCGACAATGTCGTGCAAATGAGTTCCATGAGTTGAGACAGATGGCGATGTGAGTTGAGCAATATGAGCAGAGATTTTATGAGCTTAAGTAGTATGCTAGCATAGATGATGATGAGGGTATGTTAGTACAACACTTTATTAGGGGCTTGAATGCCCATATCAGTGGAGGTGTTCATGTGTTTGAGCTAAAAAATATGGAGGTGGCTGTGGAGAAGGCACAGATAGTAGAGGATAATTTGGATATGGATTTAGGTGGATAGATAGGTGTACAAATTAGTAGTGCACCTCCAGTTGGTGTCAGATCTCAGGGTGGTCCATCTTAGGCTACAGGTTCCTCCAAGGGCCATCAAATACCTACTAAGGGTGAGTAGTAGTATGAGCAATAGCAACACTCCTAATTGAAACCAAGGAACTCTCAATCTCAACATGGTAGTAGGTTCTAGAAAAGGAAAGATCAGAGTTGGCAGTGAGCTCAACAATATTGTCCCGATCTGCTAGCCCAAAGTTCATAGTCTACAGTTAACAAGGGTAGTGTTCAATAGTCTATTGCACCCTCAAGTGGCCTACGATTTGGTAGAGGAACGAGATGTTTCTCTTGTGGTCACCAGGGTCACATTGCTAGACAATGTCCTCAGAAGGGCACATCTAGTTATAGTCAGAGGCTGGCCACTTTAGAGCTGACAGTAAGCAATGCTGGCAGGTCCCACAGGGTGTATACAGTGGTGGATAACTGTTGGGTCGAGCACCAGAGTTCAGTTGGAGAGACTTATGGTAGAGGATGGGAAGCATTCTTTGGAAACCGTACACATCCTGCAACATCGGGGATTGACCCTAGGGGGGTGAGTCTGTTCTGGATGAAGGTCTAGTGGGATCCTAGTGTCGATTCTTTTGTCTCTTGGGAGGATGTATCCTAGATGTGTGAGCTATACCCATATCTGTTTGCAGGCTTCCGTGAGTAAGCTTGGTCCTGGGGTGAGGATGTAGTTCCCTTCAGTTTGCTTTATGCTTCTGACAGTGACTTGGTTGTATTTGGACATTATGATGTTTGTTTTATTATGGATTTATAGTTATGATGTAGTTGATGATACTTTGATGCTTAGTTATGATGACACTTTTATATATGATATGATTATACCATGTTTAGTAGATCAGTTTAATTGTTTATGTGAGTTATCATTGATATAAGTATTATGTGATTGTTAGATGTATGTTCTCATCGTGATTTGTTATTTTTTTATTGTGTGTCGATGTATTGGTGAAGGGGAACAAGGTCACATCACTTGCTTGCAAGTTCCCTATGATGCTGTGATTTTCCCTTCATGGTGTGATTGACTATTTTCCTATGTACATGTTCAACCGTGTGGTTTGTTGTAGGTTGCAGGTACCAGGCATCGACTTCACCTGAATCACTAGGTTTGAGCGTACGTAAATCCCAATGGATTTTGTTGATTTGGAGATAGCATCGAGTTCTCCACGTGAACCATCATCCTTGACAAGGATGAGTATCTGTTGTCACACTCTGTCTATAAGGTCAATTCGTATTGGTCTGTCGATGTTGTCGTTTTTCTCTCCCTTTCATCTTGTAGTCAGGTATTGCATGATAGTGTGTTCATTTAAGTGATGTACATGATTGTGCCTTTGATTATTTTGTTAAATAGAGATTATTGGATTTAAAAGGCTTTGGATTAATTAAATAAAATCTTATATATAATTGAAGTATCGATTAAACAAATTATTATTAAAGTAATTATTTGATTTTAATAAAGTAAAAGCTATGGTTGAATAAGGGAATTTAAAGAATAATTATATTAAATTATGGTAATATGCAAACAAGTGGGAAATGAAGAATTAAATTAATAAATTAATATTTAATTATTCGATTCATTTGTGTGTAAATCATAAGATATGATTTAAAAATTATAAAAATATTAACAAGTTAAATAAATTGTGAATAGTGGGAAAAAAATAAAAAATAAATGAAAAATAAATTAATGATTTTTTTGAAGTGGAATAAAGTAGTGGGAGTTAACTTATGGAGGGGCTTTTGGATTATATTTTGGGGGGAAAAAAACAAATTTTTTCATTTTGTCTGCGAGAGTTTCTTGTTCTTGGAGTTGTTTCTCTGGATTCCTGAAAATATTTCTAGGGGGATTCTTGAGTTGGATTACTGGAGAACTTGTTGGGGCTTTTAGAGAATTGGAAATCTGTAGCTTGGAACTTTGACTTAACATCAACTCTTTTTCCGATCATTTGGGTGATTCTAGGTTCTTTTCTTGAGAAATATTCTTCTCTATTTTAGAATAAATGATTGATCTTGAATATTGTTTGAAACCAAAATATGTCTGCAATTATTGAGTTTGAATAGAAACAATGAATATTTTTGTTATTTGGAATCGATTCAACTTCCCCAGTAATAGCTTCATACTCAACCTAAAATCTTTGTATTCCACATATTATTCCACTCGGTCTTGTTTTGTAAAATCTTCCCTTTAACAGTAGACAAATGTGCCTCATGTTAAAATTTAATTTTTGAAGTTGCTCGACCTTGCTTGGGCCGCGGTTGTCATATTACTTAGGATGTTTTTATTTGTTTTCAAAACTATTATGTAGTTTCTTTGGCTAATACCATAATTTTTTGTATCGCCTCTTCCAGACCATGAATTAAGCTGAGTTTCTAATGTTAGGGTATTGCTTGAGAAATTATTAATATAGAGATATATGTGGTTTCACATAGTCGACCTCTGTGGTGAGACATCACCTCATTTTAATGTAACCATTTGAAATACCAATAGACTTATCCTTTGATCCTTCTATGGAATTAATTGGCAGGCATGAAATTCTTGAATTAACCCCAGTTAGAGAATAATGAATGTTAGAGTTAAACTCCAACTTGTAAATTTAAAGTGTTGCAAACTTGGAGGTTACTATCGGCTGTATTTAAAGATTATTTGATAGATTCTAAGGTCGATGACTCCAAGAGTATCGATATATTCCTTTATATTGATTATCATAGGCTTGTTTCTTACATGGCGTTCACCTCTTGTTTATTGCTTGTGCCTAATCACGCCTTGGTTTGTACTATTTCACTGTTAATTATTTGATCAATACTTTCAGCTTGTCCTTATTGTCATTGGACTATGGTTAGAGGGTAGTCGATGCCTATGTCATGCATCCCACTTTAGAGCACACTAAATGAAGTTAGATTTCCAAGCTTTTGTTTAGCATTTAATGAAACATTTATATGCTGCTTCTCACCTCTTCTTTTGGATTCAACGACATCCCGATGTGTGTGTAATAAAGCCACCCTATGTTTTGTATTATTGTTAACAACAGTGGAACTATCGCATGCAAGAGTATTCCCTCATGTTGATATACTGCATGATCTTCTCGTTCTAAAGTTACCATTCATTGTATTAAAAATATTTCAAATAGAACCTTAAATATTCCATGTCATAAATCGTTTTGTGATATCACATGTTGGATTGAAACATAAACCATCACTATCCTTAGTTATGCACAAAAATTGACATACTTTTGTTTCATTTTGTTACCATAGACCAATATTAGAATGGTATCCAATTTGAGTATGGTCTTTTGCCTACAGAGCATGCCTTGGTCTTGTTTTTAATTCATTGTTAAGAGTCTTTGTTTGCATTGGAAATTACATTGAATTTCATATTATGTTCACTATTTCTTTTTGAGTTTATCATATCGCTGTGAAATATGTAGTTGTTCTGCCTGTATTCACATAGAATCACATACTTAAGTCATTGGATATGAGTTTATCCCATACCTTGTTACCTTTGAAATACTTAGAATCAATAGTTAGCCATGGCGTCAAGTTTTTTTTTTGGTTATATTGGCCTTCAGAAAGTAGTTGCTTAATACTCTACATGATATATATTTTAGTTCACTAAACTTAAACATAAGTTGAAATCATCCTTTGTAAGAGATCTGTATATCGGCCATTACTTGTTGTTACCTATCGACCCTTCTTTGATATTTACATATCGATACAAATACATATGTATATATTTATGTATATAGACATATATATATATAAATATATAAATATATGTAAATAGATATAAATATATACATATATGTAAATAGATATAAATATATACATATACAAGATGTGGATATATTTCTTGAATAAAAATGTTGGATGTAGATATTATTAAATCATCGTGATATTTCAATTTAACATTCTGTTAACCACATTATGTAATATATATATATATATATATAGGTGTGTGTGTAGGATTGAGTGTGTATGGGTGAGTGAGTTTAAGTATGCACGAATAGGTGTCATGTTTTCTTGAAAAGAAACTTATTGCCTTTATGCATTGCTGATTAAATAGATGATACAAACAAATAAGTGGGTTAGAAAATTGGATATTTTTGTAGTTGAATAGTTGAAGTTTAGTGTTTAAGAAAAGCGAATTTCTTGAAGAGTATTTAGTTAACATGTATTGATTTCTTTGTAATCTATTCGAGTACCCCATGCTTCTTATGATTATGGTTTGTTGTATTTGTGAGCTTTTATTTAAACTATGTAAGTTGTTGTAGGAGGTAGATTTTGGAAGTTTCTAGAGGCTTAGAGAAATTATGTGTTTTGGCTTAGTGGATGTGCTCATTATAGAACTAGGTTGATGTGATTATTGCTTTGTGTTATTGTGGGGAAACTAGCCATGTAATTATTTACTTGCTTCATGGTTGATTCTTGTGCGGAAGGTTTCATGCCATGCCTTCATGTATGTTCATATGGATATGGGATTTGTGCATAGTGGTAGCCCTATTGTTCAGTTGGGTTTCTAATTGTAGAAGAGGGAGTGGCTCTCAATGGGGTCCAGCGCACAAAGTGGCATCTAGGACAACCCATGTGGGAGTTTCTTAATCAAGTGATAACCTAAGTAATTAACTAGGGGGTCGGGTAGAATTTCTCTTTAACTAAGATAATTGAATGCCTTACCCATGCCTGTAGTGCTTGTTCAGGCTAAGGATGGGTTGGGAAGGCCTGGTTGGCAAGACCAATAACCTTTTCCCCACAAAAGGATAATTGGTTCCGCATGTGTCACGCTATGGGGCCGGCGTCAAATGTGAGACTGTCAGGACAACTATAGATGGGGGTTGGCATCTAGAGGAGGATTGTCAGGACAACCCATGCTAGGACCATGCAATGACACTCTCCCCTACTACAACCTTGCATCCCCTTGACTTGTATTTCCATTTTATGTTTGTGAGTGCCTCTGGAAGTAGTGTTACTAATGTTTTGTGTTATGTTGTCCTTTGCATGTTGGAATCCCTTATAGTCTTGTTACGTCAGTTGGATGTCACCTTGTTGTCTTTGTGATGGTGGGATCCTTTGCTATCTCCTAGCACGGGGGGTGGACCTTAGAGTTTCACATGGTCTGGTGGAATGCGCATTGTACATAGAAGAGTTACATAGAAGAGTTTAACATGTGTTCAATAGAGATCTATAAAGATCAATAGAAGAGTTTAACATGTGTTCAATAGAGATCAATTGAATAAATCCATTTAATTACATATCCAATAACATCTTTTACAAAATCCATTACATAAAAGAGTTTAACATTAGAGATAAGCACATTCTTTTAGGTGGGCTTACCTCATGCCCCGAAGGGATGATTTTACATGCAACTTATGTAGAGTTTTTTAATCTCAACTATAAATCGGACTTGGTACAAGTAACTTCTTGGAAGTAAATTCTGATGCACCACTTTAAAAGAATGTTTTGGCTAAAAAGGTGGCCTCTACTACATTGGTTCTTAGTCATGCTCAAGGGATATAATGCTTTTCTAGCATCCAATAAGCCACTTAAGGATTTAATCAACTTACTTAGGGCTCTATATACACAACGGTGCCTCCCCTTTCATGAATAACATTAAAGGTAAAGTAATCACCACTTAAGGCATTTGGCATTTAGCCTTAACCATTTATATAGCAGCCTGAGTGAAAAATTGCTTTGAGTTACCTTTGAGTTCTCCAATGTTGGATGTGTCTCAAAGGTAGGCCCTCTAAAGGTGATGCTTGAAATGAAAAAAGTGCAAAACTCAAAGTGCTTTTCATCACCCAAGATCACCAAAAAATATGTGAGGGGAGAGGATAGACACTTAGTTTTTCAAACATGAAAGACACAACATAAAATCCATAGCAATATTCTTTTTAAGCCCCTTGAGCGATGATATCTAAAAAATAAAATAAATAAATGAAGTGTAAACAAGATAGCAACTCACTTTTTATGTGCACCAATTTTGAAGTGTACTAGATTTCAAGCAAATATATAATAGTGTGCAAATCAGAATTTATTTGTCTAGTTTTAAGCACCAACTTTAGTGTTTCTAACAACCTTGTCTTAATGTGGTCAACAAAATAAAATCATTCATTTCATCAACATAATGAAATCATTGGTCAAAAGAAAGCATTCAATTTTATGAGCACCAAAAACAAAGTGTTGTTCTAATCTATGAAAGCTTTTGAAAGTTCTTTTTAGGACACCAAATTGAAATGTGCAAGTTGTGGGGTTCAATTGTTAAACACCAATTGAAAATATTTTCCTAAACTAGAAAGCTTTTGAAAAGTTCATTTTAAAGCTCCAAATTGAAAAGTGCAAGTTGTGGGGTTCAATTTTTAAGCACCAATTTGAAATCTTTTCCTAAACTAGAAAGATTTTAATTTGGAATGTGACTTGGACCGTTTGCCTTCTCTGCAATAAAACTATTAGTTATTACTAGATAAACACATGTCATGCTCCTGAAAATCCTACATAATCAATGTTAACAACTTTCAAACACCCAAAATAGTCACCTATTAACATTAGAAATCAAAAAATTGGTTTGCAGATTTAAATAAAAAAGATAGAGAAAAAGTGTAAATATTAGTCAAAAGCAACCCTATTATTTTTAGCAAATACAGTTCTCATTTTCAAAAGTGGTCCAAAATGTCAAAAGGGGCCTTGTCATAATTCACCTGTGTTTAAAATCTACAAAGTAAAAGTGGTTAGAAAAGTTAAAAGCAACCTTGTCTTGTGCAATAACGGTTGGGAAAAGAGAAACTATGGCAGAAACAAAGGAGTGACCGTGTGAAACTCTTAGATTTTGTGGGAAAAATTTTCAACTATGTTTAAAATAACAACAAATGTGTGTTGGAACCTGCAACTACTCAATTAAAACTCATGAAAATGTTAGCATCAAGGACCGAGCTCCCACTGGGCATGCCAAATTTTGTATGGGGGAAATCAAGAAGCATAAAGAAATCAAAAGTAAATGAAATTTAATTCAAATGGAAGATAGATTCCATACCCATTACTCATGAAATGAACAATACAAGATTATTGAATTCAATGAAATTAAGCAATGTAATCAAAGAACATACAAATGAATTCGCTAAACTATATCATTACCCATCTCATGTCGAAGTGTATTTGCAAATGATGTTGGATTGTGTTGTATCAATGCAAATACTCCATTATGCGTTGTAAAAGCTCCAAATTTTCATGAATGGTGATCAAAGATGTGTGTTAAAGATCTTAAGAAATTGATTACAATTTAGCATTACTTTGTTGCACAAAAGATGTCAATTCTCCAAAAAAAAATTAGGATGAAGAGGATTGTTATATAGATTTTACATTTTGAAATGAAAGTGCAAGATCATAGCAATTTTGAATCAAGATCAATTGTTGAAAGCTATCGAGAAGAATTAGATTGGTCAGTTAGTTTTTGTGATCGAATCAATCAAGGATGTTAATTGATCAATCAGAGGAAATCGATTGCCTAATCTATGGAATTGAGGAAATCACATTGAGCCTTCAGTGGGATTGAAGAATAGATCATGGATTATTTAGGAAATAGATGGATCAGTTAGCCAATCAGAGTGAGCAATCAGTGAGCCTAATTTGCTCAATCATAAAAGTGGGTGAGGGTAATTAATTAAAAGCCTTTTTGAGTGAATGTGCAAGTAATGTTTGAATTTTACAAACAAAGTTGCATTTGTTTGTTTTGACCTTTTTGATGATGTTTGAATAATTTATTTAATTATTCAAGTTTAGGGGAAAGTGATTTAATTAAACTATTATGTTTTAACAATTTAATTAATTTAGGGAAATAGGGTAAATTATCGACATAATTAAATAAATAGTGCTATTTAATTAACCATGAGGAAAAAAACTAGAATAATACTTTATTAAATAAGTGAAATTTATTTAATTAGTAAAAAATGATGAAAAAGTGAATTAATTAAATAATGTAGTATTATTCAATTAATCGAGGAGGGTTGGGGCCCTAGCTCGGTTGGCTAAATCTTTCCTGTTGCAGGAGGTTGGTCACGAGGTCTAGTCTCCCGCACCCCCATGGTACCGGAGGGCGTGTCGCACCAGCGTCACTGGTCACATTGAAAAGTTTACCAAGCGCACTGCAGTTTATAGGGGGTCGTGCTACCTGATTCCTGCAGTCTAAAAAAATAAAAATAAATAAATTAATTAATTAATCGAGGAAATTAGGGTTTTTGATGTAATTGATGTGAAATACAGTGATATTAAATGATAATGATGTTAATGGTGATAAAATGTCATTTAATATTTTTGATAATTGTTAGGTCATTTTTACACGTCTACAACATGAATCATTAGTTTACAACCTTAATCTATCAGAATCAACAAAGTTCTAGCAGATCTTAGATGAGTGCAAATTTATGCACTTGTCACCAAAAGCTCCTACTGAGTGTCCTCCTAGGAAATATTTTCCCTAGGGTGAATGAGTCTTGCTACAAGGATCCAAAATCTATTTTCACAGTCCTTTGCTCCTAGATCTGTACTCCCGGTTCCTCTAGATTTCACAGTCGAAAAGTTAGAAATAAATTCTACAAGTGAGTTTCTGTAGCTTGACAACTTTGATGACAACTTTGATAACTTTGCAAAATTGCACTTTTGATCAGTATTCAATCCTTCTTCAATGTAAAATATACAAAAACATAGAGGGAATAATTGTTTTTTTTTGGTGAATGGGGGTTTTCCTTGGTCAAACCTAATTTTGGTAATTAAAACTTGAAATGAAATGAAACATGAATGGAAGGAATGATGAATGAAAAATGCTATGTTGCAACTCACCAAACCCTTGAATGGAGATCCTTAAAGGACTAAAATATAATACATCTCTCCAAATTCTTGATCTTGCATGAAATGGCTTGATTGGATGTTGATCTTGATGCTTGAATCTTGACTTGAATGCTTCAAACCTGCATCACAATGTTAGCTCCAAAAACATGCATGGATGAAGATAAATTTGATATGATGCTTGAGATCTTGAATTATGCAACAAATAATTGATAAATCTACTCTTGAACACCTTTGATAATAATATTTTCTTTAGGAATGCTTGCATGAAAACTCTAGATTGCTTCTACAATTTGAATTGATAAAAAACATTTTATTTATAGGTAATTTTCTAATTTCTTGAAAATTAAACATCAAAGGCCAAAAATTGCAAATTGAATTTGAATCTTAAAAATTCCACCAAAAATATATTAAAAATTGGGGTCCTAAATTTAAGGGAGACCAATTCGCCCTTGGGTGAATGGGCTCTAGGCCCTAAACCTAAGACTCACCAATTTCAAGGAAATTAAATTAATGTTTGCAATTGTTTAATACAAGTTTCCCTTTTGGAAAACAAGATTAATTAGGCTTTTAGATGCATAATTGGGCCAATTAGAGGCTTAATTAAGTCCAATTAATTAAGGGACACAAACATAGTGTGAAAATGTGAAGAACTACATTTTTCGACACTACAGTACTTTATGTTGATCATCTTTTGATCACTGGGAGCTCTTCATCTGCTATTGCAGTAGTTCAAATTCAACTCTACAAGACATATTTGACATGAAAAACTTGGTTTTACTACATTACTTCCTTGGTATTGATATTTCACAATTTTACTTAGGGATCACTCTTGCACAACCCAAGTACACTCTTGATCTACTTGCTCAATTTCACATGGTTGATTGTAATCCATCTTCAACTCCCTTTCTATTTGGAGTCAAGATTGAGGCTAATTGTACTGCACCATTGATAAACTCTACCTTGTTTTGATAACTTGTTGGAAGTCTCATCTATTTGACTCATACCCAACCTAACATTTCATATGTAGTAGGCATGGTTTTGAGATTTATGCATAAGCCTCATGAGTTACATTGGAAAGAAGCTAAGGATATCCTTCACTATCTTTAGGGAACCGTTGGATATGGGATTCACTACATATATGGTATAGAGGTTAGCTTGGTTGGATACACAAATTTTGATTGGGCTTGTGATACTCATAATCGCAAGTCCACTTCAAATTGCAGTTTCTCACTAGGATCTAGTCATATCAATTGGTCTAGAAAGAAGAAAATTACTATTGCATTATCATCCACAAAGGTAGAGTATAGGGGGTTGTTAATTCATCTATTGAGGCTCTTTTGATTTAGGGCATCCTTATTGAGTTTGAAATTTCCTTTAGGTAGCCCACAATCATCTATTGTGACAACCAAAGAACCATCTAGATATACATGAATCTAGTCCAACATTACTAGACCAAGCACATAGAGATTCATATGCATTACATTTGAGAGCTCATTCATAGTTAGATCATTACCTTAGTCTTTTAACAGTCTTCAGAGCAGGTTTCTAGTATTTTCACCAAACCTTTTACTAAAAGTTCATTCATCTACAAGCTCTTCTTGGGGTGTGGTCTACTTTAATAACAATACAATCTTTGGGGGGCTTTGTATTCCTCTTCATCTCTCTTTAGGGGGGATTTTTTTCCCATTGGTGTTTTTCCCTTCCTCTACTTTATGAGAGATTGTATTATATTTGGGTACCTCATCAGGCCTAGTTGTCCTCAAACCCAATTTCATTGTAAGCTATTCTTAAGGGGGGAATTAGTGCATATATGCTTTATATCACATGTGTTTTAACACAAGGTGTTAAGCATAGTTAGGTATCTTAGTTAGAGCTAGTTAACTCACTATCTCTTTCAATTTTAGAGGAAGTTTACTTGCCACCACTCTTTGTTAGTGGGATTCAATTACTTAGTCTTCTTCACTAATTGTGCTAGGAATTTCTTCTCTCCTTGCTATATGTAAACCTCTATTTAGCTTAATTTATCATGTTGGACTTATTCAATTTTTTATTTCTTTCATTTTTTCTTGCATTGTTCATTTTTAATCTTGTAGAATCATTTGATTGTTTATTGCTTGTCGCTCAACCAATACCTACATTCTACTAGAAGATATCAGTTCTCACAATAAGAAAAATATTTAAAGTGGGGAATAGAGGTTCTAAAACCACATATCAAAAGCATTTTCAATGGTCTAAAACAAGATGGATTCTCTATGGAGTGGAATACTACTATTGTTATCCCTCTCTTTAAAAGTAGAGTTATCAATAATTCATCAAACTACAACATGATTATGGTCAATCCTCTTCTCGGAATTTTTTTTGGGAGTATGATAGAGTGAAGAATTAGCAATTCGATAGAAAAATAAGGAAAAAGGAAAAAGGGTAGGTAGGTTTTAGGCCAAGACAATCCAATATTAAACACTACGTTCCCCCTTAGATAATTGATCAAAAAATATGAGACACCTAGGAAAAAGAATCTTTATGTTGGGGCAAGTGAAAAAAGATGGGGAGCCAATTTATGGCCAAATTTAAAAGAAAGTTTCGATAGCTCATAACATGAGCACGTTATAACGTGCTCGCGTTATGGCGTGGTGTGTCGAGCCTAAGGCTCAGCCACACAAATCCTATAACGTGCTTGTGTTATGAGCCATTAAAAGAAAAAAAAAAGGAAATCAAATTCATTTTCATTGTGACTTTTTTTTTCTACCTGCGGCCAAAATCCCTTCTTTTGTGTGCTCAAGTTCTGGGAGGAGTGAATATTGCAATTTTTTCATCAAATTGTTGTTGTTTCATCACCAGGATGCCACCACATCGACGAGGAGGTCTAAGAGATAAGGATTGCTTGTTTTTTGTTGTGAATTTGGTTTTTTTTTAAATCAAAAGCGGATGAACCACTATAATATTACATTTATATTTAAGAATTACAAAAATTTGATTCAAAGGACATATCAAAAGGAAAGAATTAGGAAGAAAACCTCTAGTTATCGTCCGATAAGTTACATAATTTGAGCATAAACCAAAATATTTTCATCATTACATCTTTTTACATTATATATCATCTTTCTAAGATTGATATATCTACATTTCATATCAGTACAATACATTGATACAACAATATTACATACTTGCATTCCCCCTAAAGCTTCCCAGGTTGCATTTTTCAGCCCTTGATTGTCAAAATTTTTGGAAATTTCCTTTTTCCAATTCAAATATCAAAAAAAACTTCAAATTTTGTATCCATTCATGAAAAAAACCAGCACCTTCATTTCTAGCCCCATCTGTTCCTTAGGCATGTTAACATTAAAAAAAAATTGCATCAAACTTAACAAAATTTCATCAAAATTTACCATGTGTTCTACCTTTACTAATTTTCAACTTCCATCATATCAAACTGGTCATATATCCTCTCTCATTGTGATTGAATATCATCTTGCCAAACAACACACATATTAGGACCTTCCATCTCTGTTGGATTGTTTAATCCTATTTGTATAAAAGCTAATGTATTTTCACCTCTCTCCCACACCTAAAAAGGTTCTTCATTTAGATTAAGGTTAGTTGCAATTCGCACAACAAACAAGTGAAAAATTGAATGTCCAGATTGTGGATTAACTTTAGTACCTTCTCGTACTACACTACATTATGCTTCATTCAAACATTTCATGTGTTAATGTCTATCAGACTTTTGCGTGGGAGGTTCAAAATTGTTTTATCCAATCCATTTCAGGCCATCTCTTGCAAACAATGCATTCCATAAAAGATGGCATCCCTCCTCTTTGAGACGTTCTAGCAAATGGTTCACTTGTTTCATGTATGCTTCCTCATTTCAGATGGCCTGAGAGGATGGTTTAGCAATGGTCGTGGGCAGAGAGGATGTCGGTAATGTTGTGGAAAGAGGCTTTCGACTGCCAATTGCATTTGCTTTTGAAGCTTCTTAAATTATTTTCACTAGATCACTTTGCGTATAACAGGAATTCTGTCAGACAGTACATGCTCATGCCATGAGATAGCATCTCTGGTTCACAACCTTTATGAAAATCCATTTTCCACATTTTTTAATCATCACCTCTTCGAACAGTTCACCCGCTTTGCATTTCATTCTATGCTTTCACATTTTTCATGTATTCTATGTAATCAATGCATTCCATGAGAATATATCCCTGAAGCATTCACTTGGCATCAAAGGTGGTAGCAGGACTAATCCCTACATTAGAACCTTCAACATGAGTGGAGTCAGGTTTCGTTCAGGGCAGAACCGAATCAATTTCTAAATGAGAATATTTTATGCTTTGTGTTTGGTTCAAAATCCTTCCCGGGTCTGTGCGAGATGTCGGAGCAGAAAAAAATCCATGTAAGGGTGGAGAAGAAACCATGCATGGACAAGGACATTTTTTTAGCTTGGTTCATATATTGTCCCGGTTTCGCAATCAAACTTTATCAAGGCAGGGCCAAAACCAAGTTGGGTTCAGTGCGAAGTCAGAACCATACACTCACCTTTTGTTGCCTGTGTGGATGTGGAAGTGGGATGAAATCCAGAGTGGGAGAGGAGAGAGACCTTCATTTTCCATAGTGGGAGTGGAATACAAAAATACACCAAGCGGGGTCGGAGCCGAAGCGACATCCAAATGTGAAACATTTTATCATTCATGCCCGAATTAAAATCCATTCTAGTTCCACGCGAACCACTTTAGGAAAGGGGTCAGGATTGATTTTGAAATGGGAATATTATTTTATTACCCCTAAGGTGCCAACCCAAACTTGAAGTCTGATGCCCACGTGGGGTTGGGTTTATGCTGCGCGGGGTCGAAGAAAATTCTATGCAGAGTCAGAGCACGAGAGGAGTGGGACAGGATGAGTTAATAAATTTTCAATTTTTTGTGTGTTGGCTCCATCCTTATTCCAGTTTCACATACTTCTCCTTGTGTGGGGTCAGAGCAAGTTCAGGCAGAGGCAAAACCATTTCAAAATCAAGAACTTTCACTTTTTAAAACACTTGGTTTCAATATTTCCTCCTATTTCAGTTCCGATGTTGCACTCGGGGTCAAGATAAATTTAGTAGTGTGGGGTTTTCATTTTGATAGGCAAAATCGAAGCACGAGAGGAGCAGGAGCGGAGCTAGTTTCAGGTGGAGGTCATGAGAGGGTCAGGTGCGAGATCGGGACCAGAGTGGGGGCAGGACGTAAGTACTCCCCATTAGTCCTAGTTCAACATTCATTCCGATTCCGCCCTCTAACACTAATTATAAAAAATTATATTCAGCTGCACTGGACCTTTGACATGCTTGGTGGAGATTCTCATTTTGCAAATAAACTACATGCACAACTTTACCAGCAATGAATTCCACCATATTGAAATCTTGCAACAAAACCATAAGATTTGATAGGAATTGACAACAATTGAGATGGATATATTAATCTTTTAGCTTCTAGTTCTAGAATTTCCTTACTGATAACCCTTTTGATATGCTTCATGATAATACTACAATGCTCTTTAAAAACCAAATTCAACTCATCATCACCAAATTTCTCAGAAACTAGCAATTCCCAATTATTAACTGGCATGAAAATTATGTAATTCCTTGGATAGAACTCCATTCTGAAGCACTACATGATGCAAATAGGTGACATCACTTGAAGCTACTTCAATGGTATCACTTTGTACCATTATCTGCACAAATTACATGCCCTTGCTGCTAACCTACCATCTTTTGACTTTACTATTGCAATTCCTTACAACAATATGGATATAGCAGTGGCACTTTTTTAATTTTGATTTGAAAAGTTATGGACATAACACACATGAAATTTCCATTTACACATGTGCTATTAAATATACAAAAATGTATGTAATTCTATTCAGAATTCCATTATTAAGCACACATGTAATTGTCAATTACAGATGTGCGCCCAGAACAACACACGTATATAGATAACAAACACCACCCAATAATCATATCATTATAAGAAATGGCAATAAATATCACATACTTCCATGATAGATTTAATTTTACTAACATTCCTCATTAGTAATTAGAGCTTTTAGCTCATGACACATTCTTCCAATTTCAGCCATATGGGTAACTATTTCAACTTGCTGATCACATCCATAACTTGCCAGAAAATCAGCCACCTTATTACCTTCTCTATAAGTATGCAAAATTTGATAGTTACCTATTTTATCAAGAAAGGCCCAAATCTGCTTAACAATATACTCTAATGACCAATTTTGAACTTTACGATCTCTACATGCATTGATCAAAATTAAGGAATCACCCTCCACCTGAATCATAGGAAGTTTAAAACTAAGTACTAACTTCAAGCCCTACAAGAGAGCTTGAGCATCAACAACATTATTAGTACCATATGGTAGTTTGAATGATTTGGCATATAAAAATATACCTTTATGATCTCTTATAATCACCCCAACTCCAGAGATACCCGGATTTCCCCTAGAAGCTCCATCTATATTCAACTTGAAAATGCCATGTGGAGGATGTAACCAAACAATGGAATCTATGTCCATTTTCAGAACATGTTGATGAAGACTACCTTTGAAAGGAAAAGACAGAAAATTCCAATTGGCCATCATGTTTGAATCCCATTCAGTAAAGAAGGAATTGACTTTTTTTACCTTATTGACATATGAATTTGTTAGTTTTAGGTTTTTTTTTATATTTATTTGTTGAATTTGTAAGAGATGTTAATGAACCTACAAACCCTCTTCAAAAACCTCCTCAAAATCCTCAACAAGTAGAGAAACAACAACAGGAACAAAATCCTCAACAAGCAGAGAAACAACAACATCACAAAATCCTCAAGTTCAACAACCACAACAACAATCTCCTTCAACAATCCATCAACAACCTCTTGACACTCAAAAAAATTTAATGAGTGAAATTGAAAACAATAAAAAACAAATTTAGTAGTTAATCACGAGGTTTAACGATCTAAACGGTTCAACCATGGAAAGAAAAACCCTTGCAAATTCAATGAAAGAAATGTTAAAACATGTAGATTCAATCAAAAAACAATTAACTGCTTGGAAAGATAGGAGGCAGGCGGCTAGTAATTTTTATTGGGATAAATTATCATATAAATATGTAAAAGATCTAAAAAATACAAAATTAGATTTGTGCTCATTATTCACTGACCCATGCACAAATGAAAATCTTAGCCTCAATGCGAAGAGGTACTAATTTAGTTTTATGATTTTAATAAAATTTCAGGGTCATAGTGTTGATACTGGATACACCGGCCCTACACCCACTTATTACTCCACTGCATCTACCGTTGAGGTATGTAAGTAGTAAACAATTATAAATTTATTACATGTTAATAGAATTTTTTTATGAATGGTATTCTAATATGTGATTTTGGATGTTGAATAGGCTAATATTGGAGGTTTTGTGGGAACACCTTCCAGTGCCAGTGGATTTACACAAGCCTACACACATGTAATAGAATAAATATTTTAACTAATGAATTGTACTTAATAAATTTTTGTATTTTATATTCATATCATTGATTACATTGCATTGAACATCTTTCAAACTCAAAGCATTACTTCACATTCCATAACTAATAACTAGATGTTGATAGATGACAAAATTTCAACTACAATATAGTTGTTTAGAAAGTCAACATAAGTAGTGATGCAATTACTTCACATAGCATAAGTAATAAGTAGGAACAATTCTAATTGCATTTTCTTGTCATGGCATTCCATGAGACCACTTTTTACTAAGGCATATTTTCAAATAGTTCATTGCCTTGTCTATGCTATGGATGCTTGGAAGAAATATATGAAAGAATAATAGTAAGCAATAACATAGACAAGGCAATGAGTTATTTGAAAAAATGCCTCAAAGAAATTTGGTCTCATGGTGATGTTCACTAAACCATGCACAAATGAAAATCTTAGCCTCAATGCGAAGAGGTTTCCTATTCATTGGTGCCACCACCAAGAGATTAGGAACCATTTTTATGATAGGTGGTACATGGTCTGTGATGACCAACCATGCAACAATTGTGAAGTCCCCCAGTATTTTCTTAGTAAACTATATAGTGAGTTCATATTGAACAAAATCCCAAATTATTTTGATATGAGGGATTTCTAGAGGAGAGGTGGGGGGTCGGCTCAAGATAGGCCTGGTGCACAACCATATCCTACGCAGCAAGGGAGACAAGCTCTCGCTAGGCCACCTCGTGAGCATGTTGTTATGCCTGTTGTCACGAAGGAAAGTGCGGGCATAAAGACATTGTAGGAAATCAACACTTTGACCTAGAGTGTCATCCATCATACTGGCCCTATTCTATAGCGCCATCCAAGGGAGTCTTCGAGTGGTGGCCTTTGAACCCATGTGTGTTAATCTTGCAGGGCGACTTGTTCATATGACCCCACCGACACTCAAGAGGCTACTACGCAGGATCCGTATGTAGCTACAGAGATGGAGAGGGTGGCAGACATTTTGCATGATGCGTATGGAATTGATACTCAAGTAAAAGTTAGCTTGTTCATTGAATTTAATTTATTAAATTTTTATTTTGAAATGCAATATTAACTAATTTAGTTTTATGATTTTAATAAAATTGCAGGCTCATAGTGTTGAGACTGGATACGCCGGCCCTCCACCTACTTTTTTCTGCAGTACACCTATTGGTGGGGTATGTAACTAGTAAACAATTATAAATTTATGACATGTTAATAACGTTGTCTTACGAATGGTATTTTAATATGTCATTTTGGATGTTTAATAGGGTAATATTGGAGGTTTTGAGGGAACACTTCCCAGTGCCAATGGATTTACTCAAATCTACATGCAGGTAATAGAATAAAGAGTTTAACTAATGAATTGTACTTAATAGATTTGTGTAGTTTATATTCATATCATTGGTTATGTTGCATTTCACATCATTCAAACTCAAAGCATTACTTCACATTCTATAACTAATAACTAGATGTTGATAGATGAAAAAATTTCAACTACAATATAGTTGTTTAGAAAGTCAACATAAGCAGTGATGCAATTACTTCACATAGCATAAGTAATAAGTAGGAGCAGCCTCCAATTGCATTTTCTTGTCATGGCATTCCATGAGACCACTTTTTACTGAGGCATATTTTCAAATAGTTCACTGCCTTATCTATGCTATGGATGCTTGGAAGAAATATATGAAAGAATAATAGTAAGCAATAACATAGACAAGGAGTTATTTGAAAAAATGCCTCAAAGAAATGGTCTCATGGTAATGTTCATCACCATGAGACCTAATTTCTTTGAGGCATTTTTTCAAATAGCTCACCACCTTTCTATGCTACCACATTTTCCATACATGTCTACCAAATAACTTTATCAAACAATTCATTTCCTTGCTGCTATGGCTAAAATCCTAAAAGGTGCTTTCCAACAAACTATGGATGCTTGGAAAAAATCTATCAAAGCATAATAGTAAGCAATAGCATAGACAAGGCAATAAGTAGTTTGAAAAAATGCTCGAAGAAATGTGGTCTCATGATGGAATGCCATTCCATCACCATGGGACCACATTTCTTTGAGGAATTTCTTCAAATAGCTCACCACCTTTTCTATGCTACCACATTTTCCATACATGTGTACCAAAGCATTTTATCAAACTACTCACTTCCTTGTTGCTATGGCTAAAAGCCTAAAATAGGTGCTTTCCAACAAACTATGGATGCTTGGAAAAAGTCTATCAAAGAATAATAGTAATTAATATCATTTTCAAGGAAGTGAGTAGTATGAAAAAATGCCTTGAAGAAATGTGGTGTCATGGTGATTGAATTTCATTCCATCACCATGAGACCACATTTCTTTGAGGCATTTTTTTAAACAACTCGTTGCCTAAAGAATAGAAACTAACCCTTTAGCCAAAATCCCCTCCAAATTCTTTTCAAGGTCCTCATACTCAATTTACCAATCCATGGAACCTTCCACCTTTTATTCCACTTGTTCATGTCCCCACCCCTCCCTCTTCATGTCATGATCTCCCTCCATCTCATAAACAAGACCACACTATACCATCCACCCCATCCCAACATAATACCACAGAGAAGACAATGAACTATTTAAAGAAATGCCTCAAATAAATATGGGCTTATGGTGATGGAATGCCATGAAAAATTTGTTTGTAATGGAATTCCATCACCATGAGACCCCATTACTTTGAGGCATTTTTTCAAACAGTTCACTACCTTCTCTATTCCACCACAATTATCATACATGTCTACAAAAGCATTTGATCAAACGGTTCACCACCTTGCTGCTATGGGTAAAATCCTAAAAATAGGTGCTTTCGAACAAGCTATAGATAGGGAAAATAGTAAGCATGATAGCCTGGAATATATAGTTTAATAAGTACTCAAATTTGTGTTCATTATCTCATAAATTATATGCCATGACGTGCATCACTATTGTAGTTTTCGTGATTGAATAATTTGTTGTTTTATTTTCAGATGTTGGAAGTGGATACACCTCAGAATGTTCATAGGGAAATGGAGCTCGATGTTTCATCTGCTATAGAGTCCTCGATGGCTCTTGTAGAGGAGGTATGAGGCAGATTACTAAATTTCAATTTACATTCATTGTTATAGCTGTTAGTTAGTGAAAATCAAACCATTATTGATTCATAGTTTAATTTCTCTTTGGATGGTTTATACAGGGCTTTAGCACAAAATGACATGGGCATGCAAATATTTCCCTCGAGGAGAGAGATCATCTATTGGCGATAAGTGATTATTTTGTTAAATATATCATTTTTTATAATGTAATTTCTACATATTAATGTCTTCACTTCTTATTGTAATAGATAAAGCTTGATCAAGAACTAAACCCTAGGAGGAGCACCAGGAGCACTCCTCGGCCTCAGAATAAATGATTGACAAACCTATTGCCATTTGGCCGACAAGAAAAGGGAAATAATTTATTTCGATAGGATGTAGAGCAATGACTTTTGATTCTAGAGCCCTTTGTTGTATGCCTATATGACATTTTTGTACATATTGTACATATTGGATATATTTGGCATTGTATGCTTATATGGAATTATTGTAAGCCTATATGGCTATTTTGTATATATTTTATACTTATATCGACATATATTGATGTATGCCTACATGGCTATTTGGTTAATACAAATCTTTTTTATCGATGGTGTCCATATTTGCATTATAAATCTAATGTTCAATAGATATGAGTTACATGTATTCAAGTGTATACTCTACAACTTACGTGTATACTTTGTGACTTACATGTATTCCAATTTATACTTTGCAACTTACGTGTTTTCATGCGTATACCTTGTATTCATGCATATACTTTGTATTAATTTTCATTTACTATGTATTCGTGTGTATACTTCAAGGTTTACATGTTTTTGAGTACTTGTGCTTCCATTATTCACATACATGCTTGACTTATTCATGTATATATTTATTAATTGGTTAGCCCTAGCATTGATCATTGCTTTCCTTCATGAATTGTCTTGAATATTTATTGATTGATGCTAAACAACTTTATTAGTTGATGCTAAACAACTTCAATATTTCTAGGAATACTAGTAGACTTACAAATTACAAAATTGCACAAATTGAAAATAAAAGATTAACTATAAATAAATGCACTGATTATTAACTTGATCATTGATTAAGAATGAGTATAATATATATCAAAAGATGATCCTTCTAGACTGGAAACTGCCAACTAGAAAATAGGAAAAGTATTCCCAAAACTTTGAAAGCAATAATCCACCCAAAATTGCAATGGGAGAGAAGGCTTATTTAAGATCCTTGAGCAATGTATTTCCTAATGCTCCCTTGTTCTTACATATCTCAATTCAGTTTAATCTAAAGAGTTCCATGAAATACTTTATCTAAAAGCAAAAATCATGTTTTCAATTGGTATTCCATGAGATGTTTCATAAAAAGATTCCAGTATATTTAACCTTTTGATTGGAACAAATCAATTAAGCAAAGGATACATAATCTTCACAACACTTGCAAAACATAATATTCATAGTAGATGATGAGTAGTTAACTTATTGACACATTATCATACAAAAATTTATCTTGAATAGTCTTTAAACATTTTCACAGCATAATCCTCACAGTACATAATGAATTATTATGTTCTTGATCCATCACCATATAAACACGTCGAAAAATGTATATGTCAAATTTTTGCAATATTATTTCTTGTATATGAAATGGACTTGGGAGATCTTTATAATTTATAATACAAATAAGAAATGGACTCAAGGGTGGAAACTTTATTTATCACACCAAATAATAAATGTATGTGAGAGCATCACTTGTTTCTCTTAGATTCCAATTTTCAAGCATAGCAAATCATTTCAAATGAAAATGACAAAATGCTTCACAACCAAAGTTGTTAATTGAGGAAAAATAAAATGTTTCCAAGTTCCACCATTGTACACATTTAAAATTGGTTGTATATTGTTGTAAGGGCAAGGAAGATAATTAAAAAATGTCTTGCACTTGCTAGACTTGAGGATGATCATATGCTTTTTGTGTGGAAAAATTGGACTTCTAAACTATCGTGTGAATGTTTCTCTTTTCGATTATTTTGCATGCCATCATAAGGGATCAAGTTGGTTGAACGTAGCTCAGAGTGATTTGGAATGTTTGGGTGTAAAAGAGGACCATTCCTAGTGTAAATGTACCTATCAAGATGCATTGGAACAATTCGTTTGGTTACACGAGTTGCAGAACGAAAGTTGCACCACTTTGCAACTTTACACTACTTGTATTTGACACTTTTTCCATCAAGTGAAAATAGGACACCACAAGAAGATGACTCCTAGATAAAAAAAACTATGAGGTTATTGTAGAGGGGCCCAATGCGACCCCATACGCTCAAATGGAGAGTTTGTAATGCCATGATTTCTGAGTAATAACCTGTCAAAGTTTGTTGCCCTGTTGCACTTTGGAACCTAAAAGGATCAAACCAGTTGAACATAGCTCAGAGCGACTTGGCATGTTTGAGAAAAAAATAGGACCATGCCTAGTGTAAACATACCCATCCAGATGTGTTGGAACAGTTCGTTTGGTCACACAAGTTGCAGAACAAAAGTTGCACCACTTTGCAACTTTACACTGCTCGCATTTGACACTTTTTCCATCAAGTGAAAATTAAACACCACAGGAAAATAAATTTGAGATAAAAATAACTGAGAGAGATTATTTTAGAGGGGCCCAACATGATCTCATAGGCTCAGACAGAGAGTATGTAAGCATCACGGTTTCTGAGTAATAGCCCGTCAAAGATTGTTGCCCTTTTGCACTTTGGACCCTTAAGGGATTGAGTCAGTTGAACATAGCTCAAACAAATTCAACATTTTTGTGTACAAAAGAGGATCATTCCTAGCATAAACCCACCCATACAGATGCATTGGAATAGTCTATTTAGTCACACGAGTTGCAAAACGAAAGTTGCACCACTTTGCAACTTTGCATCACTTGCATTTGACACTTTTCATCAAGTGAAAACTAGACACCATAGGAAGATGACTTTGAGATAATAAAAAATTATAGAATTTATTGTAGAGGGGCCCAACGTGATCCCATAGGATCAAACAGAGAGTTCGTAAGTGCCATGGTTTCCGAGTAATAGCCCGTCAAAGATTACTGCCCTTTTGCACTTTGGAACCTTAAGGGATCGAGCCGGTTGAACGTAGTTCAGAGCGATTCAACTTGTTTGGGTGTGAAAGAGGAACATACCTAGCATAAACGTACCCACGTGTTGGAACAGTTCGTTTGGTCACACGAGTTGTAGAATGAAAGTTGCACCACTTTGCAACTTTACACTTCTTGCATTTGACACTTTTTCCATCAAGTGAAAATAGGACACCACGAGAAAATGAGTTTGAGATAACAAAAACCAAGAGAGGTTATTGTAGAGGTGTCCAACATGATCCCGTAGGATTAGAAAAAGAGTTTGTAAGTGTCACGGTTTCTGAGTATTATCCTGTCAAAGATTGTTGCCCTTTTGCACTTTGGACCCTTAAGGGATCGAGTCGGTTGAACGTAGCTCGAATCAGTTTGGTGTGTTTGGGTGTCAAAGAGGAGCATTCCTAGCATAAAATTACCCATCTAGATGTGTTGGAATAGTTCATTTGGTCACATGAGTTGCAGAAAAAAAGTTGCACCACTTTGCAACTTTACACTACTTGCATTTGACACATTTTCCATCAAGTGAAAATTGGACACCACGGGAAAATGACTCTGAGATAAGAAAACCTGAGAGAGGTTATTATAGAGGGGCCCAACATGATCCCATAGGCTTAGACAGAAAGTTTGCAAGCATCATGGTCTCCGAGTAATAGCTTGTGAAATATTTATGCACTTTTGCACTTTGGACCCTTAAGGGATCGAGTCGGTTGAACGTAGCTCAAAGCGATTCAGCATTTTTGGGTGCAAAAGAGGACCATTCCTAGTGTAAAAATACCCATTCAAATGTGTTAGAATAGTCTGTTAGATCACATGAGTTGCAAAATGAAAGTTGCACCATTTTGCAACTTTACACTGCTTGCATTTAACACTTTTTCCATCAAGTGAAAATTGGATACCATGGGAAAATGACTCCGAGATAAAAAAAATTGAGAGAGGTTATTATAGAGGGACCCAACGTGATCCCATAGGCTCAGACAAATATTTCATAAGCATCACGTTTTATGAGTAATAGCCTGTCAAAGATTGTTTCCCTTTTGCACTTTGGACCCTTAAGGGATCGAGTCAATTGAACGTAGCTCAGAGCGATTCAACATGTTTGGGTGTGAAAAAGGACCATGCCTAGCGTAAAAATACCCATCCAGATGCATTGGAACAATCTATCTGGTCACATGAGTTGCAGAACGAAAGTTGCACCACTTTGCAACTTTACATTACTTGCGATTGACACTTTTTCCATCAAGTCAAAATTGGACACCACGGAAAATCAACTCTGAGATAAGAAAAACCAAGAGAGGTTATTGTAGAGGTGCCCTATGTGATCTCGATGCCTTAGAATAAATTCCTGTAATTGACACGATATCTGGGTAATAGGCCATCAAAGATTGTTTCCCTTTTGCAACTTGGACTGTTAAGGGATTACATTGCATCAATTACAAATGTTTGAGGGCAGAAATACATTTTAAAATTTGAGTAAATATCATTACAAATGTTTATTTGAATAGATTTTATGCTATATTGATATTGATATATAATCATTAGGTTGATTTGTTTTAATAAATGAAGTTTTTATAATAAGTTAGTCAATTGGTGCTAATTATAATAGGGAGAGAATAAAAGAAGAAAAAGAATGATTAGTAACCATCAATGGTTATTACACTCACTATATTAATAATATGATGTTTACAATAAAATGAGATTTATTTGGCTGTCCTAATTCTTCTATTTGTGCTACAATTATCTAATATGCTTCATACACCATTCTGAAACCCAAGTGCTTGTACTTGTAGGTAGAATGCCTTAGGTACTCCATTCTCATAGATATTTTACAACGTCACTCATACATTTGAGATTCTCTTATAATTTCTACATCATAAGTGCTCATGATGAGGTTAATTTCAAATGAATAACTTGAGATTCCCTCGCTAAGCTTCACACACTCTTTTACAATGTCTTCAAATCAAAATTGAGATTTCTCAAGATCATCAAAATAAGGATGTTGCATTGCTTTTTTGGCTGAGATTCTCTTGATGGCTCATAGATCAATTTTTTTTGCAAGGAGACACCAATGAATCTTTAGTAGTTTACTTACAAGTAGGAAAAGTAAAAGAAGAAAAATAAAGAGCATCCAAAATGGAGATGAAATGAAAATAGATGGAAGGCACTTACAGACAACAAATCCACACCATTTGGTTCCAACTCAGGAACAACAAGTTATAAATATTGATTCTTCCATTGAGGATAGGCATGCCAGCCTCTCAACTTAGTCACTCCTGGTCATACATCTTCATTGGGAGTTCCAAGATACCTATTGCACACAACACCTCTCATGAATAGAATAACTTGAAATTCGAGATGCTCTTATAATTTCTACATCATTGGTGTTCATGATAAGGTTAACTTCAAATGAATAACTTGAAATTCCTTTGCCAAGCTTCACACACACTTTTATAATGGCTTAAAATTATAATTGAGATTTTTCAAGATCATCAAAATTAGGATGTTGCATTGATTTTGAGATTCTCTTGGATGGCTCATAAATCAACATTTTATGCAAGGGGAAACCAATCAATTTTTAGTAGGTTACTTACAAATAGGAAAAGTAAAAGAAGATGATAGCATTGGCATCATACAAATTAATGTCCATACAAGTATAAATTAATAAGAAACAATGTGAATACTTAAAAATTAATCCAATGAACCATCCAAGTTTTCTCTACTCTTTATTGTGTCAAGTATTGCCTCATGGTCAAACTCACAAACCTTCCATAAGGTCTTGTTCAAAGTTCTACCCCCATATTTGGTCAAATGAACATTAGATGCCACAACAAGGTTCAAGTAATGAAGAATCTTATGATGTGTGTCAAAGTCTTGAAACAACCAATATTTAACACTCTTATGTGGGTACCTTCTTGTTGAAAACAAAGGTGAAAATTGTAGCTTAAAACTTGTAAAAATATGAGACTGTAGATCTAATTAAGTGTTCTTTGTCACAATTCTTTGTGTATGATTAATTTTTTTAGATCAATTTTACCAATTGTAGAAAGAGACAAAATATTGTAGAAGAATGAGATAAGAAGATAGAAGTGACACAACATATACGTGGAGAAACCCTTTTGGGAAAAATATCCACCACTAGAATCAATAGTGATTGTATTATTTAACCTTAGAACAAGATTACAATAATATTGTATCAATCCTTGATTGATATGCTTCCTTTCCTTCAACAATCCTTCTTCACAACCTACACAAAACTCTCATACACTTTCTGCAACACAAGCTATCCATGCATTCCGTGTGACCAAGCATGAATGCACACATCCCATGCCATGCTTCAACCCCTCACACATGCACAAGCTCAACCTACTAACCTACAATAAACTCTGATGCAATTTGTGCAATAAATAGATAATTAATGATCATTGTAAACTCCTAAGAGTTGTACAAAACAAGAGCTTGAAGCTCCTCACAAAAATGTATGCCTAGATTGTGCAAATAGAGTTCCACATTGTAACATGAAGTCAAAACCAAAGTATCCTCAATTTAGGTGCCCCAAACTGAACACTTAACTAAACATTGGTCAATAAAATATCTTGCAAGCATCACCTCAAAGTTGGCGCCCAATAATGTGCCCACTTTTAACTAAGCCTTGTAAATATCTTCTCATGCAAAAGGTGTTAACTCAAAGATTCCAACTTCGGTGCCCAAGGTGGGTCCAAGTCAATCTTGGTTAATTGAAACATATCTCTCCACCAATTCATACAAACATTATGCATAATTGATCATCCCCACTTAACTAAAAGTATCCACCTATTATCTGTCATGCAACTGAAGTCATTAGTCAAGCAACTCAAGTCAACTGAAGTCAACTGGCATTCAACTAAAACTAACTACATGCAACCAAAGATAACTAGACCATAACTGAACTGAACTCCACTCATGTAAATATCAATCCCTAATTTGTAGGATCTCTACATGCATTACTAAAGTGTTATGAATCCTCCAAACAGTTAACTTAAGCAAGGTGGGTTCCACCTTCCATGTGGGCGCCCCATGTGCTCCTATTTTGTAGGAGCTCTTCTTGGGCATCCCCACATGTTCCTATCATTTAGAAATAATTACAAATGTCAATTTACATGTTCATTTCATTTGAATTTAATCTCTTTCTAATCCTAGTGCTGGGGAACACTTTCCAAGGACTTAGGAGATACATGAAATATGTTTAGGATTGCAATTAAATGGCATCCTATTCCCAACACTTCTAAGCCACATTCCAGTAACAACAATTGAGCCTGTAGGGTATTCGATGTTTTCTCCATCTATAACTAGGGCCTCCAATTTATTTTTGGCCTCAACACAATGACACAAGTAATATTTGATTCCCTCTTTGGTGTCTTCATCTGCAATAACTACATAAACATGCCCTACATTGATATGTGCAACAAATCTCTTGAAATTAGTCAACATTACAAAAACAATACAAAGTAAGAGAACAATAGAAATTTCAAAAACTAAGCAAGTAGATATATTACTTAGTTGAACTAGATCTAATATGTGGTCAAATTTGACTGATGAATCCATCTATGTTAGTTCCAATGCCATCAGAGGGTGATACGTGTGAAGTGGGCTAAGATAACTTAACAACCATTTCTCAACCCACTCCTTTGAATCACAATCATCCCAAGCTTGCACTATACATGAAGAACAAAAGCATGCCATCTT
Organism: Sequoia sempervirens; assembly: GCA_007258455.2. Classification (NCBI taxonomy): domain Eukaryota; kingdom Viridiplantae; phylum Streptophyta; class Pinopsida; order Cupressales; family Cupressaceae; genus Sequoia; species Sequoia sempervirens. Next base: position 92,863,691 of record VDFB02000002.1, on the reverse strand, counting down.
TCGTGTATTGATACTCTGTGAACCTGCATCTAAGCTAAGAAAAGAGTGTAGCTCACTCAATCCTGTTAGTGTACAACAATCCTCATATGGTGCAATGTTAGTATCATCCATCAACCAAAAAAATATACAAACTGAAGACATACCTTCATTACCTGGACCCATCGAAGCATTACACCACTCGACGATTGATTTTGCATTTATCAACTTTGCATTGTTTTTATACTTTAACTCTTCTCGTGCTAATGCTCTTTTCACACATGCTTCCCCTTTGCATGTCTGGCCTCACAAAAGTTCCACAGATGTTGAACACTTGTAATGACATGCATCCTACACAACTAGTAGAACATGTGCGAGTTCTTGAACTGTTTTGCATAGTTATCCGACAATATTGTATGTCAGCCATATGCTATACCCCTCTGAGCCAAATCACTGTAGAACATCTAGAATCAACCTTGCATGAACTCTGAAGAATGTGTGAAATCATCACTAATATAAAAGTGATACTCCCTCAATACCTTCCTTTGGTCCTCTATACTATCAGCCGCATGAATGAATGCTATGTGCACAAATATCGAAACTTGTGTGGAGTTTTAATATTGTGACTGCACCTCACACTATGGCTGTAGAGTGTAGTTCTCTACAAATTCCACCACTGAAACTATGTTGCCAACTAAAAAGGTATCCTTGCATAGCTTAAATTGTGTGTCCAACCATCAGGCTCTATGGGTATGCCTTGCATACCCATACATTATATTGTCACAAAACATGGACATAAACTAATACACTAGAATATTTTGAATAACCAAATCACACCTTTTTGCTTGATTACCATCTTTTGTAACGTATTCCAATGTTTTATACTTCCTGAACTCTAGTAGTTTATATCCCACCTCATCTGTGATTTCCATATGTTGACATACTGGCATACAATGCAAGCCACCGCAACACTGACATGAACCATCCAAGCATAGTGTCTTGTAGAATATTTGGCCATCATCTATTTCACATAAATTTTTTAATAAGAACTCTCTTGAAGATGTTGGTGGGCCTTGTATTCCATAATCCTGCAAAACATCATTAGTATGCAAATCTAAACATATAGAACGATAGACATCATACATTTGGTTACAGAATTCAATATGTAGTCTACAACAACAAGTAGTGTGTGTGTGATTTATCTTGACATAAAAAGGTTTAATCATTTCAAAATATCTTTGACAAATACTAATTTGAGGATAATCCTGTTAAAATTTATGAAAAATTTGGGTTTGAGTCGTATCCAAAAAATGCTTTGGATGTGGCTCATGGTTCTGAATATCAATTCTCCTTCTTAACACATCCCTTTGATTCAAAGATGGCCTTGTGTTACTCTTCCAATACTCTTCAATTAGTGTTCTCAATGCTTCAACAATTTTTTTATCTTTTCGTGGCAGTCTCCCCAAGAATGCCCATAATTCATTTAAATCGGTGCCCTCAATTCTTTACCGCCTTTGAATGGCTCTTGATAAAGTTTTTCTATTAATTCTCAAATTTTCACTCGTCTTTCTAATGAGATGAGCTCTCTTTGTTTGACTACTTACCAAAGTCGATGTAATGACACGTTGGGTGACATTACTATCCTTTGAGTGTAAGGTCTTACCCACACTCTCATAAGCATCCATTAGATTCTTCACAATAGTATTTTCACTTGAAGCATTCGATGTTCTCAACCCAAGAGTCTTCATGATGTTTCCAAACTTTATACCTTGCATCATTTCAACAAATAGTTGACATCTTGTAGTATCATTTAGCCTTTCAAAGAAGAATTTCCAAATCTTATCAACATATCTTCTACAAGTGCATGATGGAATCTTACCTTCCATGTGCTACAAAGTATCCTCATCAATATTAATCAAATACTTTGTATTTCTACGCAAAATTTTAGGTGGTGTTCTCCTAGATACATACATCTCAACATTAGGAATTTCATCAATATTTAAGTGAGCTCGGCTAGATTGCGTACCTTCAATTGAGGGTGGAATAGATGACATACCTTTAGGTTCACATGGGGATGATGGCATACCTTCTTCGTTAAATCCGAGTGATGATGTACTCTCAACTTAAGATGTGGTGGATGGTGTCCAACCATATTCACTTGTGGTAGAGCGTGTGTCTCCAACTATGGTATTCGAATTTGTCTTACCATGATGCTTTCACATTCGTGCCCTTTGTGCTGTCAATGCCTTTTCTCTTTTTGATGGTTGAGGTTCCTCTTCAATTGGATTGTTTTCATCAATCATATCCAATTTCTTCTTTTCACGACATTCCCTCACCTGTTCTCTCTCCTTTGTTTTATTAGTTTCATACTCTTCATCTATTAGTTTATTCCTTGTCCGTTTCCTTGGCATGGTGGATAATTTTACCTAAAGCATGGTAATGAGACAAATATTTGTTCCTAAAAAATGAATCCATACAAATAAATGAAATATATGTCATTCAAGGCTTCATACAAAATACTTACAATCATCCTATGGAAGAGTATTCCTATCATAGAAAAAGGTCACATGAATTTTTCCGATAGAATGCCTTATAGAAATGTGGTAATGTGGCATGTCATTATTGCAAGATAGGCTCAAAATGGAAGCATGGACAAGGCATGTGAATTCAAATTCCTTGTCCAAGCTAGTGGTACTCCACTAGCTTTCCAATGTGGTAGGGTTGACAAGGTAGGGGTAGTGTATACCTCATAGAAATGGGGTCTCACTGTGATACCTACCTTGTCAACCCTACCGCATTGGAAAGCTAGTGAGCTCACTAGCTTTCCAATGTGATAGGGTTGACAAGGTATGGGTAGTGTATGCCTCATAGAAATGGGGATGAGGCATACGATGCCCCTACCTTGTCAACCCTACTACATTGGCAAGCTAGTGAGCTCACTCACTAGCTTTTCAATGTGGTAGGTTTGACAAGGTAGGGTCAGTGTATGCCTCATAGAAATGGGGTCTCACGATGATATCACCATGAGACCCCATTTCTATGAGGCATATGTTGCCCCTACCTTATCAACCCTACCGCATTAGCAAGTTAGTGGAGCATTAGAAAGCTAGTGAGCTCACTAGCTTGCCAATGCGGTAGGGTTGACAAGGTAGGGGCAGCGTATGCCTCATAGACATGGGGTCATCGTGACATGGGGTCTCACGGTGATGTATGTCACCATGAGACCCCATTTCTATGAGGTATACACTACCCCTACCTTGTCAACCCTACCGCATTGGCAAGCTAGTGAGCTCACTCACTAGCTTGCCAATGCGTTAGGGTTAACAAGGTAGGGTCAATGTATGCCTCATAGAAATGGGGTCTCATGACGATGTATCACTCACTAGCTTGTCAATGTGGTAGGGTTGACAAGGTAGGGGTAGCGTATGCCTCATAAAAATGGGGTAGCTTGTCAATGCAGTAGGGTTGACAAGGTAGGGGCAGTGTATGCCTCATAGAAATGGGGTCTCATGGTGATATACATCACCGAATAGCTACCCCATTTCTATGAGGCATACATTACCCCTACCTCGTCAACC
>VDFB02000002.1:92688424-92856653 GCA_007258455.2 Sequoia sempervirens | reverse complement strand
CCCTAAACCCTCAACCCTTAAACCCTTAAACACTCAACCCTAAGCCCTAAACCCATAAACCCTAAACCCTTAAACCCTCTACCCTCCAAACCCAATACCCTCTACCCTCAACCCTAATACCTCAACCCTTAAACCAAAGAAAAGTCTCTACCCTAATCCCTAAACCCTCAACCCTTAATCCCTCAACCCTTAAACCCTCTACCCTCTACCCTCTACCCTCAACCCTCACCCCTTAAACCCTAATCCCTCAACCACTATACCCTATACCCTATACATTGGACCCTCAACCCTAATCTTTGAACCCTATATCCTCAATCGTCTACCCTCAACCTTAAACCCTCTAGCCTATACCCTATACATTAAGCCCTCAACCCTCAATTCTCAACCCTCAACCCTTAATCCATCAACAACCCCCTCAACCCCAGTCCCAAACCCTCAACCCTATAATTCTATACCCTTTACATTGGACCCCTCAACTAATCCTTTCAACCATATACCTCAAACCTATACCTCCTAAACCCTCTACCCTCAACTCCCTCAACCCTAAACCCTAATAATTCTAAACTATCAACCCTATAGGTCTCCCTCCACCCTAATCCATCAACCCTATGACGGATCTCTGATCTCTGATTTTGATGATTTTGATGAAAGATCTCGGATGACGTTTTGATGGATTTTGCCTCTCTCTCTCTCCCTCTATCCCTCCCACCCTACCTAGCCAAGTCCCTCTCACTCCAATCCCTTCTCTCCCACTCCCTCTCTCTTAGACTCTCTCTTAGACTCTCCCTTCCACCCCCTCTCCCTCTCTCAAGACTCTCTCTCACTACCTCTCTACCTCTTTCTCTCTCTTAGATCTCTCCCTCCCTCTCTCCCTCCCATCCTACCTAGACAACTCTCTCTCTCTTAAAATTCTCCCTCCCTCTAAAGACATACATAAATACAAGCATAATACATATGTACATACGATCCTACATACATACAACCATACATATACATATGTAGATACAATCTTACATACATATAGGCATACATACAATATACATGCATTGATACATACATACATACATACATAAATACATATAGGCATACATACATACATACAAGCACATGGCATAGATACATGCATACATACATGACATACAAACATACATGTACAAACAAACATACAAAGATATAAACATACATTCAATATAGTAGCATTTAACATAAAGAAAGACATAATGCGAGCGCGTTATACCATGCTCGCATTATGTCTTGTGAGACATGTCCCACACAAATGTAAAAAACCATGTCAAAACTCAAATATAATGCAAGCGTGTTATAATGCACACGCATTACAATGCACACACATTATAACACACACACGTTATATCTTGCTTTGGGAATCCCAAAGCCTTAGGCTTGGTATTTTCCTTGGAATACCAACCCAAAGGCTTGGAGGGCCTTCCTAATGACTAGAGATGTGTTTTTACAAATTCTACAATATTTCACATAATCTAGTTTGTGCTCACCATTAGGATTGCATGTGTTTCAATGTTGAAAAAATCGAACACTTGGGTAATGTTAGGTTCTCTCTTAGCTATCCAATGATGTAATTTTTTTCACTTTTTGACAATATTAATCCTTTCATCTATAATTTATTTTGTTTGTGTGTCTCTTTTTTAGCAAAAAGGAGTGTTTGGTGTTTCTTTTGTTATAAATTAACCGTTCATCAAAATTTCAAATAAATTACATTTTTAGAAACTAGACTCCATTCTACATTTTTTTTTTTAAAATTCAATTAGTTTCCAAAATTTGTAGGGGTAGCATGGCCAAAATTATGTTTTTCAGGAAGTGCCCACTTAGAAAATTAGTAAAAAATCAAATATTCATTAAAAAATTATCAGAAAAATCATACATCAACTAAATATTGTTAGCTAATTTCTCATTGGAGCGATTTTTAAAATACTAAAAAAAAGCTCACCATGCTAGGGAAGTACAAAAGTTGTTATGTTATGTTTTTCTGACAAAAACAACACCAATTTATGTATGTCCCTCTTTTGAAACCCTTAATCTCAACCATTTTCAAAATAAATTAGTAGTTTAAAAATTAGACTCAGAGCACTTTGATCATTGTTTTTATTGCATCTCAAAATTTTGAGTGTAACTATCCTCAATTTCACGTCCAAGGTTAGTATTTCTTGATTTAAAAAAAAAAGTAGCCACTTAAGCCCCCTTTTTGGCCCCCCATCTTTTTGCACTTACCCGTTGCTTTGTTGATTTTAAGAAAGCATTAGACACAGTGCTTGAAAACATATAGGACACCTTGGGGAAATAGGTTTTTTTATTTCTTTTTTTATTTTAAGATAACATTTGACATGATTCCTATGTTGTATGAGAAATTTTAGGAAAAAATCAAAACAAGAGGAAGAATGTTAGAATTCTTTGGAAGTAATATTGGCATCAAGCAATTTTCCCCACTATCCTCCACTTGTTTTTGGGTTATACGTTGATAAAATAGAATATTTTTTAATAAATCTAAAGGAGGGGGTTGCATCTTTTAGGGTATGTAGAAAAGTTGCTCTTGTACACATGCAAATAATCTCTTCCTAATTGAATTTAAACAACTCATAGTTTGAGAAAACACCTAAGAATATTAGATCTCTTTCACTAGGAGATTGGGATGCAAGTGAACATTAGCAAAACCAAATTCATGATCTTTTCACCAAGAAAAAAAGAAAGAAACAACTTAGCTTCCTTTTTATGAGAGTCCACTAGAAACAATGGAAGAATACAAGTACCTCCATCTTGATTTCCACAACAAGCTCAGTTGGGAGTTGGGAGATATGTAAGACATAAAGAATATGGGGACTAGAAATATTTAGAATTTCTACAAAATAAATGCAAAAGTGTTGAATTATATTTAGAGTAAAAAACAAAGAAATCCCTTTTTAGCTTGCTTGTTTCACCCATAGTCATTTACAAGTGTGAAGTCTAAGGAAATGGTATGCTAGTTCACAAATGGAAACAAGTAGAAAGAACCTAGAAGGATTTAATTATAAGAAACCTCAAAATATCTTCAATTCCATATAGGATTCTTTTAGTTGATACAAACACTTTTTTGTTAGAAGCTCCAACAATAGTTTAGACACTAAGTTATCTAAAAAAATGTTCAAAATGTGGAGAACCATTGTTGGTCCATAATGGTGATGGAGGAGGAGCTACGTCAAAGCAAGAACATGTGGATGAAAAAGAACATGTGGATGAGTGATAAATGAGACATTAATTTGCAAGAATGTCCAAACTATAATGAGGAAATAAAAAATAGTGAGAATTTTTTTTAAAAATGCCATGCAAACAAAATAAATTGGTCAAAAGAAAACATTTTGCATTAGATCTAGTTTAAGTCCACATGAGAGGATGTTGAAAAGGCTTACATGGTAACTAAAAGCAATGAGAAAGTGAATATTTTAATTGCCTAGCTGAAGACTAGGTCACATCATCTTCTATATGAGACCAATAAATTGACAATACCTAAAAAAGAGTGGGAAATGAGGACATACCTATTTTGCAGGAAGTGGGTGGTGGAGATAGATTGGTACTCTATAATAGAGTGCACAACCTATAATGACATTTGTATCAATTACGAAGTGAACCTACATATAGACAATCTTTTAATAAAAAACCAAAAACCGGAACAGTTTAAATATTATTACTACTCTTAATCCTATAAAATACTTAGATCTCATCAAAACTATCAAAAAGCATTCATTCTTCATTGTTTCAATCAAAAGTGCGTTATAACACACGTCAAATGCTGTTTATACGGAGTTATGTCTATCCAACTTGCTGGATGGAGTTTTCAGAAAATTAATATTTAATTTCCTAAAATACACGACACCTTTAAATTCGTATCAATAATTAATCGGGTAAGAAGTTTATACAGCTTCCTTTCATGGTTATCTTAATCCAGGCGTTCTTTGAAAGTCCAAATACCAGCCCAATCGGAGCCCCTGAACGTTCAAAATATTTCCGAGTTAAAAATAGAACTCTCTCGTAATTTAGAAAAGGGAATTCTTGGAGCCAACAGCAAACGTGCTTAGATCCATCTGTTTCCCCATCTGTAATTTAACTGTAAGTGATGCCAGACTTGAATTTAGCGTCTACGTGTTGCACAATCATTAGTGAAATGACGGTGTCTTATTCAGAAGGCCAATTCTTTGTTAGAATACGTGGCATATTCACAATTGAGTGGCGGAGAACACACGGAAGAAAGAAATCAGAGAAGAACCGTGTGGAACATGTACGAGTACAACACAAGTTATAACAGACACAGAGGCGTAGGAAACTGCCCTGCCACAAGTAAAACGTGATTATTAGGCGTAAAGTCGATCAAACAATTTTCCAAAGCTTCCTGGTCAAAATTCGGGCATTGAATTTAGCATCGGATACGTAAAGCAATAAATTCCTAAACAAAAGATTTGTTACAGAACATCAGTTCATATTCTCCTTCTCTCATATAATTTACTTATTTTATATTGTAGAAACTGTCTTATCCTCTGCTAGGAGACGCAATGTCGGATGGATGGATGATTTAGGGAAAGTTTAAGGTTAGGGCAGTTTAGTTATAATTCAACTGACCAGAAATACTTTTTCATTCGCTCCGCGAAGGGGCACAAATTAATACGATGCGAAATTTTTGTAGAGAAAGCGACCATCTTGTAATCTACGCAGGCTACGACTTTCCATCGGGAAGGTGAAGAAAAGAAATGTGTTTGATCCTCAAAGCGGTCAGGAAGGCCGACCGATCCCTGACTGCATCTGAAGGTGCTGCAATGGAATTCTTTTCCCTTTTCTGTCTGGTTATGGAGGTTTCGATTTGTTATTTTATTAGTTGTTTTTTCTTTCAATTCAGGTTGATAAGTCAAAAGTATTGATAATCGAAGCTTTCCGTCTAAAATCTTCGAAATTTTATTCAATTTTGATTGTGCTGTTAAAAGTTATGTTTGGAGCTTGCAAATTTGAATAATTTAAAGAATGCTTGTTAGCCTCTGGAAAAGATCAAATTTTGAGAATTGTTGTACTTGAACGTCTGATATTTTCTCTGCGGTCTCTCCCAACGAAGTATTTGGAGCAAAAATAGCTAGCTTCGTTCCAGCAATATTCAACTTTTCAAAGGTGTTCCGCATGTTTGTAATTTGTAAATTTCAGGCCCTGATTTTTCATCCATTTCTTGTTAAAGATAAATATTCCTGCCATCATTAAAATCCATTAATCACTTAGTAAATCCGTGTCCTGATCACCATTCTCAAGCCAAAACCGCCGAATTTGCTCGAAAATTACAATCATTATCAAAGTTGTTATCTTAAGTGTTTAAAATTTGAAGAGATTTGCTTGTGTTCTTTTTAACTAGTTGCAGAGACGAAAGAGTTGATACAAATATCAATTTATTATTTACTGGCAAATTTAAAACATATCCCTGATACGAAGGATTGTTTTGGCGTCTAACATAGGGCATGTTTACGGCGTCCAACTTGCTTGTTTAGATTATCCAGGTTTTCATGCGAATCTATTTTCTTGTTGTGCAAGTAGATCGAATGTAGCTTGGAAGGCAAATTTGCTGAGTTGCAATGTATTTTTCTTATATAAAAGATATTAAGTTTTTAGCTTTGTGAGATCTGACAAAAGAGATGGCGTGGCGTGCAGGAACGCAATCAGGGCCTGTTGCACAAACAGGCGGTTTGAACCTGAATGAAGAATATGACAAAGCTTTCAGGACGCTATCTTATGCCGAGCTCTGGAGCAAGGTGCAGAACGCCAGCGCCGACAAAGAAGAAGAGGAACAAACCGGACAGAGCTCGTCATCTCCCTTTCACTACTACGGTGTTTTGGCAGAACATATTCTGGAACCCGACGAGGAATCCATTAAAGCGATTCTCCAACGCGGACTTACTCCGGAATTATACAGTTTAGTTTCAGATTATTTTCATAACAGCGCAGAGGCTTCGAAACTGTGCGGCACCCTTCTGAAAAACATAGAGCAGGCCAAAGTCAATTACCGCAGTATCAAGAACGTTCTGGATTGCACACCACCTACAGGTGACTTCACGAACGAGCAGTGGCATTTCTCCATGGAAGAGCTCCAGCTGTTCATGAAAGGAGATAATCCCTTCGCCGATCCAACAGCGCACAACTTCCAAGATATTCACGACTGCTACGACTCCATGCTCAAACGCCTCCAAATACACCGAAAAAAGATCCACAGAAAGCTCAAGTTACTGAACAGATGTAAAAAAGCTGCTATAGTTTGGGGGATCGCGGCTTCCGCTGCGGTTGTGCTGTGTGCAGTCGTGATCGCGTCCCATGCTTTAATTGCCATAGTGGCCGGACCTGTGGCGTTGTGCTTTCCCTCTTCCTCTTTTTCTTCATTTTCCTGTCCCTTCCAAACGAGCCTTCTCGCACGGCACCACGCACAGCTTGACGCCGCGGTCAAGGGTACCTACATTCTTAACAGAGATTTTGACACCATCAGCCGTCTTGTCACTCGTTTGCACGACGAGGTCGAGCATGACAAGGGTATCATCAAGTTTTTCTTGCACAGGAAAGATGACCGCCACCCCCTTCAGGAGGTTATCCGACAGCTCAGACGAAACGATTCGAATTTCAACCAGCAGCTGGATGAGCTGGAGAAGCACGTCTACCTCTGCTTCATGACCATCAACAGGGCCAGAATGCTTCTTGTGCACGAAATCCAGGCTTCCAAGACCACGTGATCACTGTATTGCCATTTTATTTATTCATTCATTAATAACGCTTTCATTTTCAACATTATAAGATGATTGTTTATTCATAATTGTTTACATTTTGGTTGTCAGTCACATTCATGAGTTCAAAAAGAAAAAGAAACATCATCGATCTTTTTTAAATTCATAACAAATTCTAAGCGGTTGGATATTCCAAAAACTCTTTCCCACTGCTCATGTTTGTAAATGAAATCATGTTTGAAACATGTTAATGTTTAACATGGAGTACATATAAATATGGATGAATTTAACAATTGAATATGGTTGAAAAAGATACAAGAAATAAGGGTCGTTTATAGTTTAAGAGAATTTTAAAGATTTTGAATTTGAAGAGTTTGAATAAATAATTTGTAGCAATTGTAATGGAGAAATTTGTATATTTGTAATTTTTTAGTTTTTGTTGGAGGTAGTATACTAATGCAATCACCAAGTTTTATTGATTTGACAAGAATCAATCAATTGGAACAAAGAATTAAATTATGTTGACTATATTTTATAATGTTTATATCTGTTTCACATTTTTTTCAATATTAAAAATCTTCAATTCTATTGGGTAATAGTAGTGTACAATGATGTAAGCATTTTGAATTATATTTGATTTTTTTTTCCAATCATATACAAACACTATTGCTCAACAGGGTCTAACTATTCCTCAATAATATACTAATAAATGATGACCATTCAAGTGGGACAAAATATACACTATCTACATTTCAGACCTTATGACATTCAAAGAGACCAAAATATTTTTTGCCCTCCAATAATGCCATCTTTTTTTTGCTGGCATCTTATCTGATGTAAGCATTTTGAATAATATTTGATTTTTTTTTCCAATCATATACAAACACTATTGCTCAACAGGATCTAACTATTCCTCAATAATATATTAATAAATGATAACCATTCAAGTATTTGTCATTCATGTGGGACAAAATCTACACTATCTAAATTTTAGACCTTATGACAGAGACCAAAATATCTTTTGCCGTCCAATAATGCCATCTTTTCTTTGCTAGCATCTTATCTAGGCCGATTTCTCAAAAAAAAAACTCCACGGTTGGAGCAAAAGGTTCTGCTTTCTTTCGATCCATATGATACGGCAAGGCTTTCCTCTAGTCCATAGAACACGGCAGGCCACAATGTTAACGAAATAACTAAATTAACTGTGGATGTAGATGACATCTGATTTACTTGTTTAATGGGCTCAGTTTAATTCATGTACTTGACCATGTCTCATGAATTACCTGTCAACGAGGTCTCTTATGGTTCAATTAAATTCATTTCTCTAATCAGTTCTCATGAATTATATATAAAGCTTGATTTCCAGTGAATTTTTCCCCATGGGTTTCATCTCACGTAGAAAGTTTCATTATTAGGTTCCATTATTTTGGATTAAAGCTGCTTGTGATTATTGGGGAACGTTAAAAAGCGTAGCCTCAACGTGGCTTACTTATCTGTGCCATCTATGCTAGCTTTTTTGTTTTAGCTTCAATCCCACCCAATAGATTGAGTTGGAAATACTAAGTACTTATACTCTTCATTGAATAAGTGTACTATCCAACATAATGATTACCAGAGCATCTGTTATGAGGCATCAATCTTTTACATTTTGCTGCAATTCAAGTACTTTGAATTCCCAATTCATTTTCTCCCCTTCCTGTGCATTCTCTACCGACAAACTCTCTTGTAGGAATCTGTCACTTCAGAAGGATCTCAGCCATGCGGAAATGAAATTATTATGCAGATTGATTGACAGTCACTGTAAAAGTTACATTTTCAGAGGCGGGGGCCATGACATTCAAATTAGGTGTGTTTAAAATTCTCCAGGAGAGACTCAGGTATGCTTATTCCAGTCTTTAATGTCTTCATTGGATTTTTTTCAGGTCCAGACGTTGTTACTTAAATGAAAGAGTAAATAATATTTATTAAATAGTGTAAGAAAAATGCAAAGAACATTCGTCGCCTGAGAGCACCACAACAAACTGGGATAAATAATTGTCAGGCATTTTTGTATTGATTGGACTAGAGTCCTAGACCATTATTTTGTATTTCTAGTGTTCTGTTTTTGTGTTTCCATATTGAAGGCCAGAGGCAAAGGAATTCTACAGGAAAAATTAAAACTTAAAAAAATATTAATTTCTTCAACACAGAGCTACTGCTCGTTAATTTTTTGTTTGCTCACATTCACATTAAACATAAAAGGTAATTACAAATACAAATATACGTTGAAGTAAAAAGTCATGTGAAAAAATATTCACAGAAGAGAGGGCCCGGCAAAAAATTTAATACAAATTACCTAACTAACTTTTTCCCGTCAAAACACATATAATAAAATGTCCTTTACATTAATATATAAACTTAAATATATATTGCCGTATTACGAAATTTCCTTTGGCGGTGGCGGCTTTATTCATGGTTCCTCGCGGTATCGCAATGGGTAAAACCCATATTGCGATATCGCGGGCAGCGGTTTGTAGACGGCGCGGTAAACGGTGGTAAACGGCTAAAGATAAAACAAAATTGCTACGGGGTCTCCCGCGGTATCGCAATGGCTAAATTCTTTATTGCGATATTGCGGGCAACGGCTGGGGGTGACGGTAGCAGTTAGGGTTAACATTCCAACACTCCCCCTTAAACATAACTGCACTGTCCACCATGCCCAACCTGTTTTTTTGAAAAATGAAATTATCTCTTCCTAGTGCCTTTGTGAAAATATCTGCACTTTGCTCTTCTGATCTGCAAAACTCTAAAAATATGTCACCATTATTAATTAATTCCCTGATAAAATGATACCTGGTATCAATATGCTTGCTTCTCTTATGAAAGACTGGATTTTTTGAGAGAGCTATGGAAGAATTGTTATTACAGTAAATTTTTGTTGCCTCCATTTGTTCATTTTGCAATTCTTTCAAAATTCTTCTAATCCAGACTGCCTGGAAAGCTGCACTTGTGGCTGCCACATACTCTGCTTCAGCTGATGAAAGACAGACTATTGGCTGCTTCTTTGAAGACCATGAGACAACTCCAATCCCAAAATTAAATACATAACCAGGCATGCTTTTTCTATCATCAATGCTGTCAGCACAGTCACTGTCTGTGTATCCTATGAGTTTGAACTCATCTGAACTTGAATACTTAATGCCAAAATTTCTTGTTCCACTTACATACCTTAAAATTCTCTTCCCAGCTTTCCAATGGGTGTCTTTTGGTGTTTCCATAAACCTGGAAATCAAACTTACTCCATACATAATGTCTGGCCTTATGGTTGTGAGATACATGAGACTTCCAACAAGCTTCTTAAACAAATTTGGATCAACATTAGACCCTCTATCATCCTTGCTTAGTTTCAGATCTGTCACTGTAGGTGTTGGTGTTGGTTTGCACTTCATCATATTAAACCTTTTCAAAATGTCATTTGCATATTTTGACTGTGAAATAAAAATACCATTTTTATTTTGATTCACTTCAATGCCCAAAAAATACTTCATCAGACCTAAGTCTATCATTTCAAATTCTTTCTTCATGTCTGCCTTGAACAGATCAATTGACAAATTTCTAGTGAAGATTAAATCATCAACATATAAGCATACTATCAGTATTTCACCTTCTTCATTCATTTTTGTATACAGTGTGGGCTCACTGCTACATCTATTAAATCCATTCAGCAAAAGATAACTGTCTATTCTGCTGTACCAAGCTCTTGGGGCTTGTTTCAATCCATACAGAGCCTTTTTCAATTTGTAAACTTTGTCTTCTTGACCCAGAATTTCATACCCAGGTGGCTAATCCACATAAACTTCTTCTTCTAAATAACTGTTTAAAAAAGTTGATTTTACATTCATTTGAGATACAGACCACTTATTATGAGCTGCTAAAGCTAAAATCATCCTTATAGTATCCAATCGTGCTATAGGTGCAAATGTCTCATTGTAATCAATTCCAGGCTGTTGTGAATAGCCCTTTACAACCAATCTTGCTTTAAGCTTCTGAACTTCATCTTTTTCATTCAATTTGGTTTTATAAATCCATTTCACTCCAATAACATCTTTGTCTTTTGGAAGACTGACTAGATCCCATGTCTGATTCTTTTCAATTGCTTCAATCTCTTCATCCGTATCACTTACCCATTTATCATCTTTGACTGCATCTTCAAAATGAACTGGATCTTCTATTTGAGAATAAAATGCAGAAAGAGAAATTTGATCTGAATTATTCTCACCTTCATTTTGATCATATATATCTCTTATGCTTCTGATTTTCTGTCTTCTCAGACTTGCCAATGTAGGATTTGACATATCACTTGAACTTGTGGAATGTGGACCCGATGGTCCTGCTATAGATGGTCTTTGTTGTCCTCTTGTTGGATTGCTTCCTTGAATGGATGAGGCTGCTCTTACAGTCGATGTTGGTGTCACTTGTGGATTACTTTGCTGAACTTGAATGGGAGTGGTAGGAGTCACAATAGCTGGAATATTTGTTGATGCTGTAACTTCATTCTCCTCTTAAGGTATACTAGTTGAAATATTGACTGTCTTCTCTATGCTTCCATCCCATGCTTCATCTTTTACAAATTGTACATCTCTGTTGATTATAACTTTCTTTGTTGTTGGATTATAGAGCTTATAAGCTTTGGATTATTCACTGTATCCAACAAATATACATTTTTCTCCTTTGTTATCTAGCTTCCTTCTCAATTCATCAGGCACATGTGCATATACTACACATCCAAATACTCTCATGTGAGTAACACTGTGTTTTCTTCCTATCCATGCTTCTTCAGGTACCATATTCAAAACACTTTTTGTTGGACACCTATTCATTATATAGGCTGCACAAGATATTGCTTCTGCCCAATATTCATTTGACAAATGTTTGGCTTTCAACATGCTTCTAGCCATTTCCATGATTGTTCTGTTTTTCCTTTCAGCTACTCCATTTTGTTGAGGTGTGTATCTAGTTGTGAACTGCTTGTGAATTCCATGATCTTTAAAAATTAAAAAATTCTCTTGAAATATATTCACCACCTCTATCTATTCTCAACACTTTGATATAATAACCACTTTGTTTTTCAACCAAATTCTTGAACTGACGAAACAATCAAACACTTCATTTTTCTGCTTTAGAAAATAGACCCATGTTTTTCTTGAATAATCATCAATGAATGTCAGAAAATAAAAACTACCACCTATTGAAGGTGTTTGCATAGGTCCACACAAATCTGAATGTATAATTTCCAAAGGGGCTTTTGCTCTAGTTGACTTTCCTTTGGAAATGATTCTCTATGTTGTTTTCCTAAAATGCACCCTTCACATACCCTTTCTGGGTTTTCTATTAAAGGTAGTCCCTTGACCATGCCTTTCCTATGAAGTAAATTTAAACCTCCAAAGTTGAGATGCCTAAATCTCAGGTGCCATAACCAGTTTTCATCTTTTATCTCAGCTTGAAAGATTTTATGCACTACTGCTGTAGTTTCTTCTCTACCCACTTGTGAACTCATTAAGTGTTGTGCTTGAGCATAATTTATATTCAAATCTGGCCTTATCTTTAAGGGAAACATTATGTTGTTTTCATTCTGACTTTTGCAATAAGCTGGTTGCTTGGGTATTTATCTAAAATTGTGCACAGACCATTCTTGAAGGTTACTCTATACCCTTTTTGAACCAGTTGCCCTACACTCATTAAGTTATGTTTCAGACCAGGCACAAAATACACATCTGAAATATACTTTTTCTCCCCCTGTTTAGTTAGAATATTGACATCTCCTTTTCCCTTGACTGACACTTTGTTATCATTACCCAATGTAACATCAGACTTTACATTGGGGTTCGCCCCGTAGCCCGAACGGTCGGTATGGTTGAGCTAAGGCTTTGGGTTCGTCCCATATAGGTCCAAGGTTTGATTCACATTGTTGGCCCGGAGGAGTCCTGTTGCGGGCTCAGGGCTTCTCCCCAGGGGGACTAGTTTCGCCTTGGCTCGCCCCACCACCACCCCAACTCGGCAATAAAAAGTAAGCCCGAGGCAAGGTCTGGTGGGAATCGCTGGGCCTTGGTTGGGGATACCTCCTGAGTATCAAAAAAAAAAAAAAACATCAGACTTTACATTCTCATCTAAACTTGAAAACATTTCTAGATTCCCTGTCATATGATTGCTACAGCCTGAATCTAAGAACCATACATCTTTTTCATTTGTTTGAGCAACATTACAAGCTAAAAACATTGTGCTCTTGTCTGAATTCTGATTTTGACCTTCTCTTGAAAAATTTGCATTTTGTCTATTATTATCATACTGCTTCTTTCTACACTCATTCATATAATGCCCATATTTTTTACAGTAGTGACATTGGACTTGAGATTTATCATACCTTTGATTTTGTGACTGATTCTGTGATGGGTTTTGGCTTGAGCCTTGATTGCTGCCTCTTCCACTTGAACTTGATAGACTGTATCTTTCACCTCTGTAAGAGTTTCTTCCTCTTCCTCTTGATCTACCTCTGCCTCTTCCTTGACTAACTGAAGCCTGAGTTTTGAAAGCATGCTCTAGTGATGTATCTACTGACCTTTTCAGCCTGTGTTCATGAGAAATTAGAGATGCATACAGTTCATCAACTGAGAACTGTGAGAGATTCTTTGTCTCCTATATAGCAAATACAACCGGTAGAAATTTTGTGCCCGCAAACTCCTTAAAATCTTTTCAACAACTCTGGTATCTTCCAGATTCTCTCCATGAGACCTAATTTGATCAACCACCCCAATGAATTGGGTGTAGAATGAATCTACAGATTCATTGTCCTTCATATATATTGTTTCAAAATTTCTTCTCAACATTTGTAGCTTTGTTGTTTTAACTTTTTCCATGCCTTGATAGGCTGTTTGAAGTATGTTCCATGCTTGTTTGGACTTTGTTGCTGCTGAAATCCTTGGAAAAATGCTCTCATGTACAGCTTGAAACAGATAAAATAAAGCCTTTGAGTCTTTCTTCCTTGTGTCTTTTAATAAGTCTTTCTCTACTTGTATTAAAGCATTGTATGCTACTGCATCTGCTGGCTCTGGAAATCCATTCTCAACTAAATCCCATATATCTTGTGAGCTAAATAGTGCTTTCATGGTAATTGACCAGTACTCATAATTCTTCCCATTAAACTGTGGAATTTGTGGGTTTGTCAAGCTTGTGCTTGCTGCCATTTTTGAAATTTACCCAGATAATCTGCTTTGATAAAATTGGCTCTGATAATCGAACTTGCTCTGATACCACGTGAAGGCCAGAGGCAGAGGAATTCTACAAGAAAAATTAAAACTTAAAAAGATATTAATTTCTTCAACACAGAGCTGCTACTCGTTAATTTTTTGTTTGCTCACATTCACATTAAACATAAAAGGTAATTACAAATACAAATATATGTTGAAGTAAAAAGTCACGTGAAAAAATATTCACGGAAGAGAGGGCCCGACAAAAAATTTAATACAAATTACCTACCTAACTTTTTCCCGTCAAAACGCATATAATAAAATGTCCTTTACATTAATATATAAACTTAAATATCTATTGTCGTATTACGAAATTTCCTTTGGTGGTGGTGGCTTTATTCATGGTTCACTACGGTATCGCAATGGGTAAAACCCATATTGCGATATCGCGGGCAGCGGTTTGTAGACGGCACGATAAACGGCGGTAAACGGCTAAAGATAAAACAAAATTGCTATGGGGTCTCCCACGGTATCGCAATGGCTAAATTCTTTATTGCGATATTGCGGGCAACGGCTGGGGGTGACGGCAGCAGTTCGGGTTAACATTCCAACACATATTGCAGATTCCATACGGGTACTTTAATTTTCTATTACTCTCAATGATAATGCAGATTTGGGATGATAGAACAGGTTTAGAAGAACAATTTGGGTCCGCTAGAATCTAAACTAGTCTTCTTCCATATTCTGTCTCATAATCCTCCATGGCTCCAGGTTTTCATTTTTGTAGTTTGTTTCTGTTTCTTCTATCTCTATTTCCAGTATTTCCTAATTTCTATTCCCAACTTAGTATTTTTGTCTTTGAGGCATTTTTTTCAAACAATTCACTACCTTGTCGATGTTATTGCTTACTATTATGCTTTGATAGATTTTTTCCAAGCAACCATAGTTTTTTCAAAAGTACCTATTTTAGGCTTGTAGCCATAGCAGCAAGGCAATGAACTGTTTGATAAAATGCCTTGGTAGACATATATGGAAAACGTGGTAGCATACACACGGCAGTGAACTGTTTGAAAAAATGCCTCAAAGAAATGTGGTCTCATGGTGATGGAATGCCATAGCATCACCATGAGACCACATTTCTTTTGAGACATTTTTTCAAACAGATCACTGCCTTCTCTATGCTATTGCTTACTATTATGCTTTGATATATATTTTCCAAGCATCCATAGTTTGTACGAAAGTACGTGTTAGGCTTTTAGCCATAGTAGCAAGGCAATGAATTATTTGATAAAATGCTTTAGCAGACATGTATGAAAAATACGGTAACATAGACAAGGAAGCAAACAGTTTGAAAAAATGCCTCAAATAAATACGGTCTCACGGTGATGGAATGACATGACAATTGTTTGTCATGTCATTCCATCACCATGAGACCACATTTATTTGAGGCATTTTTTCAAACAGTTCGCTGCCTTGTCTATGCTACTACTCACTATTATGCTTTGATAGATTGTCTCCAAGTATCCATAGTTTGTTCAAAAGCACCTATTTTAAGCTTTTAGCCATAGCAACAAGGTGGTGAACTATTTGATAAAATGATTTGGTAGACATGTATGAAAAATGTGGTAGCATGGATAAGGCAGTGAACTATTTGAAAAAATGTCTCAAAGAAATGCGGTCTCATGGTGATGGAATTCCATGACAAACAATTTTTTCATGGCATTCCATAACCATGAGATCACATTTCTTTGAGGCATTTTTTCAAACAGTTCATTGCCTTGTCTATGCTATAGCTTACTATTATGCTTTGATATATTTTTACCAAGCATCCATAGCATAGAAAAGGCAGTGAACTATTTGTAAAAATGTCTCAAATAAATTTGGTCTCATGGAATTCCATGACAAGCAAATTCAATTGGCAGCTACTTCTAGTTATTAGTTAAACAATGTGAAGTAATTACATAACTGCTTATGTTGACTTTGTAAAAAACTATATTATAATTGAAATTTTGTCATCTATCACATTAGTTATGCAATGTGAAGTAATGCTTTGAGTTTGAAAGATGTGCAATGCAATGTAATCAGTGATATGAATATAAACTACAAAAATCTATTTTCTACAATTCATTAGTTAAACTCTTTATTTTATTCCTTGAGTGAAGCTTCGATGCCCACCTCCACTGAGAGGTGTTGTCGTCAAATCTCTAAGATTAACCTATTCAACATACAAAATCAAATATAAGAATACCATTCATATAACAATGATATTCACATGTAATATTTATAATTATTTACTAGTTACATACCTCTGCAGTATATGTCATTCATAATAGGGAGGTGCAGGACCGCTAAAAACAAAATGAACGCTATGACCCTGAAATTTTATTATAATCATTAAACTAATTTAGTTAATCTTTCATTTCAAAAATGAAATTTAATAAATTAAATTCAATGAACTTGCTAACATTTAAACCTGACTATCAAGGTTGAGTGCCTCATGAAGGAGGGCATATGTCATCACCATTTGATCACCTATAGATGTACCCTATGCACTTGCATCCTGACTATGCATGGGGTCATAACCATAGGGTGTCCTGCAAGCTTGACAAATATGAGGTGGAACTATACTCCTTGAAGACTCACCTAGCTCACCATGTGCTATAGGATTGGCATGTTGTATGAGGCTTTGGGTTAGGGAACTAATCAATTGCAGTGCCTCGACCTTAACACTATCCTTTAGAACAAAAGGGATATCCACATGCTCATATGTTGGTCTTGTGAGTGGTTGTCTTGTTGGTCGTTGTGGGTCAAGACGTGCCCTGCTCTTATTCTTTGGCAAGGATTTTGGGTTGAGGAGAATTGGGATTTTGAAGAGGAATTTTAATAGGAGGGTTTGAAGGTGCATTATCATTTCCTAAAAATTAAATAAATTACATCAAAAAACATATTAAATCTACCTATTTAATTACAAATTCACACAAAAAAACAATAAAAGCTTACGCCTTTGACCTCCCCAATATCGTGGCAGCATTTTGGTGAATATTCAATGAAGAAATGATGAAGAATGAGCTCTCCAATAACACGAGCATGTTCTTGAGGGTTTGCAAGCCACTGATTTGTAGGAAAATGCAGAAATCAAAATGAACGAAAGTTGATTTTTTTTTATTATAGAGACTATAACTTGCTTGCATTATAATATGAGTGCATTATGGTCTTAGTGTTACCAAGTCTTAACACCAAGCCATATGACTTTTTTAAATTTGAAAGATGGTTGGCCACTTTTTGGCCCCCCATCTTTCTACACCCGCCTAAAGGTGTGTTCAATGTTCTGCTCCATATTTATTCATGGTTGAAGATATGCTTGTGTGGTATGGATGTGATGATCATAGGTGTTTGAAGGTGTTATATCTAGAGTTTCAAGTTTTGGATCAAGCAGTAGAAGTTGTGTTTGACAGTGTGTTTCCTATGAAGAAGGTTGTCTAGGAGAAATGAAAATTTCTTTGCATTTCTCTACATTGAGCTTTCTTTTCTTATGGATTTGGGAATGTGCTTAGATTGTTTATATCTACCTTTCCATGGAGTATATGTTGTTCTCTATGTATGGTGTTGAATGTGTTTATGTTTCATTTTTTTATATTCTACTAATGATAATAAGGGTTTGGTGGTTAATGAGGGTTTAAGGTTTTAATACATACAACTAATTCACCCCCCTCTCAACTCTCTTGTGTGTCTAACAATTGTTATCATAGTTGTTCCTTGGAAGAAGCTTAACGACTTGAGGTAGATCTAGATGACACACAAGAAGGGTGTCAAAGCTCCTATGTTTAATGGAATGAATTATGCTTACTAAAACTCCAAGATGAGAGCCTTTCTTGTCTCTCTAGGGTTTGGAGTCTAGAAGTCAATTGAAACTAGGTAACTATGTTTGCTAATGGTTTGACAAGTGCTGATATGAGCTGAAGGATTATCAGAATAATGGCAAAGCAAGAAATGTTATCTTGAGTGGTCTTTCTGATTCTGAAATTGGAAAAGTGATAAGTCTCAAAACTAAGTTAAAGAGGTCTGGGTGAAGTTGTATAGCATTTATGAAGGAGATGATAAGGTCAAGCAAGTAAAGATGCAAAATTTCAAAGCCAAGTTTGAAAACCTAAGGATGTCAGAAGATGAAGACATTTCAGCCTACATGCTCAGAGTGGATGAAGTTGTTAATGCCATCAATGGCCTTGGTGGTAAGTTGGAAGAAAGTGAAGTTGTAAAAAATGTATTGAGAACTCTTCCTAAATCTTATAGTTCTAAAGTTTTTTCTATTGAGGAAGCTCAAAATTTAGATCAATATTCTAGAGATCAAATCTTTGGTTCTTTAATTTCTTTTGAATTGAGAGAGTTTGGTCAAGATGATACAAAGAAAGAAACTAAATTTAAAGCTAGAAAGGGAGAGAAGGATGATGAATCAAATCCTAATGATCTTGAGGAGGTGAAAGAAAATTTTGTAAGGAGATGGAAAAGGGCACTGGAAAATATAGAGGTAAGTTATCGTTTAAGTGTTTCAATTATGGAAAGATAGATCATTATGCTTCTAAATTTTCAATCAAAGTTACAAATGAAAAACATAAGGATCATAAAGATAAATCTATCGAGAAGAGTTATTATGTTGAAAAATACAATGGTGTATCTGATGATGAGGAATCCAACTATCTTGATGAGGATAGTGATGAATTCTTGTTCATGGCTCTAAATGTGGGAATTAATTCTACTAATCTTGAAAGATTGTGAAGGAAAGTGCTCCAAAAATAGGTCATGATATTGAAGGAACTATGTTGACTGCTTTTCATGCAAGAGATCGAGAAATTAATGGATAATTGATAGTGGATGCTCAAATCATATGACACGTGATAAAAGTAAGTTTGTTAAACTTCATAATTATGATGGTGGTCTTGTTAAGTTTGGTGATGATCAATACATCTACTAATATTTGTGGAAAACGTTTAATTATCTTTGATGGAAAGCATAAAATAGATGATGTTCTTTATGTCAAGGGTCTCCAATATAATCTTCTCAATGTAGGATACATGTGTTATAGAGGATATAATTTTGTGTTTTAGGATGATGGTTATGAAATAAAAAAAGGAAGCTCTAAAACTTTGGTTGTTGCAAGAACAAGGATAGAAGGAAATGTTTATCAACTCAAAGGTGGTTGTGTTAAGTGCTTTATGTCACAAATCAATGAAAGTTTGTTATGGCGTAGAAAAATAGGTCACATTAACTTTGATAGCCTACTAAAGATCAGTTCTACTGATGCTATGAGAGATATGCCAAGGATTACAAAACCTATCAATATAATCTGCAAAGAGTGTCAATTTGGAAAGAAAATAGAGAAGATTTTTAGAGCTAAAGAATATTCTACTGTAGGACCTTTGGAGTTGTTGCATACAGACCTATGTGGACCCACCAAAATAAGAAGCTCTCAAGATGGCAGGTACTTCATGTTATTAATAGATGATTACTCTAGAATGACTTGGGTAACATTTCTCAAAGAAAAATTAGAAGTTCTAGATAAGTTTAAAGTATTTGAGTTGATGTTTGAGAATGAAATGGATTTGAAAATAAAATTCTTGAGCTCTAATAGAGGTGGTGAATTCACCTCCAATGAGTTTAATAGTTCTTGTGAAGATCATGGAATAAAGAGACAACTGTTATTAGCTCCTAGGACTCCTTAGTAGAATGAAGTTGTGGAGAGGAAGAACAATATAGTTCAGGAAGTAGCAAGAACCATGATGAAGGAAGAAAATCTACCAGATGTCTATTGGAGAGAAGAAATTCATACTGTGATATATACATACTTAATAGAGGACAAGCAAGAGTGAATAGTTCAAAGACTTCTTATGAGTTATGATATGGAAAACATCCTACTATGAAATATTTTAGAGTGTTTGGAAGAAAATTCTATATTAGGAGAGATGAAGAAAACTTGGGAAAGTTTGATGCAAGATCTGATGAAGGAATCTTCCTTAGATACTCTATAGAAAGCAAGGCATACAAATGCTATAAAAAAAGGTTGAAGAAGATTGTTGAAAGTGAAAATGTCAAAGTAGATGAAGACCCACATCAAATTTTTGTGTTGATAGAAGGATATGAATCAGATGAACCCCCTTGTAGTGAAGATGAAAAAGAAGATAAAGAAAAAGAGATGATAGTGGAAGAGGGAGAAGCTACAGAAAAGATCCCTAAGACGGTCCCTAAGTATGTGGAGAAGAATCATTCTGAAGATCAAATCATTGGAGATAAGAACACAGGTGTGTCCACAAGGAGAAAAGCTACTATGACAAAGGAATAGGTAAAATTTTGTTTACTTTCAGAAGTAAAACCTAAAATAGTAATTGAAGCATGCAAGGATGAGAACTAGAAAAAATCTATGGGAGAAGAGTTGAGACAGATTGAGAAGAATCGGACTTGGGAATTGGTCCCAAGACCACCAAACAAGAATGCGATCAGAACTAAATGGGTTTTCAGGAACAAACTAAATGAGGATAGAAAGGTTGTTAGAAGTGAGGATACTTGTGTGTAAGGGCTGCTCACAAGTGGAAGGAATATATTTTGAAGAGACTTTTGCTTCGATGGCAAGAATGAAATCCATTAGAATTTTTTTGGCTTTTATAGCACATAAAGAATTCAAAGTGTATCAAATGGATGTCAAGTCCACCTTCTTGAATGGTGAGTTAGAAAAAGAGATTTACATTGAACAAAGTTGGAAGGTTTTTCATTGTCAGAAGATGTTGATATGGTATGCATATTAAAAAAGGCATTGTATGGACTCAAACAAGCTCCTAGAGATTGGTATGCAAGATTTGATTCAAATCTTGATAATGGTTGTGTATGTTGATGACATAATATTTGGAGGAAATGAAGGTATGTGTAAGAGATTTGTAGAGAAAATGCAAAAAGAGTTTGAGATGTCAATATTTGGGGGGATGAATTTCTTCCTTGGATGTTACAAATCTATCAATCAAAAAAGGAATTTTCATTTCACAATCAAAATTTGTCAAGGAAATGTTGAAGAAGTTTGGAATGGAGGATTCTAAACCAGTGTGTACTCCCATGGTTACTGGTTGCAAGTTGAGAAAAAATGATGAATCTCCTAAGATAGATTAGAGAAACTATAGATCATTGATTGGTGGACTACTATATCTTACTACTACTAGACTAGATATCATCCATGTAGTTTGTCTTGTGGAAAGATTTCAAGAAGATCCGAGAGAATCACATGTTGCAATAGTTAAAAGGATATTTAGATACTTGAAGGGCACTCTGGATTTTGGTCTATGCTATCCCAGGGATACTGATTTCTCTTTGAGTGCTTATATAGATGCAAATTGGGTAGGTTGTGCAAATGATAGAAGAAGTACAAATGGAGGTGCTTTCTTTCTTGGAAGCAGGTTGGTTTCTTGGTTGAGTAAGAAACAAGATTCAATGTCATTATCTATTGTAGTGTCAAAAAATGTCGTCGGTAACATTTTTACACTTGTTTGGGCCCTCCTTGTGGAATTGAGCTTAATGGTGTCTTGACTTAGTGTTTTAATGTGTTTAACACACTCACATTAGGTCATGGGCCCTTGTGAATTAAATAAACTTAATCATTCCTTATTTGGAGTGTTGTAAAGTGTTATAACACACTTTCACACTTTTCTAGGATTGTCATTAATAATTGGGCTTTTTTATGCTTTAATTGGCCTTATTTTGCATCCACAAGCCTCATTTAATGCATCTTTTTGAGGATAATCCCAACACAAATCAACATCCAATCATAATTCAGGTGTTTTCTAGTTGTGTGGCCTAAATTTGGTGGTCTGGGAATCATTCGCCACCTTGGGCGTATGAGTCTCATGTGGACCAAACTCAAATTTAATTCAAATTCTTGGTGGGATTTTATCCTCCTAGATCTTATGTCGGCTTGTAGTGTTGTAATTTTAGGAATTCTTGCATAATTAAGTATAAATACAAATTTCTTTCACTCATTTTACACCTAGCAAGTTGAATGAGCATCCTTATAGAAAAGTTGAGTTCACAAGAGCATTCAAGTGTTTACAATAGCATTCAAGAGTCTTCAAGAGTACATTATCAAGCATTCTAGAGCATTATTCAAGTATCAAGCATCATGTCAAAGAATTCAATTATCATGTTTATTTGTGAGCTAAAAATTGTGATGTAGGGTTTCATGATTCAAGCTAGCATTTTATTCAAGATCTATCCTATTCAAGCAAGATTCAAGATCTACATCCATTGGAGCTATCTCATACATGTTCTTATTGCTAGGGTTTGGTGAGTTGCAACATCATATTTTGTTCATTCATCATTCTTCTTTTTTATTTCATTTCATTCTAAGGTTTGATTTCCCAAGGAAAACCCCTATCCACTAGCAAAACAAAAAAATTTCCCTCTAGGACAACATTTCAAGATACATTCTTGGTCTTGGACTAATGAAGGCTACCTCTCAAGGGGAGTAGGTAATGGTTTGTTTTAATTGGTGTTGTCAGGGGGAGTATATTCTAAGGAAGAGTAAGTGGAGAGAGAGAGAAGTAGAGAGAAAGTAGTGTGTTGGTGCTACCTAAAGTGAATCTTTCAAGTGATTTCAAAGGTAGAGATTGTTGCCCTTTTCCATTGATGTCAAAGGGGGAGAGAGATTGAAGTATAAAAAAATCCTCAAGGGGGAGAAAAATGAAGGAAAGGGAAAGAGCTCGACTAAATTTTGAGAAAGTGGAAGAAGTGTAAGGAATGTTCCAATTAGGCAGAGAGACTAAAGTAAAGGGGAGATTTGTCTAAGTGTTCCAAAGTTTTAGAGTTGCTTCTACTAATTGATGGTTTTTTAGAGTTGGTGTTACTATCAATGAAAAAGGGGGAGATTTTTGGAGATCTTTTGGTGTTGTGATTAGTATTGTCATTGATGTCAACGCCAAGTTGGTCAGGGAGATTGTTGGAGATGAGATTGTTGCACTATGTTAGCATTAGTATTGATATTTCATGTGAAACTCTATTGTGGTCATGTTGAAAAGTGTTTGTGGTATTTAAGAGGTGTTGCAAATTTTGTAGATATGTTGAGCAAGTGTTTGTGGTTTTTTTGATGCAGTCAGTTCACTTGTTTTCCAAGTGATTTTGAGAAAAAATGAGTAAAAGAGTGTGTAGTATGATAGAGGTGTGTTCAGTGTTGTGCTCCACATTTCTTCATGGTTGAAGATATGCTTCTGTTGTTTGGATGTGATGATCAGAGGTGCTATATCCAAAATTTCAGGTTATAGATCGTGCGGTCATAGAAGCTATGTTTGACAGTTTGTTTACTATGAAGAAGGTTGTCTAGGAGAAACGAGATTGCTTTGATTCTTTGCGTTGACGTTTCTTGTCTTGCAGAGTTGGGAACATTCTTAGATTGTATCTACCTTTCCCTATAGTATCTAGTTTTCTCATGCGTATGATGTTGAATGTGTTTATGTTTTATTTGTTTACATTCTATTGATGATAATAAGGGTGTGATCATTAATGAGGGCTTAAGGTTTTAATGTACAATTAATTCACCCCCCTTCTCAGTTGTTTGTGTGCCTAACACTTCTATCAACATGAATATATGTAGTATGATGCTACAAACAATCCTCAACTGATTTTATTAATATAGCAAGTAATACATTCTTTTGTACATACACTCAAAATTATATGATAGTACAGTTACATTGAATTATCATTAATCTACTAACCAAATTCCTTTGACATTAGTGAGCACATTTGATATCAATGACAAAATATGTTCAACAAGGTATACATTTATGGTTATTCAATTACTATTTTCATTTAGTCTTAGTGATAGAGTGTTAGTTGTACTCAATGTTAGAATGTAAAATAACTTCATGAGCACATTTCTCTCAAAAAAATTCTTTCTTTTAGACTAAATAGTTTCCCTTAGTTAGAGGCAATATTAAAGTTAATCCTAGAATAGTTTGTCACTAATAGGGTGTCGTGAGGTCCTATCACTTTAGTTGAAAATGTATCAATTATATCAACTGGGTATGTTTGAAGGTTGTATGCAATAGGGGACATCTTGGCTATCTCTCTTAGATTTTTTCAATTCTTGAAACATTTGTAAACAAAAATTTAACTAGAAAACAATTAAGCTAGAAAGCATGAAGTTATTTAAACTATAAAGCATAAGATTGTTAAACTAGAAAGCATACAAATTCCTATTCTAGAAAGCATATAAATTTCCTAAGTAACATTGGCAGTTAAACTGTGAAATTGAAATGAAAGTAGCTAATGGCTAATGACTAACTGCTAACTAAAAGTATAAACAACTTGTAATAAACAACAAAATTGGGTGCTCCAAAATTTCAAAGTAAGCAAAATTTAAAGATTATAAATTCAAAACTATGACCTGTAGGAATATTTGACAGAGCTTGACACATAAATAACATTCATCTAAATTTATCATTTACATAATTAAAGTAGCAGTATTAACAAAAGAAATATGTATCTATCTACTCTATGAGATCCCTCGAGTGGCCAGCTCTCAAGAATTCATATGCTTAACTCAAATCACATGTACTTTCACATCTTCAAAATGAATCGATCCATGATACTTCCATTACTTAGAATGATTGACTCAGACTAGGATTGGTAGTATTTATTTATTTGAATATAAAAGTGTAACACAGAGACATAGTTGAACAATTTTCAAAGCATATCATAACATCATAATAGTATCACATGTACATTGTTTCTGGTGGTTACATATATATACTATACCGCTAACAAAACCCTGAATTTTAGATGGTGGAAGATCACCATTGAAAAAGTCTTTTAATAGAATTTCAACTACCCAACTGACTGTTGTCCATAACATAAAACATACTAAAGGCTTGAAGTGGAGCCATAAAGTTTTTAAACAGGAATTTAACATAAAGTATTAAAAGAACGTGTTCCACTATGCACACCTGAATTTCCAACGCCTAGACTTTTGGAACTCTATCTTCAACTTCTTGAAGTCTACTCAAAGTCCACTCAGTCATGCATAATGTCCTATATAATGACTTAAAGCTATACCATTATATCAACATTATTCAACTAATTTCAATTGATTTAGGAAATAAAGATTTATACATTTTTTCATAAAAAGTAAGCAATTATTAATCGTAAAAATAAACAATTTGCAAGGCTAAAGTGATTGGTAAGAACAACAAAGGGTTTTTAGCTTATTATAATTATGAGGTTATTTATACCTCATCACTCTCCCCTTCCTAAGCTTGAGCAAGTCCTCTTGCTCTCTAATGTGTCCTCTACCTTTCCACATCCCTATTCCTATTTAGTTCATTGTATTTGGAACTGAGATCATATGGATCCTCTACTTCTTTATCCCAATCACTAGGACTCTTAAGAAAACCCTTGTTGTATCTAAACCTTACTTTCCATGAATGCAAGTCCTCAGGATTCTACTATATAGTGACAAGTATTGCACGGGGTGGCTAAAGAAGCAATGGAGGTCTATACCTCATCCCTATCCATTTGGTTTGAAGTTGTTGTAGTATCTCCGCTAATGTCTCAACCCTTTTGTAGGACCACCTTATATTGGTAGGTGAGATCACCTCCCTTATTTTAAGATACATTGGCAGAGGAGTCTATTTCTCCTCACAAGCACTCCATGTTTTTTCTATCAATTTTGGCCCCTAGACTTTGAAATTCTCAAAAAAAATTCAAAGATTATCATTCTTCTCACAACTTCATAGCTCTCAATGCCTCAAAATTGAGCTTTAAAGGAAAAGGTTTTTCTATTAGGGTATCTCATCTGAAGTCCCACAGTCCTTTCCTACCACTGAATCTTATTCTGCATGGTAGACATGAATGCTCTAAGTTGTACTTCCCCAACAAAGAGGTTGACAAAGAAATCAATATGTCTTTCTAAAAGCAGATTATGTACAAAAAATTCACAGAGCAAGTTTTATTGAACAGGTGCTGCCTCTTTAAATTCATTTAAAAATTGATCATCATCTGGATCATGAGGCAAATTGCAAGAAATTCTCGACAGTTTCCATCTTAACAATTGCTCATTCAAAAAAATAGAATACAACTTGGATGGTCTCCTACAAGCTATTAACGACTCCCCAATTTGACATGCATCAATTTTTTCCTGATAAAGTCTATCATATGATTCTTTCACCAATACTATTTCTTTCTTAAGTTTGGAATTCTCTATTCCTGCTTGTTTCAAGAAATAGCATCTTTCCATCCATTTAGTCAACATTGGGGGAATATGAACTTGAAACCATTCCATTTTGGTTGGTTTTGTCCGTACTTCTTTTGATTCCATTGTTGATTTAACATTGATTTCTTGCAAATCTTGTTCTAACTCAACAATTTTTCTTAAGGATGCATTGCGCTCAAATTTCTATAATTTTTCTTGTTTTTTCTACAAATGCTTGAAAATATTGCACTAGGTTATCAGTTAAACCTTTAATCTGTTTGTCTTTTTCAGCCAAACTTGCCAAATACTGTTTACCTTCCTCATTACTCTGTTGCACTTGAATCTGCATCTCTCCAATAATTTTATCTTTTTTCTCCAATTGAGCCTTCAAAGTTGTGATTTCTTGATCTCTCTTCAAAACTGTATAGTTTTTACATCTATTTCCTCTTGTTGTTGATTTATTTGTTCTTCATTTTTCTATAGGCTAAATCTTAACTAAACAATTTTTTTTTTCAACTCATTTAATTTTGTTTTTATGTTATCAAAAATTTCAATTTGTACATTAGAGAAAAGAGGAGAAATAGAAAATTTTGCATTATCATCAATCACATTTTGTTGATCATGTACCTCTAGTGGGTCTAGTTGTGCATCACTGGCAATTGGGGCAGACAATTTTTCACTTAGGTGGGTCATATTGAACCTTCGTGTGTTTCCATTGGCTAGCGAAAAGGAGAAAATGATTCCAGAGGGTCATCTTCAATAAGTACATACTTGGGCAGTTGTTCTCCTATTTCTTCTTGTCTTGTCTCTAACTATGAGACATTTTCCTTTCTAGATTCACCTAGTTGGGTTGTTTCTACACATGGCTGGGCCTCTTTTCATTATAGTTGTGCTATAGTTTCTTGGGGCTTCCTGTTCTTTCATTTCTTTTTTAGGGATATGCAGCTAATCAAAAGACGCATCACAACTAATCTTAGAAGACAATTGCTTGCTTCTTCTCAAAGGGAAAGGCCTGTGTACTTATATTTTAGGTCCCCAAGTCCCTTTTTATGGGGATGAGCATTCTCATCTTCCGAATTTTATAGGTCCATATCCTCTTATTTTTTTGGATATTTTGATACATTTTGTGGACTCAATCTTTCTTGGGGGTTTGGAAGGTTTATTGGATTTTCTGGCACCTCATTGTCAGGAGCCCCTTTGGTAGTTTGAGGTTCAAAAGAAAGTTCTTCCAAATTTTGAGCTGCCAGACTAGATGGCTCTCCTTCCTCTAAATGTCTTGTGGACATAGGGTTCTCAATTTTTTGAAGAAATTTTTTCCATTTTTGTTTCGTTATCTCTTTCTTCAAGAAATGATATTTACAAATTAAATGTATGAGGTCGTGATGTTTTAATGGACCCGACCCAATTTTAAACTTTTTAAGATTCATATTATCACTAAGAAAAGTAGGAAGGTTGACTTTTATTTCAAGGTTTCCAGTTCCATGACGCAAATGAGTCAATAATCGAAACTTGGGGGGACCAATTATTATGGCACATTTCCCTTTGCATGTGAAATATTTGATTATTCAGGAAATTGTCGTTCTCCGTGGATTTGGAATTGACATTCTTTGAAACATGTTATTTTTCCGTTGAGTATTTACAACTAATAAAGGTTGAGGTTCCCCTTCCCTACTGAAAATCTCTACCATTTTATGATAGGAAATATTTGTAGTTTTTGATAAATTTACACCCTCATTTATAATACCAAATAAATGAGAAATGACTCGAGGGCTTACCTTGAATTTCTTCCCATGCACTATTGATTTTCCATCTGAAAATTTTTCCATAAATTCTTTAACCAGTTGCTCATTGTGCCCTTCAAACTTCTTTATAAACTCCAACCACCCAACCCTCTAAAACAGTTCCAAAATTTTACTTAGTGTCAATAACTTGTTTGCAAAAGTTGGCTATGATTTTCACTTAGTTCCTCCCATGATGTCCTTTTCTTGTTATTTTGCTCAATTTTTGGTGAATGTCACAATGTTTAAAAGGTAAAATACTATTTAAACAAAACTGTGACGCAGATTAAAGAAAATTTAAACTTCTCAACCACTTGTACGTTGACATGAATTAATTATGGAATTTGGCTTCATTGTACTAAAATCATTACTTTGCATGGAAAACAGTGCATGAATTACTACATCTTAAGTGAGAGTACAATCCACACAATTTACTAAGTTTGGAAAGGGTGGTGGTACGTTCCAATTGAATTATTTTTATTCACAATAATTTCCTACTTAAAGTAAAAGTTGTACATACCTTACATCCCATCATCGATTTGAAAATTGATTACCTTTGATGATGTAACAGTATAATTGGATGGGATGGTGAGGGTGGTGATGAATTTATTATGAATGAAGATGGGATGAATAATTAATGTTATAATTATTATGACGGAAAGTAGCCATAATAATTTTGATTTATTATGATAAGAGATGGCAGTGTAGTGCATGGATTTTGAAGGTGATGGAAAAATTTAATGATGAGCATGTGTATGACATTGGAACTATCAAAGCATTTGGAAAGGAAGGGAATTTACAAAAGTATGGAGCATTCCCGGAAGATGTGGTCGAGATGAAGAACAAAAATTCTAGGGCATCACTAGAAGATGCAGTCGGGACAAAAGAAGCAAAATTCTGGAGCATCGCTTGGAGATGCAGCTAGAGTGGAGAAGAAAAATTTAGAGCACACTAAAAGATACAGTTAGAATGCAGCAACAAAGTTTTAGAACATCACTGAGAGATGTTGTGGGAATGTGGGAACAAAGTTCCAAAGCATCATCGAAAGATGTTGCTAGAATGTAGGAACAAAGGTCCAAAGCATCGCTAAAAGATGCCATCAGAGTGCAGGGACAAAATTCTGGAGCATTGCTAAAAGATTCCACTAGATGGAAAAAGTAAAATTCTAGAGCATCATTGAAAGATGCAACCAAAATGCAACAACAAAATTTCGGAGCATCACTGGAAGACGTCGCTAGAATGCAAGAAGGAACAAAAATGAAACACCTTGGACTTAAAAATTTCTGGAGCACCACTGAAAGATGCACCAGACTACAAGAACAAACTGATAAATAGAACTAACTGCATGAAAAAGTTCTGGAGCATCGTTGCAAGATGCGCCAAAATTTGTATTCAATTAAAAATAAAGTCCTGCAAAACAGAAACAAAATTTAGCCAAGTCCAAAAGGTCAAAAATACAAAAAAAAATCCCCGAAGTAATTGTAAATACATACACATGCAAAGAGTTGTTGTTTTATTTTTTGAAGATTGGGTGACTATTAATCTGAACATTTCATTGGCTTTGTTGTAGCAGAGTCAATGCATTGAATTTCCCCTTGCATTTCTATCATCCTTGTAAATTCTTCCTTGTTAATTGGTTTATGATAGATGTGTAATCAATGTCCGCTGACAAAGAGAGTTCGAGTGTCACCATCAATGGGTTTGAGCTACACTACTCCATTTTGAAATACTTTAGAAATTTCATATGGACCTAGCCAATGTGTCCTTAGTTTCCCCTAGTGATCTTTATATCAAGAATCAAATAATAGCACCCAATCCCCATTATGGAACTCTCTTTCTTTTATGTGTTTATCATCCCAATCCTTTCATTATTGTTGAACTAACTCAGTTTGGTGGACATCTAAATGAAGTTCATCCAACTCACTAAGCTATAGGACTCTTTCAACTTGGGCTCATTTGAGATCTAAGTCAAACTCCATTGTTGTTCTTAGGGTTTGAAGTTCAAATTAAATGGGTGGAAGAGGTTTCTTCCTAAAAACTAACTCATATGGACTTAAACCAGTGGTTGATTTCCAATTTGTGTTATAAGCCCAAATGGCTTCAAGTAATTTTTTGGCCCAGTCTTTTCTCCTTCATGAAACTATTTTTGTTAAAATGTTCTCTAGCTCCCTGTTAGTGACGTCTATTTGACCATTTTTTTCTGGGTGATAAGGTGATGAATTCTTATGGCTTACCTAGAAATGATTATTAAAGGATAATAGAACTTTAGACATAAATTGGGGTCCTTGATCTGTGACAATTGTTCTAGGGGCTCCAAATTTGAGAAAAATCTTGTTATACAAGAAGTCAACAACTTGTTCTTCCCTAGTGACTCATAAAGCTTGAACTTCTACCCATTTAGTAAAAAAGACGGTACAAACCAAAATGTACTCTTTCCCTTGTGAAGGGGGGTCTATAGGACCGATAAAATCCAATCCCCATTTTTCTAATGGTTCAAGAACTACCTAGGGTTGCAAAGGAATTTCATTGGATGTAGTGGGTCTCCCTACTCTTTGGCATTCATCACAGTGGCGAACATATTTTTTTACATCTTTATGCATAGAGGGCCAGTAATATCCTGCACCCAAAATTTTATGGGAATGCCTTTTGGAAGAATAATGGCCTTCAGAGGGATCATCATGGCAAGCTCTAAGGATGCTATATGTTTCATCTGCCCTGACGCAACGTCGTAAAACCATATTAGGACCGCATCGAAATAATATTCCATTAATCCATTTGAATGGAGTGCTTTCTCAAACGAGGCATTTCTTTTGTTTTGACGTAAAATTTGGTGGAAACTTTGAAGTGGCCAAGTAGTTGGCGATGTCAACAAACCAAGGGGTTTTAATGGAGATGGAAAACAAATTTTCATCTAGAAATTCATCTTGAACAAGAGCACAATCTCCATTGTCTTGTTTGATCCAGGATAGGAAATCTGCAACTATGTTGAAATTTCTAGGTTTGTCAATAATGGTCATGTTGAATTCTTGTAGAAGCAATAACCATCTGATTATCCTTCCATTTACTATAGGTTTTTTCATTAGGTACTTGATGTTTGAATGGTCTATGAACATAGTTACTTTGTACCTTGTGATGTAATGTCAAAATTTATTGATTGCATGTACTATAGCTAAAAAATATTTCTTCGTGGTGGTGTAATTTCGTTCAATGGGAGTCAAATTCTTACTAATGAAATAGATAGCATACTTTCCCCCATTCTCATATTCTTGACCTAAAACCACTCCAATAGCATCATCGAAAGCATTTGCATAAATATGGAACAGAAGGTTCCAATTGGGTCCATGTAGGACAGGAGCAGAGATGAGTTTCTCCTTAAGGATCTCAAATGATGATTAACACTCTCTTGTCCAAACAAAATCTACATTCTTTTGGAGGAGGGAAAACATAGGGGCTGCAATCTTGCTAAAATTTTCTATGAATCTCTGATATTATCCATGTCCTAAGAAACTTCTAATGTCAGTTTGGTTTTTTAGAGTCTCAAGTTGTTGTATTACCTCAATTTTATCAGGATCCACTTTTATCCCTTCAGTTGAAATGTGGTGTCCCAACACTATCCCTTATTCTACCATTATCAAGCATTTTTCATGACTTAGGGATAGCCTATGGTCCTCACATCACTTTATCCAAATTTTGAAGCCCCTCACCAAAATTTGACCCATACACAGTGAAGTCGTCTATGTAGACTTCCACACAGTCATTCACTAGTTCAACGGATATTACCAGGATAGCTCTTTGGAATGTTGCAGGAGTGTTGCATAGCCTGAAGGGAAGAACACAATATGTGAATGTTCCCCAAGGGAAAGTAAATTTTTTTTTGTTCTGGTCTTCCACATCTACTTGTATTTGGTTATATCCACTGAATTCGTCTAGGAATGAGAAATACTTCCTCCCAGCCAAATTATCCAAGACTTGGTCTAGAAAAATGGTACAGGGAAGTAATCTCTATGGGTAGATTTTTTGAGTTCCCTATAATCGATGCACACTATCTACTTCTCATTTTTCTTTGGAACAACTACTAGAGGTGAAACCCATTTGTTCTTAGAAATGGGATAGATGAATCCTACTTGCAAGAGTTTCTCAATTTCTATCTTAACAATGTCTTTCAAGGCAGGGTTGAGTCTTCATTGTGGTTGATGAACAGGTCTAACATCCTCAATATAGATGTGATGGGTACAAACACTTGTGTGTATTCCTCTCATGTCTATATAATCCCAAGCAAAAGCTTTAGATCTATTCACCAAAACATTAAATATTTTTTTCTCTTCTGGCTCTGTCAACCAGTTGGATTCCATTGAGGGGTAGGATTTTGGGGATAACATTTGTGTTGAGTTTGGTTTGGCCATTGGGGATTTCTCCAGGATTGATTTTCCCATTCAGGTGGTCCCCAAGTATAATCTCCCCAGTTAGGTGGTACCTGAGGCCAAGCTGTTACCCATTGATTATTATTCCAATTATTTGGGGGTTGCTAGGAGGAATTTGAATTTTGGTCATAAGAGAAATTCCCTTCAAGTCTTTGATTTACAAAGTTGACCTCCTCCTCAACCTGAGATGTCCTTTTCTTGGAATTCTTGATTGCATTTAG
This sequence comes from Sequoia sempervirens, assembly GCA_007258455.2. Classification (NCBI taxonomy): domain Eukaryota; kingdom Viridiplantae; phylum Streptophyta; class Pinopsida; order Cupressales; family Cupressaceae; genus Sequoia; species Sequoia sempervirens. The sequence continues at coordinate 92,824,053 of VDFB02000002.1, read as the reverse complement.
GATCTCACATTTATTAGTGGCATGACTCTTCTCACAAACTTGGAAAATGTTAATTTTTTCCAAAGGGAATTCTCTTAATAAATGTTTGTTTCGACACCTAGGACAATAGATGGAGAAGGTCTCAGGATTATGTGGTTTGGCCTGTATTCCATCCAGCATGGTGTTTAATTGAATTATAATGTCAATTTTAAGATTTTCTATCTCCTCATGCAGTTTAACTATTTCATTGGAACGTCTGAAAAGAGTAGATTTATGAATACCTCCTCAAGTACCAGAGAAATTCTAGCATAACTCAGTGATATCATCGAGTGCAAGTTGGGACACATCTCCTTTTCCCATTAAATCTAGGCTTCGCCTATCATCTTCATCAAGTCCCTTGAGAAATATGGTCTTCAAAATTTCTAGACTTATGGCTTCGTTGCCACACCGTTTAGATAAGAAGATGAACCTATCCAAGTAATCTTCTAGGCTTTCATCTTCGTTTTTCCTTAGTTTGAACAACTCCTCTTTCCTATCACTGACTCTACATTAGCTCTAGTATCTTTCCAAAAAGGTAGACTCCATATCATCCCAAGAGGTTATTGACCCAAAAGCTAATCCCATGAACCATTGTATTGCAACATCCTTCAGAGTGGAGGGAAAAAGTTTTAGTTTTTGGTTCTCATTCTTGTAGTCATATGTCTGACACAAAACTTTAAACTCAAATAGGAACTGATCAGGATCTTCAAAGGATAAACCTCTGAAAGTTGGTAAGAAGGTTGATGAAATGTTTTTCATAGGTGTATCATCATCTTGATTGAGAGCAATAGGATAAGTAAATGTCCATGCTCCCCCTGCTAGGTTAGTGCCATTTCTATGGTCACCCATGATGTTGAAAGGGATGTGTTCCTCTTCAAAAGTTTGCTCCAATGGCTAATATTTTGGGGTATGCAAAGGAATGCTTTCCTCTAAATTTTTTTTTTCTAATGGGTGAATTTATGGGGTATACTAGGAGGTCTCAGGTTGATCCTACTCAATCAATTCTTCAACTAAGACTTCTTCCTCCCTGCTTGTGGTTGGAACATCTTTTTGGGGGGTTTTGGTATGAATCTTCCATGCAGACCTCATTTTTTGACCATGTAGAAAGAGAATCCAAGCAATCTCCTATTAACACTAGAAAAGGAATGTCCCTGGAAATGACACAAAAAAGTGACAAGGTGTCATGAGGTCCTATTGCTTTAATTGAAAATGTATCAATTATATAGACCGAGTAGCGTTCGAAGGTTGTATGCAATAGGGGACATCTTGGCTATCTCTCTTAGATTTTCTAAATTCTTGAAATGGATGCAAATAGAAATTTAACTAGAAATTAATTAAGCTAGAAATTATGAAGTTATTTAAACTATAAAGCATAAGATTATTAAACTAAAAAGCATATAAATTTCCTAAGAAGTAACATTGGCAGTTAAACTGTGAAATTGAAATGAAAGCAACTAACGGCTAATGACTAACTACTAAATGAAAGTATAAACAACTTGTAATAAATAGCAGGAGTGGGTGCTATGGAATTTCAAAATAAATAGAATTTAAAGATTGTAAATTCAAAACTACGACCTGTAGGAATATTTGACAGAGCTCGACACACAAATAACATTCATCCAAATTTATCATGTACGAAATTAAAGTAATAGTATTAACAAAAGAAATACTTATCTATCTGTTGTGTGAGATCCCTTGAGTGGCTAGCTCTCGGGCATTCCTACGCTTAACTCAAATCATATGTACTTTCACATCTTAAAAATAAATCGATTCATGATACTTCCATTACTCAAAACAATTGACTCATAATAGGATTGGCAATATTTGTTTATTCATATAAAAGTGTAACACAGAGACATAGTTGAACGGTTTTCAAAGAATATCATAACATCATAATAGTATCAAGTATGCATTGTTTATGGTGGTTACATATATATACTATACTGGTAACAAAATCCTAAATTTCAAATGGTGGAAGATCACCATTGAAAAAGTCTTTTAACAAAATTTCAACTAACCAACTAAGGTCCATAAAATAAAACATATTAAATGCTCAGAGTGGAGCTATAAATTTTTTAAATAGAAATTTAATAAAAAGAATTAAAAGAACCTGTTCCACTATGCACGCCTAAATTTTCAGTGCCTATACTTTTGGCACTCTATCTTCAACTGCTTGAAGTCTGCTTAAAGTCCACTCGGTCGTGCATAATGTCCTGTACAATGACTTGAAGCTATACCATTATATCATCATTAGTTAGATAATTTCAATTGATTTAGGAAATAAATATTTATACATTTTTTACAAAAAGTAAGCAATTATTAATCCTAAAAATAAACAATTGGCAGGGCTAAAGTGATTGGTAAGAACAACAAAGGGTTTTTAACTTATTATAATTATGAGGTTATTTATACCTCATCAGTCACCATTCCACTCTCATTCATTATGCAAAATGCTTATGATGGTTTCTTTGTATCTCTTAGTTGAGATTAATTTAACAAAATATTGGGGGATTGGGTTGTGGAAAATGTGTGTGTGTGAAATGTGCAAAGTTAGTATAAACACAAACCTTAATGAAACAATTTATGTTCAAAGTTTCAAAGAAAACAAGTTATTCTAATTTTCAACAAACTAAATCTTTCAAGAACATCTCATTGTCCTCTATTATTAATGATTCTTTTAACCCTTTGGCCCTCAGATTTTTATGTGCACAAAGGTTATTAGAATGACACTTAAGAAACAAGATTAGTATTCAACATGCAAGCCAACTATGCTCCTACATGCAACTATACGATGAAAAGGATAATGGATGATATGATGAAGGGATGATGGTGATTATGATGAATGGACAAACAGTGGTGGATACTATGGTAGTGATCTATATGACTCTATATATGATTCTACATATGCTCAAATGCAAACTAAAAAATGACTAATCTAAAATGCAACTATGATGCAAGATTTAAAGCTAAGATGTAAATGCAAAGAAAAACATGATATAAAAAGTAGCTATAAGACTCTCAAAATGCTCCAAGCTCCAATGATAAACCTGCATGATAACTTTACTTCAAATGTGGATGCAAAATACAAGGCCCAAGGGTTGTATTTATAGCCTTTTCCAAGCATATAGTGAGGTGGCAATAATCAATGGTCCAAATTCGAATAAGAAGAATGGATGGTGAACATGAAGAGAATCAAGATGTTGTCCCCTTGACCAAAGACAACATGCCATTTGGATGGAAGATTCAAGTGTGGGAAGAGAAGACCATGTGCTTCCAAAATTGGTGGAAGTGTGGGAAGAATAATTCATGTGCTCCAAAATTGTTGGAAGTGTGGGAGGAAATGAGCCATGTGCCTTTTGAAATGAGTTGAAGATAATTCTAATTAAAAAATAGAGTTATTTATTTTCATGTGACCTTGGTGAGGTGGCACAAAAAGTTGTAGAAATGTACTCTAATTCCTAATTGGATTTAGTGAAGATTAATTAAATAAAACAAGTTTAGGGAAACTTGTTTATTTTATTAATTTAGAAGAAGATGATTTAGATTTGGAGAATTTAGAAAATAAACAATATAAATAAATTGAGAATTTATTTATATGTAGTTGAAATATTAATTGAATAGCTAGTATTTAATTAATTAAAGGTGATGACCATTTTTAGGTGTATACATTTTTCCCCTCTTTGAAGTAATGTGTTTATACGTTGCTTCAAAGAAAAAATTGATATCAATGCTCAGAAAAGTTTTCGATACCCCAAACAATGCCCCAGACATTGATTTTTAGGTACTGACGAATATATGCCCCCTCGAGAGATAAATCAGTTAAATGTAGAATTTTTGATGTTTTGTTGAGGATTCGATGATTATGTGATGATGTTGTAGTGGTGTGATGATGATCCAACATTAAACCATTGATTCTTTGATGTCAGATATGATTTATCTCTCGAAATTTGAATTTACACTCTCTCCTTGAACAGTTTTGATTAGTTAAACCCCATTTTTGATAATAAATCCCAACATAATTCCCTCCATTGTCCTTTAAAAAACTAAAAAGTGGGAAAAGTGAATTCATTTGCACATTGTGAGTTTGGATAATTTCAAGAGTTGAGGGCTAGAGGAAGATGGAGATCCCTTCTCACAAGCATCGTTTTGAGCACCTTCATTACCACAGTCACCCTACTACAGCTAGACCTATAGTACACATTACGAGAAACCTCCTTTAGTAATTTTCTCACCTTTTTATTGATGTTTTGAACTTGGTAGATAGGTGTTGTAGGCCATTTAAAGTCATTTTTTCACTTTTGGGCGATATTTTTGCTATTTTCAAGTCATTTTTGGGAGTTTCTGGGAGTTTTGGCGCCTCTTGTTTATGTTCTAGCGCCTTTTGCTTGTGTTTTGGTGACTTTTGTTTATGTTGTGGTGCCTTTTGCTTCTATTTTGGAACCTTTGGTGTCCCAAATGGTTCCTTTTGTAATCTTAACTTCATGTTTTGACCCTTTTGACCTTGAAATGGTGCCTTTAGGGTCCTAAATGGTGCCTTCTGCTCATTCTATGGCACCTTTTGTAAGCTTGAGGGTTTTTCCCTTGAATGATTCCTGATGATTTACCTGTCTGACGATGTTTGATTGATTAGTCCTCTTGGTTATGTCAAATGTTGCATTGTTGATGTTCGTTGAGGCTTGTATAATGTTCATGAATCATGTTAGTCATTGCATTATTCTATTCAGTTATAGTTTTGATTGATCACAATTTGATTATATGACTTTCATTGCTTGATTGATGATATAGTTGATGATTTGATCTCATGATAGGTGAGAGTCAAATGATACGATAACTTGATGATGTTTTGACTTCATAATAGGTAAGGATCGATGGTAGGATTGATGATGTATCAACCTCATGATAGGTGAGGATTGATGGTAGGACTAATGCTTGATTGATCTCATGATAGGTGAGGATAGATGGTATGATTGATGTTTAATCGACCTCATGATAGGTGAGGATCGATGATAGGATAACTTGATGGTGTTTTGACTTCATGATAGGTGAGGATCGATGGTAGGATTGATGATGTATCAACCTCATGATAGGTGAGGATTGATGGTAGGACTGATGCTTGATCAATCTCATGATAGGTGAGGAATGATGGTACAATTGATGTTTAATCAACCTCATGATAGGTGAGGATTGATGATAGGATTGATGCTTGATCAACCTCATGATAGGTGAGGATCGATGGTAGGATTGATGCTTGATCGACCTCATGATAGGCGAGGATCGATGGTAGGATTGATGCTTCATTGACCTCATGATAGGTGAGGATCGATGGTAGGATTGATGCTTGATCGACCTCGTGATAGGTGAGGATTGATGGTAGGATTCACTGATGTATCGACCTCATGATAGGTGAGGATCGATGGTAGGATTGATGATGTTTCAATCTCATGATAGGTGAGGATCGATGATAGATGCACTGATGATTGTCTTGATTGATTGATTTGATGGTCTCGATTGAACCTGATTTGATTGACTGATGGTCTTGAGTGAACATGATTTGATTGACTGATGAACATGATTTGATTGACTAGTGAACATGATTGAACATTGTGTTAGGGATAAATTTGATAGATTGATTGATGTAATGCTCATTTGTTTTCCATAATATGATTAGGAGGACTTTGATGTGCTCCAGTCTCGGGAATGTTTCCCAAAGACATGGGAGATGGTTCGTCAGTTGACTCAGATGGATTTGGATATTATCACCCGTTGTGGGTTGACATCCTTGATAGATATGCCCCAATATAGGATTAATAGGGATTTGTTGACTGCTTTAGTGGAGAGGTGGCATAGTGACCATAACACCTTTCATTTGGCTACTAGGGAGATGACGGTTACTCCGGAGGATGTTTATCGTATCCTACGGATTCCAGTGATGGGCGAGATAGTTGTGTATGATAGAGTAGAGTTGGGCAGGACTGATGCCTTGCATAGGATTTGTCGAGATGATCATGTTTTAGGCCATTGGGTCCCCTTGCAGGAGATAGTCAAGAGATATGATCCTCTACTATGTGTTCTTTCTGGGTTTGTTGGTGGATTCCTTTGTCTTGACTGTAGGTCAAAGAGATTTTCAATGGGTTGGGGCCGAGTATTGGAGCGTATGTCATTGCAAGGGACCAGATATGCATGGGGTTTGTGTATGTTAGCCCATTTGTATCATGATTTGCACCAAGTTGTGTATTGTGGGGCGATGAGTCTCTCTTCCAGAATTACACTATTGCAGACATAGGCATGGGAGCATATAGAAATCACTCAACCATTGGGAGATAGACAACAACCAATAGGTAGACCCTATGTGTTTAGTTACAATGGTTTGTGTGTTCAGCATAAGCTGGGAAAATTAGTTTATTGGAGACGTGCCCTAGATGATCTAGAGATCATGACATGACACCTGTACTTGGATTGTGAGATGTGGCTAGAGGATCAGGTGGAGATTCCATACATGTTATCCTGATATTTTATTGGAAAGACATGTTGTGTGCTTGAGAGATATTTGTATCTGTGGGTTTGTTGGAAATTTGGACAAGTTCAGGCGATGCCCCAGGGGGTTACCCAGTATGCATGGCGATGATAGGATGCGATAGAGTGAGGCCCTTGCATATCTTATGATGCTACTTGTATTTATTATTATACATTGGCACCATGTATGTGGTATTATGTTCCATAGGTGACATATGCAAGGATGACAGAGGATTATTCTGAGTATTTCTACACACATCCTTTTTCAAGGTTATCTAATCCTGATGAGCCAATTCTTCTAGTTGATGATGATGATAGGGAACTGAGACAAAGGGGGGGAGGAGAGTGATATTGGGGATGGAGGGGATGATGAGGGTTTTGAGGGTGGGGGTGGGGGTGGTGATGATGATGATGGTGGTGGTTCAGGTGTAGGGCCATTGGGTGCAGTTGGTAGTACCTTTCTATATTTTGCAATTCCTAGACGTAGGAGGAGTATTACCGTACCTCAGTCGGTGATTCCTAGGATTTGGATTGGAGTCCCTTCTCATCAACAATAGGTGCAGATAGAGGCATTATAAGCATAGGTTTAGAATTTTCAAGGTGAGTTAGTGCAAACTCAGGCACAGTTTGAGATACTAACGACTGAGAGAGATGCAGATAGGAAACAAGTACAACGGCTATAGGAATAGGTTCAGACTCTTCAGGTACAGGTTCAGACATTGACAACTGAGAGAGATGTAGGTAGGTAGTAGGTACAGTAGGTACAGGAATAGGAAATCATACTTACTATAGAGAGGGATTCCTTGAGACGTCGGGCAGAGCAGGCTGAGGCCATTACTGAGAGATTATAGTAGGCTATAGCGGCCATATGCACAATAGAGTTCCTTAGAGAGATTCGACACACTGCTCAGGAGTTGTAGTTTTATAGGGGTAAATATCATGAGTTGGTTCCTTCCAAGCGGTAAGAGAGCTTTGTACTATCTCGATTTGGTAGATCCCGGTCTTAGACTGTTAGCATGGGTGTTACTCAGCCATTGCCTAGAGATAGGAGAGATCTTGGCCCAGGTCCATCAGGTGGAGGAGGTATTGGTTCCATGATGCCAATACTGTTTAGGGCGAGCTCGACATAGCATCTTTTGATTTACTTTGGACATGATGTATACACTGTTGTGACATTGATGATGTACTTCTTATGTTCATAATTTACGATACAGTGCTATTTGTGATATTGATGTATCTTGTCATACTTTAGTATGTCGTCATACACTTTGACATTATGATTTTTGAGGTTATCTGATATGCAACGATGATTATGATCTATGTGTTGATATGATGATAGATGTCTATGATGCATTTAATTTCCATGTTATGATGATGATCCTGATGTTATGATATGCTATGGATGCAAATGATGATGCAAATAATGTGTTATGAGCCTATGACAATTTATGAATGATGCCTATATGATGTATGTGATGGATTTTATTATGCCAATGATATGCGATGAATTTTATGTTTTTGTTCTTTTCTAATGCAAATAAATGATTAATGAATGACTATATGATGGATGAAATGATGATATGATATGATAATGCAATAATGGATGATTCTATATGTTTTATGGAATTATGAAAATGATGTTATATGCTATGTGAAATGAATTTGATTATGCAATGATGAAATGCAATGAAATGCGATGTGCATATTGATTATGTATGGATGTGATGCAAATGATGTGTGATGTTTTGTACTAATGAATTATGATTATGTGATGCAGATGATTATGCAGATGATTGTGTTTTAGGGTCTTAAGATTAAAGGAGTGAATCTATCCACCTTCCAAGAGTTGTGGGAAGGTTGTCGTCAATTGATTCTTTGTTAAATTAAGCTTCACAAAACCTAACATATTTCCCAATTCCTTTGGAAATCTGAAGAGACTCACTCATTTAAGCTTAGTGAACCGCTTCCCTAATGCCACTAAATGAAATGATTTTGATTATGTAAATGAGATTGCAATGAACGTCGTTTTGTGTTTTTCTAATGCAAATATTATGATGTGATGTATGAATGGATGAATGATGTTGTAATGTTTTTCGATGTAAGTGATATGCAACTAAATGAGAATGTTTTCTAATTATATGAAAATGATGTTTTTTTGGTAATGTCAAGTGTACTCAATCCCTTAATGCAAGAGATAATGTCATTTTTTCAGCTTTGGAAATGTCATAAATACAGATGCAAACTAACATGAATGCAATCTACTCTAACCATGCAAATCTTGTATGCAAAAGTTGTCATTTGTAACAGTCAATTTGTCGTTCTTTTTATCATCATTGGGCCTTTAAAATGTTGAAAGTGAGTACAAGCATCAATGGTATATTTAGACCATGATGACCTGAGTACTACTTCCATGATGTTTGATAGTGCAAGTTAACACAAGCATCTAAGTATAATTAAACCGATATGACTTAAGTACTGCTTGTATAAACAAACAAGAGTTAATTTTTTTCCTATGCAATTTCAGAATGTCATTAGTGATATATTGTAGAGCACGTCTCGTGACAATTTGCACAATAATAATGATCAACTCACAGACAACAGACAAAAAAAATCATACTCCTTCCTAGATCCTCTAGTTCAATACATCATCAAGGGGCTCCAGAGGTATGATAACAAAAATCAAAGTACAACAATTGAACATTTGTGTTTAACATGATAAACCCACAATTTAGAAGAGCATCATCCTTTTGATTTGATTTTATGTCCGATTTTCTAATGCTTTTGGGATTTTTTTGATTTTCTAATTTTTAGGTGTTTTCTAAGATTTTGACCAAGAACCTAACCTAAAGACCTATCCTCGGGGTCTCGAGGGCTGATCAAAGATTAGCCTTGCCTACGCTATATACACAGAGACTACGTAGTTCGACAAAATGACTTTGTTTTTGACTTTTTGACTAGTTTTTGGTTTTTGATATGATATGGATGTTTGATGCATTTTTTATGGTGATTGATGTTCAATGTTGATTGCATTTTAATCATTTTTGTTGTTGTTTTTGTCTTCCTGTTGGTTTTCTATTGGTTCAAGCTCAAAGTTTTCTGCCCATAGTGAGTTCAGGATTTTTCCCCTAGTCTAGGGTGAGATGTGACCGTGATGCCAGGATATGTACATGGAGCTTTCAAAGGATAGGTAGATGGATGGTAGAAGTGAATGGTTGGCATGCTCAAATAGATGGAAAAGCTAACCTATCACAAATAGCACCTGTTGCTAGGTTTTTACTACTTGTTTTATTGTACTTTTTCAAATTTTATGATTTTTTTGATCTTTTTGATTTTTCACTTTTTTATATATTTTTCTCTATTTCTGATATTTGTGTTGTTACCAAGATGCCTATTTGCTAGGTTTTCATCAAGGTAACCATTTTTTCAGGACTTTTTCCCCAATGGACTTGGATGATTCAAGTGTAGAACTTCTTGAGATGCAGGTTGTTGAGGGGTTCATCAAACAAATCCCCTTTTGGTGTAGACAATTGATATGCTCCTGATCCAAAAGCTGACACAATGAAAAATGGATTGAGCCAGTTTGGTTCAAATTTTCCCTTCTTTTCTCGATCTTGTTGATTATGGGGGTTCTCTTTCAAGATTAAATCGCCAACTTGAAATGTTCTAGGCTTGACTCTATGGTTGTAGCTTCTAGATATTCTTTGTTGATATTCCTTCAGGTGATCCACTACATGCTAACGATGGTCATCCAAGAGTTCTAATTCCTATAACCTAGACACTCTATGATCCTCATCTGAAATGATCCCTTTTAGCGACACACAGAGTGATGGCAGTTCAACCTCAATAGGTAGAATGGCTTCTGAGCCATAGACTAGAGCATAAGGTGTAGCTCCCGCCAGGGTACAGATACTGGTTCTATAAGCTCATAGAGCAAGGTTTAGTTGCACATGCTAGTCATGTCCAACATCGTTGACGAATTTCTTTAATATTTTCAGGATAGTCTTTTTTGAGGCCTCTGCTTGGCCATTGCCTTGAGGATAATAGGGTGTAGAAAACCAATGATGGCTATGAAATTTCTCACAAAGTTCTTCAATGTCTTGATTTTTGAAAGGTCGTCCATTGTCAGTGATGATGGAATGAGGGATGTCATACCAACAAATGATGTAGTTCAGGATAAAGGACAATATTTTTTTTCCTATGATAGTAGTTAGAGGGACAACTTCAATCCATTTCGTGAAATGCTCAATAGTTGTAATAATGAACTTTTGTCCATTGGATGACGATGGATGAATCTTGCCTATGAGGTTTGATCCCCACTGACAAAAGGGCCATGTTGATGCAAAAGGATGAAGTTCCTATGCTGGTGCGTGGATGAGATTGCCATGAATTTGGCACTTTTGGCATTTCTTGACAGACTAAAAAGAATCTTTCTCCATAGTCGGCCAGTAATATGCCAAATGGAGGAGTTTCTTAGCTAGGGTTAAACCACTCAAATGAGTTCCAAAAACACCTTCATGTACTTCCCATAAAGCCATTTTAGACTTGTCATGTTCCAGACATCAGAGGAGAGTTTCGTCAAGACCTCATTGATAAAGGACATCTATGATAAGGGTGTGTTGGGTGGTTTGGCAAATGAAGTTTCATTTTTTATTATGAGATAGGTCAGGAGGGATGGTGTTATCTTTTAGGTACATATAAATTTTTCCATAAAGGGAATTGTCAGCCTCAAGTAGATGGTAGATAACTTGGGACTCAGGGTTGTCATAATATGGGTTGAACAATTGTTCCACCATGAACTCATAGTGGGCTTGTTTCTATGGAATATGCAAGAGAGAAGCAATGATTTCCATGGCATCAATGGCTTTGTTGTCACTTCATGGAATTTGCTCAAATATTATTTCCACAAAGTAGTTTTTGAAGTCATCAACCATTCTTTTGTAGGGAATCAGCTTATCATCCTTTGTTTGATAGTCATCATTTTCTTGATTAATGACTAGTTGTGAATCTCCATAGACATGTAACTTTGTGATCTTCCACTCGACTACTACTTTGATCCCAATGATCAAGGCTTCATATTCGGTTGTGTTTTTGGTGCAAGGGAACATCAGTCTATATGAATAAGGAATGGTGTGTCCTTGTGGTGAGGTAAACAATATTTCGGCTCCTAATCTATGTTGTGTATAAGAACCATCAAAGTATAAGACCCATTGTTGTGTGGACACTATTAGGACATCAACATCTGGAAACTCAATGTTCATGGGATGATTTTCTTGTAATGGTGCTTCAGCTAACTGGTCTACAATTGCTTGTCCTTTAATTTCCTTCCTATCAACATATTGGATGTCAAATTCACTTAGCATCATGACCCACTTGGCTAGTCTTCTAGTTAGATTAGCTTTGCTTAGAAGGTATTTCAATGGATCTATCTTGGCTATTAACTTGATGGTATGGGTAAGCATGTAGTGTTGCAATTGTTGGGTAGCGAACACTACTACCTGACAAGCCTTTTCAATGAATGTTTAATTGATCTCATGGCCATTTAAGGTTATTTTGATGTAATATATTTCCCTTTCTTTCCCTGTTGAATCCTCTTGCGCTAACAAGGCTCCCAATGATATTTTAGTTATTGCTTTGTACAATAAAAGTGTCTTTCCTTCTATTGGTGGTATTAAGATAGGTGGACTCATCAGATATTGTTTCAATTGATTAAAGGCTCCTTTGCGTTTTTCATCCCATCAAAAAGATACATTCTTGTGAAGAAAGTGGTTGAAGGGGTGAGTTTTGTCAGCTAGTTGTTCGATAAACTTCCTGATGGATTGGAATATTCCTTGCAAGGATCTAAGTTGGTTGATGTTTTTAGGAGGCATCCCCATGATGGCTTCAACCTTTGCAAGATCTACCTGAATGCCTTTAGCCGACATAATGTACCCCAAAATTTTAGCTGATGTTACACTGAATACACATTTCTTGGGATTTAGTCTCGCATTAAACTTCTCCAGTCTGGTGAAGATTTTATCCAAGATCTCCAGGTGTCCTTTTTTGGTGTAGGATTTTTCCAATAGATCATCTACATAGTCTTCCATAAAAGTGTGCATCATTTCATGAAATATGGTGGTCATTGCTCTCTGATATGTGGCTCCAACATTTTTCAACCCGAATGGCATGACATTCTAGCAGAAAGTGCCCCAAGGACATGTGAAGGTAGTTTTATCTTGATCTTTAGGAGCAATTTTGATTTAATTATACCCTGAAAATCCATCCATAAGTGAGAGAATTTCATGTCCAATAGTCAATTCCACAATGATGTCAATATTAGGCAGGGGAAAGTCATCTTTTAGGAAAGCTTTATTGAGATCTTTGAAATCTATACGGATTCTGGTCCTTTTGTCTAGCTTGGAAATAGGTACAATGTTAGAGATCCATTCTGCATAGTCGATAGGTTTGATAAATCCCACATCTAATAACTTCTTCAGTTAGGCTTTGACCAATATGGCAATGTGGTGATGCATTTTCCCTAATTTTTGTTTGACGGGTTTTACTCCTGCTGGTAGAGATAGGTGATGCATGATGAGTTCTGGATCAATCCTTGGCATGTCAGCATAAGACCAAGAAAAGTTGATTTTCCCTTCTGTGAAGAATTTAATAAAGTCCATTTTTTCTTGATCTGTCAAGGATTCTGCAAGATGGATAGTCTTCATTGTTTCTTCATTGCCAATATTGATAGACTGGGTGGGTTCAACCAATACTTTAGATCATTCCTAAAAGTGTTTGGGGAGTGTGTCAAATCTTCCATCCTTCAACACATCAGAGAGGTTTTCACTATTGGATATGCTCTTTGTTTTTACTTTTTCTAGATCTAATACTATCATTGAATGGTTTTCACCGTCAGATCTATTCCTTGTATTATTCATTTTGTAGCTAGAAAATTTGACACTCTCCTAGTTGGAATCTTCATTATGATGTTCAATGGTGGAATATTTTTTAGGATTGGTGGAACAGAGGAAGTTGACAATGGCTTCGTCATTTGAAAAGAGGGATATCAGATGGCTCAGTTTGATCCCAATCTATTAGTTCAAGATGTACCAGGGGTAAGGATTCATTGGATTGGCTAAAGTCAGATGTAGTAAGAGTCTCAGTGGTGATTTCTTTGGATTGTCCAATAGTGAAATCAATGTCTATAAGGTAACTCTCCTCTGAATTATCTGTTTCACTCTGAGTCTGATCATCTTCATTGGAATCATCAATGTGTAGTGATCCTATTTCAAGTGTTCTATGACCTGAACTTTGACCCTCCTCACATATGGGTGTATACTTTTGGACTACATCAATTTCCTTATCATGACAAGACTCTTCAAATAATGAATCCCACTCATAATCATTTGAATCAGTTTCATGAGCGTCACTAGCCTGTAGTTGTAGGATTCTTTCAACAACTTGTTCTTTGGTTTCTTCTTTCGATTCTTCTATATACCCCAGTCATGTTTTATATTTGGCTTGCATTGTGACAGGTTGTATCGGTTCTATAATGCCTTCTTTCCTTTTACCAATAGGACCTTTTCCCTTGTATCCCATCTTTTCCATGATTGTCTTTCCTTTTCCATACTACTCTATTTATACACTTGAAGTGGATGCTTGTGATGATTCTTCACCTTTTTACAACTAGTTTAAAACCTCCTTGCCATCTAACTCATCCACTAATGTGCCTACTCTTACAAAGGTTCCATCAAATAGTGTAGTGGGTTGTGATGATCGTTGCCTTGATGTTGATGGTTTTCCATATGACTTTGGAGAATATGAAAGTTGTGATAAACATAAGGATTGCTGAAATGAGTATTTCCCCATGCCTTTTTCTTTCAATTGGATCTTGGCAACTTGTTTTGAGAAGGATTCAAGTTGAATTTCCTGATTTTGTGGAGTAGGATTTGATGTACTCTCTTTACTTGAGGGATTGGCATCACTGATATCCTTATCCTTTGATTGGTCTTTTTTCTCAACCCACTTTGACAAGGCATTTAATTATTTCCCATCATTTGATAAACCCTGAGTTGAGGCTTCCCTATTGTGTGGTACAAAAGGATCTTGGGTAGTCTTTAGGGTGTTACAATACTCGGGGTTATTTGAGTCAGCTGCAATAGTGATTTCTTGCCCATTGAATGGGAACTTCAAACACTAGTGATATGTGGATGGTATTGCTTGCATGTCATGAATCCAAGGTCTTCCCAAGAGTATGTTGTAGGTTAGCTCCTTGTCTAACACCTAGCATACTATATCTCTAACAACTGGTCCCACTTGAATAGGTAGCACTATCAATCCTTGTGAAGACATTTCTTCATCATCATATGCTTTTATTGTGATTTTCCTCCTAGGATCAATAGCATTTTATGAATAGCCCAGTGCACAGACAAGTTTCAAAGTATAGATATTTAGGCCAGCTCATCCATCTATTAGGACACATTTAACGCAGTGCTTGTGGATTAGGACCTCAATGTGTGGGGCAACATTGTGAGGATGATTGATAGATACGTCATCATGTTCAAAAAAGGATAAGCAATGTGGTGCAGTCAAATGTCCCACCATAGTCTGGAATTGGAAAAACTCTACATTGTTGGGTACCATGGCGGCAACTAGAGCTTGTCCCAAGATTTTCTTGTGAGTAGGTGAAATCTTGAGAAGATCTAATATGGATATTTGCACTAGTATCTTCTGCAACTGATCCACTATGTTATATTGAGTCGCAGGGATGGCAATTGATTTGGAGGTGGAAGGGGTAGCTCCTTTCAATGTTACCTTGGCTTCTCCTCGTGTGATCGCATTTACGGGTGTGTTGTCATGTTGTTCCCTAATTTTGATAACATTGATTTGATGTGAGGTACTGTCAACATTATGGTGATGATTTTCAATTTCAATGATGTTTTGTTCATGTCCAATGGTGCCATCATTTGTTGGGTTATCATTGACAATAGTATCTAATTTTTCATGGGTTGGATCATCAACCACCTCAATATTAAAAATGGTGGTGTTATAGACATAGTTGATGTTCTTTCCCTTGTTGTTTGATGATGAAGACTCTCCTTTCTCATAGTTTGGTACAGGGTTCTTAAATGCCCCATGGTCATTGTTTGTCTGGAGTTCTTCTACAAATATCATCTTGTTGTCAATTAGATTTTGTATCAAGTGTTTCAACTACATGCAATCGTTGGTTTTATGTCCCTTGTTGCAGTGAAACTCATAGAAATGGGCCTCATTCTACCATGGGGGTTTAACTCGTGGTTCCCAATTTCTTGCTTCTGGTAGAGTTATGACCTTAGCTTCGAGAATTTATTTTAATGGCGATTCTGGTGATTGCCCAAAAGATGTGAACCTCCTTCGATTTGAGGATGCTCGATATGATGGTGTCCTAGATCTAGTATTACCTTGATTGTTGCTTTGGTTGACGTTTTGGTTTTTTCCTTGGTTGTTGCCTTGGTTGTTGCATTGGTTGTTGCTTTGGTTTTTGCCTTGGTTGTTCGGTGGATTGTTATTTTGATTAGTTTTGGCAGCAGCTACAGTTAGGTTGAATATAGGTTTTGTATTTTGACCTTCAACTATACCATCGTTGTTTCCAACGTTCTTGTTTCATTGCCAAAACTTGGGTTTGTCACCACTATTGTAATTTTTGGAGGATTTTGATGAATTTTTCTCATTGTATATCTTGATGACTCCTCTCTTGACTAAGGAATCCTTGATTTTAATCCCATTCTCAATCAATTTTTTGAAGGTTGGGGGACATTGTAATTCCAATCTATAACTCATCTCATCATTAAGGTTGTCAATAAAGATTGATATCTTTTCCTTTTCTAGTACAAAATGAGAGTATTGTGCAAATAACCTTCTCCATTTTTTCAAGAATACAAGGAACGATTCACCCTTCTTTTGTTTCAAGTTACAAAGATCTTTCATAGTAATGTCATGTTGGATGTTGTAAGAATATTGGGTGATGAACTTGTTGACTAATTCCTCAAAGTTATTAATTGGTGGGGTGAGTTTGGAGAACCATTCAAAACAATGTCCACCTAAGCTTCTTGGGAATAATCTCATCAAATATGTTTCGTCATATGAAAATTCAAGACGTATTGTCCTAAACTCTCTCACATGGTCTATTGGATCAGTTTTTCCATTGTATTTGTCGTACTTTGGGAACTCACAATGTTTGGGAAAGGGTATCATGTGAATACTTTGATCAAATGGATAAGGAAAAATTTATTGGATCAAGTATCACTTTGAAGTCCCTCTTTGCATATTAAGGATTTGTTGTTGACATTTCTTCATTTGATGAGTGAGAGCAACCACTTGTTCAGGACCATTTTTAGGATTTTTGGGAGGCGCTTTCAATTGATTCACATCAAAGTCTTCTGGTAATTTGGCACCTTGTTTGGCTAGCATAAGGAGGTATTTTTCCCCATTTCTTTCAAAAATATTTTCTAAACACTTGTGGAAATTGGGGTCTTGTTCAGCATGTTGGATATCTTCTTCGGTTATTTCTTCCCCGTCAGTGTTGTCCAGTCCATGAAAAGGATTCTCTTTAGCCTCCATCACGGTGTTTTGTGTTTCACTATTTTGAGTTTCAGTGTTTTGAGTCTCAATAATCAAATCAATGGTTGGAATTTCAATGTTTGAAGTTTCAATGATTGGGGTTTCAATGTTTGGCTCATCAATGTTGTGATTTTCAAGTCCTTTTTCCTTGAGCTTTTATTTTCGTAAACTTGTTTGAACGGGGATACAAGTGTTATAGTTTAGACTAAGCTTTGATCTAGGTTTTGGAAAAGTACCAAGGATTACAACTAAGTCAAATATAATGACAAATTCTAAATAGACTAAGTTTGATTTGACTATGTAGCTTCATTTCATGATGAGAGGATGATAAATTATGATGATGAAACTAAGCCTAATAATCAAAGGTGTGATAAATTTGATGATGTTGGTACTTTGTGATGTTAGATCTTAGTTTAGGTTGGAAAATTCCACTTGTAGAGGTCAATTTTAACAAGTTTTAATTCTAAGGTATCTAAGGAATGATCTTGGACTTTGAGAAAGTTTTGACTTTTTGGTTCAAACTATTAAATCGGAGGTAAATTTTCTTCCTAAATGAGGTACTCTAATCTTTGTAAAAGTTGTGGATTTTGACAATAGTAAAAGATGTATAATTCGGGACTATTATTGCAAGCTCTTTTGTAGAAATTGAAGGTCAACCTCTCTCTAAATTCATAAAGTGTTGATAAACATTTTTGGTGTTCTTTTGGACTAAGAGGTTTGAAATTTGGTTTCCGAATTTTAATCTTTCATGAAATCATTGGGTAACACACATGTTTAGACTTTGTTTTACCTAAGGGTTGGTAGAACACTACTAAGGATTGCCAAGATGAGACTGACTTTCAGACAAGAGATGAACCTAGGTCATTGTTTTTTTTTTTTGCAAAAGGAGCCAAAACAGAGACAAAAGGTTGCATAGAATGTGCAAAAGGTGCCAAAACAGAGATAGAAGGCACCAAAATAGGTTCAGACTTGGTTTTTTGGAAGTTTCTTTGAAAATTTGCTTGGTTTTCCTAATTTTTCAATGGGAGACTTGGTTGTTTCACTAAATGCAATTCTGAATCAAGGTTTTCACTTTCGACATGTGACATTTTTTTTTTTTTAAAACACTTAGATAAAGACACATCAAGCAATGTACACTCCTAAGGTTGTGAAAGACTGTATTCTTTTGGATTCCATGCAGGTTTTACCCCAACCGCACTTGTTCTTAGCGAATGACTAGATGCTTGACCCCACTAGCTCCCCTCCATAACACTCACTTTCGGGGCAGCCAAGCA
Source organism: Sequoia sempervirens (assembly GCA_007258455.2). Taxonomy (NCBI): domain Eukaryota; kingdom Viridiplantae; phylum Streptophyta; class Pinopsida; order Cupressales; family Cupressaceae; genus Sequoia; species Sequoia sempervirens. The sequence continues at coordinate 92,805,676 of VDFB02000002.1, read as the reverse complement.
TCAATACCCATGAATCTCCCATGGCATATTTCTCATCTCTACTAAAAATTGTGAGAATGTAGATGCCTTTGCAATGACCATTGTTGCACCAAACAATAGATAAAGATTTTGGCCAAACTACAACAAGGGCTTTAGTAAGGACTTTCCATTTGTGGGGGTTGATCCATGTGACGAGAGACCATTGCTGCCCTTCTCGTTAGAACCAACCTCGTGATACTGGCCTTTGTTCTAGTATCCACACTTATATACCGGTTGGAAATGTGCTTGGATTTAGTGTGTTACCGGTTGGGTCGTTTCCTTGGGTGATTACTTTTTCCCTCAAGGCAAGCCCTCTAAGATAAACAAAAGCAATCAAGTATACCCATAGTTTGATCAATATTTATTCCACATGAATAAAGAGAGAACACATGCGATATACTCAACTCACACTCACACACAAAAGTGAATGGGTCTAGCTTTTTGGTCACCCAGTTAAGGGGAGAGCATATGCCTACCATCCATCAAACACAAAAGACATGGTGTTCATCAACCCTTTAATTAAGCTATGTTCCTAACTTATCCAAAAGGAAAAATTGTGTTCATTAACCTTTTTATTAAGCTATGTTCCTAACCTAACCAAAAGGAAACAAGTAAATCACTTCCAGCCCCTGCAATATGTCAGTAGTTTGATAAGAGTGTCTTTGAAAAGCATTTTTTGGAAACCTGCAAAAAAACAACACAAAGTATTAGCCTTTGGAAACTGTAAGGAAATCTAGGAGCACATCTTATGAAAAATCCATACAATAGTGCCTTTGGTAACTTTCATTTCAATTAGGTTGCCTCAAAGACATGAACAACTATGTCCAAATGCGGAACAGACACAGTTCATTTCCTACATTGATCCATCTGAGAGAAACACATGTAAATTCAACAACAAGCATTAATAGATTCTACTATATGAACCAGCAGACATGAAAGATGAAAATAAAAAACCAGAACACAAATATTTACATGGGGAAAATCCTTTCGGATAAAAAACCTCACACTCCAAAGATCGAGCCATTGTATTATTCAGCAACAGAATGGTTACAATACAATTTCAGGCTCATAGCCTCTTCAGAGATTCATCTTGTTTATTCTGGATACTATCTGGTAATCAACTCTCCCTCTATACATTTCCTGATCAACCTCTCAAACCAAACAATCTTCATACTATTGCAATACCCTCACACAGTATACAGTACTGATCAACACGAAAGATCAACCATGGCATTCAATCCTTGATCAGGAGAGAAATCGGCAACATAACACTGCCTCTCACTTTCTCTGTTTCGGCCTCATGGCCTCAGCCTCATGGCCTCAGCCTTCCAGCCAGCCAACTAATCTTCTCACTATTCACTCTTCTTTTTCTTCTCTTCGGCTTTGGCTCTATGAAACAGTTTGTTTCCAACTGTCGGATCACAACTGTCAAATCATCCAGCTCAACAATGGTTCACATTATGCTTTCTCTTATTTGTCCATATCACACCATGTCAGACAATCTTCACTCAGTCAACAGTGATCAACTTGTGTCGCATGTCAGTGAGACACTAGAAGTGTCTCCCTGATGCCACAAGACCCAATTACATGTTGTCGCCAAGAGCTATCTTCATCGGCAAGAGGTTCTACCGATATCCACAAGTCATACCGATTTCAACATTCTCATCAGCGAGACAATCGCCATTTGATGAGACATCACACCGAGCTCATAAGTCATTCTGAAGTGTTCCTTAGTTGCCAAGACTTTAGTCATTCGTTGAGAGATCATATTGAGTCTTCAAGTCATGTCGAAACCCATTTTATTTCTATCGGCATCCATCTATCGGCAAGACTATCGTCTTTCACCAGGACGTCACAATGAGCTTCATGTTATACCGAACTCAGACTGCCTCATCGGCGAGACAATTCCACTTTGCCAAGACATCATATCAATGCCTTTAAGTCATACCAAAGACCTACCATCGACCAGACATTCAACATTCGCCAGGAGATCATATCGATGCCTTCATGTTATACCGAACACTAACCAGTCGCCAAGAGTCATAGCGACAACAGGATTCCATCGGCAAGACAATTGCTCTTCGCCAAGACATCACCCTGTAGGTTCCAAGTCACCCCGATTCAATCTCGTCGGCCAGACTTACTGCTTTGGCCAAGACTTCATACCGAAGCCTTTAAGTCATATCGATGTGTTCCACTGTTGGTGAGAGAATTAGCCTTCGGCAAGACTTCTTACCGAGGCTTCCATGTTATCCCAAAATAACTATTCGCCAAGAGTCACACCGAACTGATGACCCCACATGCTATCAGCGAGACTTCTGATACTTGATGAGACATCATATCGAAACAATACATTGCACTGATGACCCCTAACACTGTCACCGAGACATCTCCCAGTCACCAAGAGATCATGCCGATAGGAACAAGTCATACCAATTTCTTCATCGGCCAGACAGACCGAAGGTCATGTTGATATCGACAAGACTTCCTATCATCGTAGAGACTTTTCACTGAGACCGTTGAGTTACACTGAGTGAATACTGTCGGTGAGACATTCCTCAGTCACCAAGAGATCTTCCCGAGAGTTCAAGTCACTCTAAACCTGCTTATCGGTGAGACTTCTCCCAGTCGCCAAGACTTCCTACCGAATCCATTTGTTATCCTGAAGACTCTAAGTCGCCATGAGTCTCCCCGAAGCCCGATAACAAACCCTTATGTCACTGAGGCATTCCACTCGGTAGGAGATTACAATGAAGGCCATAAGTCACAGCGATAGGCTTCTTTGGAAAGACAAAAGCATTGTCTTGGCGACATGAGCAAAACACAAGGTAAACTGCCAGTCGGCTAGACAATAGAAATGTCACAATGACTAAGCTTTCTCAGAGGTTTCAGCCTGTGAGATTGAGGCATATTTTCCAACAATCTCCCACTTGACGAAGATCACACAGGAACCTCCAAAGCAACTAGGAACTAAGAACACACTAGCTCCACCAGTTCAAACCCTGCAATACTCAAGACACCCAATCAACATGATTCCACAGATAATAGTCCATTAGACGATCTGCAACAAAGACCAGGCAACCAACTGCAACTCACTGTCCAACAAAACAACTGATCACAACCTTTTAGGAAACCACATAGACCTCAGACATGCTCTCATGCTCCATCAAGAATTATGCTCCAACATCCAAGATGTTCACCATTCAGACAACAATCCTGTCATCTTCCACGTGTGGAAGAAATATACATCGCCAAGGTGAATAAGCATTATTCCAACGAACACAAGAAAAAGATCCCAGTGATATCTTCAACAAGATACTGCTACCACTTCACTTTGCTCAAACGCTATATAGAACCAATATCAACTTCAAAGCTTCAAACAGAACACAACAGTGAAGTCATTCTCTAGAAACAAGAAACTAAACATCACCAGTTAGAACAACAATTAGACTAACCGCTTCCATCCAACTGATAAACCCACGTGACTAAAAATAGCACCCACAGCTCGTGCTATACCATCCAATCTCACATACCTCAAAGGTATACGCATTAGTAAACTTCTGCCAATCCATTAACAAAAAATACAAGTTCCAGTGTCAACCAGTCGAAAAAGACAAGACACATACAAGAACTCCCACTACTTGAGAAATCCAGATTTGAAAGATCAGAAGGCATTGCAAGCCTACCAATACCAACACATAGAAAATGTAACGCTGTAGTACCAAAGAAAAATCCACAATGATATGCTCAACCTGCAACAACCTGCCACAAGAAACATTTCTCTCACCACAAACCTTCACGGCCACAGAGAGAAACACTGCATATCATCTTCTGTAGAACATCCTCCTACATACACTTCTAACAGCCAGCTGTGTCAAGAATGATCTTCTTTATATCCCAAAATAAATCCTTAACAACATCCATCCATTCAATCACCAAGATCAAACCAACTTCTAATATCATGTAATCAATATGGATGTAAGCTTCTTAAAGAAGATCAAGCTAAAACATTTCCCATTTCAGGAAATCAGCCCATACATCATCTTAAAAAATATAATGGGCCAAATACCTTTCAGATCAACTGTCGAGTAGACCAAGAGTGGGAACGAGAATACTCCCTCAAGATAAACAAGTCATCATGACTAATCCAAGAGCAATCTCCTCATAGATCTCTTATTGAACTCACGTTCAACCAAGGTGTAGGCTTCTCGGACTTTCTGCTAATAAACCTTAACAAGAGTAACAAGTAGCAACACTTCTCTCACAAGAGAAAGATAGCCTCACCTTATTCTTCATGTATCCATGAGTACTAGCAACCGATCATCTCATGCTAAACTTCAACTGCATTACTGCACTATCATGAAGTATCAAGCAAGTAATTAAAGCACCCAATACACAAAGAAATTACCAGACCATTTTCAAAGCTCCAATCATCTAAATCAGGAACTTATCATGACACCATGATCTACATATCCTCATAGGAGATACCATGCTTCAAGTGACTTCTCCATTGTCTCAAATACAATGCACAATTCCAAAACTCCAGTGCAAACAAGAGTATACCATGACATAAAACAAATAGACTTAAGAACAACATCACCTGTCAAGCACCACCAACACCTTAGCCAAAGACTCCAAGCATCCTCCATGGTTCCAAGATGTTGCACATCTTCAAATAATGTCCATGCAAAAGCAAAAGAACCCTTCTGCAACACTAAAGAAGACCATTCACCACCATGTGATGAATCCACAGTCACTGCTACAGCTCCCACTGAAACGTGACACCCGAGTTTTCCAAGCATCATGACCAACTGTTTCAGGTTCCCATAATTGAATATTCACGTACTCTAATATATCCATCCTCTCATCTCAAAGCAATCACACCAACACACAAGTGACTAAAGACAAGGCCAGCTAACAAATCTGCACCACCAATGAATCAACCTCGTGGATAAAGATAGTCCACATCCAAGTTATCTCACTACAGCCAATGGGTAGCTAATCCACCAATCGCATAACTCATAGATCACAAAAATCAAACATGCAAACCCGTTATCACATTGAAAACTGCAACACTGAGATATCAAAGAGAATAACCATGTAGACAACATGACTCAAACACCAAATCATGCCAGATCTGATTTTCCAATCATGTCCACAACAAGCACCATAATCAAGGAACACACAAGCATTACCACAAGAATGTTGAGTGACAAAACACTTACCAACACTCCCATGTATAGAAAGAGTCATACCTCCTCAAAACCATGCACCAAGCATGCATGTAGACCTGCAACTATCTCATCCAACCACACCCCAAAAGGCCAGTGTCTAGACAATAGCTTAACAGCAACTCCACATGATCACAAGTTTTGCTTAACCATGTAAAACCTACAAAACCACAGAGCCATGCAAGTACAAATCATCCTTAGAAAGAAAACAATAGTTCAAAAGAATCCAGGCCCCTTTCAGGCCAACTTTAAACCACCACCATGTACATGCATCTGAGAAAGAGAGAAAGGCTATTTTAGAAGCTTGCAAATCATCTAATGATTAACTCCAGAGTCTTCAAGCATTCGAGGTTAACAGGAAATAGTGCTTTCCAACACCAGGAACCACCACCTAGCATAAGCACTCTCTTCCATGACTAAGAAACAATCTAGGCTTCTCCATATAACCCAGGAGCTTGTCACACAGACACCAATATGAAAACTTTACTGCTACATAGCCACAAAGTAGGAAAATCCACCTCATACTCTAAAGTTATACCTCTACCAGTCAGGAGACATAGATCACAACATGATCAACTCCCTTTTCTAACTTGTCCATCCTTCAAGCTGCATGTTGTCTCAGAATACCACAAGGCTTCCACTCATCAAAGGATCAATGTACATTAGTCCATTCCTCCAAATTTCTTCCAGCCTATCAAGCTAAGAAATCTTCACAAGAGAAATATCCAGAACCAACAACCAGAAGAAGGCTCTAATACCACTTGTAAGGAAATCTAGGAGCACATCTTCTGAAAACTCCATACGATAGTGGCTTCGGTAACTTTCATTTCAATTAGGTTGCCTCAAAGACACAAACAACTATGTCCAAATGTGGAACAAACACAATCCATTTCCTACATTGATCCATCTAAGAGAAACACATGTAAATTCAACAGCAAGCATTAACAGATTCTACTATACGAACCAGCAGACATGAAAGATGAAAATAAAAAACCAAAACACAAAGATTTACATGGGGAAAATCCTTTTGGATAAAAAACCCCACACTCCAAAGATCGAGCCATTGTATTATTCAGCAATAGAATGGTTACAATACAAATTCAGGCTCATAGCCTCTTCGAAGATTCATCTTGTTCATTCTGGATACTATCTGGTAATCAACTCTCCCTCTGTACATTTCCTGATCAACCTCTCAAACCAAACAATCTTCGTACTATTGCAATACCCTCACACAGTATACAATACTGATCAACATGAGAGATCAACCATGGCATTCAATCCTTGATCAGGAGAGAAATCGGCAACATAACACTGCCTCTCACTTTCTCTGTTTCAGCCTCATGGCCTTGGCCTCATGGCCTTAGCCTTCCAGCCAACCAACCAGTCTTCTCATTGTTCGCTCTTCTTTTTCTTCTCTTCGGCTTTGGCTCTATGAAATGGTTTGTTTCCAACTATCGGATCACAACTCTCGAATCATCCAGCTCAGCAACGGTTCACATTCTACTTTCTCTGATTTGTCCATATCGCACCACGTCGAACAATCTTCACTCGGTCAATAGCGATCAACTTGTGTCGCATGTCGGTGAGACACTAGAAGTGCCTCCCCGAAGCCACAAGACCCGATTACATGTTGTTGCCAAGAGTTATCTTCATCAGCAAGAGGTTCTACCGATATCCACAAGTCATACCAATTTCAACATTCTCATCAATGAAACAATCGCCATTCGATGAGACATCACACCAAGCTCATAAGTCATTCTGAAGTGTTCCTTAGTCACCAAGACTTTAGTCATTCGCTGACAGATCATATCAAGTTTTCAAGTCATGCCGAAACCCATTGTATTTCTATCGGCATCCATCTATCAGCAAGACTATCGTCTTTCACCAAGACGTCACAATGAGCTTCATGTTATACCGAACTCAGACTGCCTCATCAGCGAGATAATTCCACTTTGCCAAGACATCATATTGATGCCTTTAAGTCATACCGAAGACCTACCATTGGCCAAACATTCAACATTCACCAGGAGATCATATCGATGCCTTCATGTTATACCGAACACTAACCAGTTGCCAAGAGTCATAGCGACAATAGGATTCCCATCGACAAGACAATTTCTCTTCGCCAAGACATCACCCCATAGGTTCCAAGTCACCCCGATTCAATCTCATCGGCCAGACTTACTACTTTCACCAAGACTTCATACCGAAGCCTTTAAGTCATATCGATGTGTTCCACTATCGGCGAGAGAATCAGCCTTCGACAAGACTTCTTATCGAGGCTTCCATGTTATCCCGAAACAACTGTTCTCCAAGAGTCACACCTAACTGATGACCCCACATGTTATCGGTGAGACTTCCAATACTCGATGAGACATCATATCGAAACAATACATTACACCAATGACCCCTAACACTATCGCCGATACATCTCCCGGTCGCCAAGAGATCATGCTAATAGGAACAAGTCATACCGATTTCTTCATCGGCCAGACAGACCGAAGGTCATGTCGATATCAACAAGACTTCCTATCATCGCCGAGACTTTTCACCGAGACCATTGAGTTACACCGAGTGAATACCGTCGATGAGACATTCCTCAGTCACCAAGAGATCTTCCCGAGAGTTCAAGTCACCCCGAACCTACTTATCGGTGAGACTTCTCCTGGTAGCCAAGACTTCCTGCCGAATCCATTTGTTATCTTGAAGACTCTAAGTCGCCATGAGTCTCCCCAAAGCCCGATAATAAACCCTTATGTCGCTGAGACATTCCACTCGGTAGGAGATTACAACAAAGGCCATAAGTCACAACGATAGGCTTCTTCGGCAAGACAAAAGCATTGTCTTGGCAACATGAGAAAAACACAAGGTAAACTGCCAGTCGGCGAGACAATAGAAATGTGAAACTGCAAAAGGTGCCAAAATAGAGATAGAGCAACCTAGAATTGTGCAAAAGGCACCATAGAATGAGAAAAAGGTGCCAAAACAGAGACCAAGGGTGCCAAAACAGAGATAGAGCAACCCAGACTTTTGCAAAAGGTGCCAAAATAGAGACCAAAGGTGCCAAAGGCGCTAGAATAGGTGCAAAAGGCACCAAAAAAAGTGCAAGAGAATCCAAGAGGCTCCAAAACGGGTGCAAGAGGCTCCAAGAGGCTCCAAAATGGGTACAAGAGGCTCCAAGAGGCTCCAAAAGGCTCACGTTTGAACCTATGAACATAAATTTTCAAGCATGTTAGTAATAAATGAGGCAAGGCCCCACAATGGGTGCCATTTTGTGTGTGTTTGAAATGTGCAAAGTTAGTATCAACACAAACCTTAATTAAACGATTTATGTTCAAAGATTCAAAGCAAACAAGTTATTCTAATTTGCAACAAACTAGATCTTTCAAGAATGCCTCATTGTCCTCTATTCTTAACAATTATTTTAACCCTTTGGCCCTCAAATTTCTATGTGCACAAAGGTTATTAGAATGACACTTAAGAAATGAGATTAGTATTCAACATGCAAGCCAACTATGCTCCTACATCTATACAATGGAAAGGATAATGGATGATATGATGAAGGGATGATGGTGATTATGATGAATGGAAAAACGGTGGTGGATAATATGGTAGTGATCCATATGACTCTATATATGATTCTACATATGCTCAAATGCAAACAAAAAATGACTAATCTAAAATGCAACTATTATGCAAGATGGATGATAAAATGCAACTATGATGTAAGATTTAAAGCTAAGATGTAAATGCAAAGAAAAAAATGATATAAAAACTAGCTATAAGACTCCTAGAATTCTCCAAGCTCCAATGATGAACCTGCATGATAACTTTACTTAAAATATGGATGAAAAATACAAGGCCCAAGGGTTGTATTTATAGCCTTTTCCAAGTATATATAGTGAGGTGGCAAAAATCAATGGTCCAGATTTGAATAAGAAGAATGGATGGTGAAGATGAAGAGAATCAAGATGTTGTCCCCTTGACCAAAGACAACATGCCATTTGTATGGAAGAATCTCTTGACCAATGGGAAACATGCCATTTGGATGGAAGATTCAAGTGTGGGAAGAGAAGACCATGTGCTTCCAAAATTGGTGGAAGTGTGGGAAGAATAAGTCATGTGCTCCTAAATTGGTGGAAGTGTGGGAGGAAATGAGCCATGTTCTTTTTGAGATGAGTTGAAGATAATTATAATTAAAAATTAGAGTTATTTATTTTCATGTGACCTTGGTGAGGTGGCACAAAAAGTTGTAGAAATGTGCTCTAATTCCTAATTGGATTTAGTGAAGATTAATTAAATAAAACAAGTTTAGGGAACCTTGTTTATTTTATTAATTTAGAAGAAGATGATTTAGATTTGGAGAATTTAGAAAATGAACAATATAAATAAATTGAGAATTTATTTATATGTAGTTGAAATATTAATCAAATAGCTAGTATTTAATTAATTAAAGGTGATGACCATTTTTAGGTGTATACAGAAAATTTAGGGCATGACAACTTGGGCTTAGGAAGGATGCCACTATGACATTGCTTTGTATAGAACAACTATTGTCTTTACAAGTTTATAAAGTTTACATGCTTCAAACCTAGGGCAAGAGGTACACCATTGGTCCAAATTCCCCAAGAGGAGGTAAAAAATTTATGAGGCACCCAATTTGAGTATTACTACTACTAATTTTTTTGGATTAGATTGTGTCTGAATTTTTGCATCAACATTTCGAATCACACTCTGTGATTCATCATCAGGATAAGAGAGCATACAAAATAAAAATGTAGATGGATTCTAGGGTTCGATGTAGATGGTAAGATGAACATGGAAATGTTGGAATTTTGTGAACATGATAAAAATGTATATGTCAACACATTGTTTGATTATGGTAAATTATTGGCTAATCATATGTATAATAATTTATGAAATTTCAAGACAACCAAATCCCCATAATTGATAAGAGATTTAAGAGTTTTCACTATTATTCTTCATCTTCTTGTTCACCTGGGTCAAAGATTTTGGAAATAAACTACATATTAGATTTAAATTTTTAGATATACATGGAGTGCTAAAACCAATCCAATTATAGACAATTCATGTGGATATAAATCACTCTCAATAGATTCCTTCTATAAATTAGAAGTTTTCTTGTGATGCAAGAATATTGGGGCATAAGAGAAATCTTGCATTACCAAACAATGTTTTACTTTTATAGTTATTTTTTTAGATTTAAAATAATTTTCTAATCATCACATGGTCATCACAACTTGTGGTTCTCATTGTAAAGGTGTATTGAATTTCCAGAGTTAATAACAAGTATATCAAATATCACTATTTTAGTCATGTGATAATTATGCAAGATTTATGGTAATAATTGGTTACATCTCGAAGCTCATTGCTCCTAAGGATGTTCATGGAATGAGCCATATCAATATCCAAAGCATATTCTTTACTACATCCATTCCAAAAGGTTCCTAACTATGTACTAGGATATACATTTTATCTCTAGCATTGAATTTTATGTCACCTTAGGCCAACATCGATTATTCCTATGGATAAAGGCTTTTTATATAAGCATTAGTCATGATCATTAAGAGTTATTCAATTAATTATATAAATAGATAATTATATATTGATAAGAGATATCATCAATAGAATAAAATCATTATACTGTAATCATTATAGAATTCCATAATTCACACATATTTGTGTCCCTTTCATTGAAGGGAAAGGCCTCATGTTCTAAGCCCATTATAACAAACTATAATGTACTACATGATTATGAATCAATAAAGATTAATCCTAGTATTTACAACTACATTGATTTTTTATGTGTGTTTTTATGTACTTGGTTGCTTGATTGGGTGATCCTTGGTCAAGTGTAAATATGCTTGTAAATAGATCACTAAATTTGAGGTAGCCTATAATAAGCTTCAAAATAGAGTATCAATTTTGAGGCAATTTAAAAAGAATGATTATGGATAGATCATCAAAATGCAAGTATTTAGCATTAGATTCAAGGACAAGATGACTCCAAGAAGAGGACATGATGTTGGTAATGTTGCTAGCAACAATGAGGAATTTTTGAGATGGTTAGATCAATTAAGATCTAATTGAAAGTTGTTAAACTAGATATATAAAAATGTTATAATCATAGAAAATATAAAATAATGACAAGAAAAATGAAAGAAGAAAAAATGTACTAGCTACCAAATAAGATATAGAATATCAAGAGGAACAAGAAACAAAATACTTGTAATTTTTTTGAAATATATCTCCAAATTGTTAAGAGACCTAGAGTTGATATTGCTAGCGATTAAGGTAATTTGAATCTTAGAAAAATGATTTAGATAAATGACATAAGACTATTATTAGTATGAATAAGTCATATATCTTGAAAGGATTATATTCTCTAAGAATAAATTGAAAGGACATGTTGTTTGGTGGAAAGAAGTATAATTGGAAACTATAGACACCTAAATAAAGTTTCCATTTTCACCATCATCTCACTTGAATCATAGTCCATTAGTACACATTATTGTCTTATCATCCATTTATCACCTAGGACCTTAACATCTAATAATTTAATTAAATAAAATCCCAATTATTTATTAAATTAGGCTAACATTATTCATCAATTTAATAAATTATTATCTATCTATTTGTTCATTAAGTTTTCATTTATTTATTCATATTTATCCAATTATTTATTTATTTATTTCATCCATTATCTCTCAATAAATTAAATTAATACTAATTTCTACCTAATATGCATGTATAATTTATTTAATTGATTAGTAAATCACAAAAGTATACTTCACCTCATTGATTGTCTAGTCTATCTAGTTCACTCAAACCTATTCCTAGTCCCACTCATTAATATATTCCACTTCACTCATCCATACAATCAATTAACTATTTCATGCAAATATTCAACTTATCCCAATTCTCTCATGCACCTAATTAACTCATTCATGTAGGTAGTTAACTCATTAATCAACTTTTCCATCTCCCCAATCAATTTCAGTTGAGTAATTATTTTAATTTTAATTAAAAATAAAAATATAATGCAAATCTCACATGCTTTCCACATCTCATCAACTCCCCTAATCATGGATCAAACTTGAGATTCTATATTGAATCCTAGCATTCATTTTTAGATCCATATTTTTTCATTTTTTATCTAAAGAATCTTAATGTTATGCTAGAAAATTGAGCACCCACATTCTAAAACAAGCAAAGCTTCACATTCTGCTCAATGTAAGATTTGTATGTTTCGAGCTTGAGTGCTTAGTTTGTTTGATTTTAATACTTATTAGTTTTTCTATTTTCATGCATTCATTTTTATGAACCTAACATGATTTATATGCTTACTATATATATAATGATTGTACTTGTGATGTTTTTAATCTAATCTTGTAGGTGAGCACTTTTCTAAGGAGGTCATGGGAGTCAAATTTTTATATGAGCTTAGTATTCATATTTTGTTACTCATATTTGTATAATTTGATCAAGTCCCAAAAAAAGACACTAAATTAATATTTAGGCGTTTATAAAATTACGAAATATTATAAATAAATATTTCTATATAAAAAAAATTCTTTACCAATCCTAAAAATTAAAATTTAGGCATTTACAAAATTATAAATAAATATTTCTATATAAAAAAAATCTTTACCAATCCTAAAAATTAATATTTAGGCATTTACAAAATTATAAATAAATATTTCTATATAAAAAAATTCTTTACCAATAGTAAAACATCTTGTTTTCTTTCACAAAGATTCATCATATTCATATCTTATTACATTATTCTTATACTACTTAATATAGATACAAAAAAAAATTAATAAGGAAAGAGTATTAGACATTTACAAATTTATAAACTATCACTATAAATAAATTATATTTCCTAGCAAAGTTTCACATTAACAATCTTGAAACACATTGGTGTAAAAGTGTATACAATATTAACAATATAAATAAAGAATTATTGAATTTTTTTTGCATGGTCAATCATGTTCTACATCTTATTATAAAAGTGTTAGTACAATTATATTCTTTTTTGAATGAGATTCCACTAATAATCATAATAAAATAATGAGATCAAATAAAAATAATTTTAATTATATAAAAAATTTAAAGTTTGTAAACATAAACAATAAAATTTCATTGATAATCATAATAAAATAATGAAATTAAACAAGAAGTATTTTTAAATGTATAAATTTTGAAAAATAAATTTAGAAATCATATAAATTTTAAAAATAAAGATTACGTAACACCACTCTAGATAGAATGTTATACCTACCCCCATCTCATTCCCCTCCTACATCTCAATAGATATATAAATAAATCAAAATTCAAGCTATGGGAAATGTAATGGTTTTCCATTAGATTACTATGTACACATAATTTGGAGTGCACATGTACACCTTATCTTCCATTAATTGAATTTGTTTGTCTCTTCATTATGCTTATCTCTATTTTCAATAGCTTAGTTTTTGAATTTGCTTTCTATTTTTCTTATCTCTATAATATATGTTCATTTTTATTTGAATTTTTGAATTTTAATAAAAATATATTTTAGTTTTACAAAATTGTTAAATTGCTTATATCTTTTTAATTATAGTTGATTTTTAAGATAGCCAAAAAAATTCTATTACTTTAGACTTATTTTATTTTATTATTTATTTTATATTTCTTTTTTATTTTTATTTTTATTTTTATTTTTTATATTACTTGAACATATAATATATATTAATTTATAATTAGATTTTTTAAAAATTATAATACTGATAATTATATTTCTTTTAGTTTTAGAAATTCAATCAATTATTTATAATGTTAAATTAATATAATATTTTAAATATTGTATCAAATATTTATGATATTCATAGCCAAATAAAATTGTCTTCTAATTTTATCTAGTTAATAACAACTATTTTTTTAACCACCTTACAAAGTAATTAACAACAATCAATATTTATTTCTCTTTAACTAATTATATTAAATATACTTTTAGCATTCATAAATCAACTAATCAATCTACAAAACAACTATAAGACTAATTAAAATAAAACAATTATTTCATATAAATATATCAAATTAATAAATAAAAATTACATATTACTTTTACTACTTACTAAAATTATTTATACAAATAACTCTAATTTACAATACTACCTAAAATTCATTATATATATATATATATATCCAAAAGTTAATTTTGCATATAAGGTTTTTTTCCTTAATGCTGGTTTTTATTTGGTGAGATGGTGGCATTAGCGTAGAGTAAAATGAATCATCATGCCCATTTCTTGGTTTGATTGAAATCATTCCTTACAAGTTGAATTTGTCACCACTCTACATTTTCTCCTCTTAACGAGAATTAAACAATTTTCCGGCCAGGGAAAAATCCTCCGACACTCTTCTCTCACTAGAAATCTTAAATAACTTTATATACCTAGCATTTAAAGAGGGAATAGGTATATTGGAAATACAACATTTCTCTCATCTTTACTCTTGAGAAGGGGGACAAGGAAACAAAAATGTCACCATAATGGTACATACATAATATAACTTTTTGTTAAGATATTTTCTTCCCTTATTAGTGGCTAGAAATCATACTACTTCATTCAATCTCAAAGGCAGAATTAGTTGTGAAGTTCTTTGTTATTTTGGGAAAAGTTGAGAATTAAAGCAGCCTAAACATGATAAAATTGACCAATAGTTTTTCAAAGGTGAATAATCATAATGTTTTCTTGGTTACAATTTCTTTATCATATTTTTAAAAATGGACTATTCTACATTATTGTGCAAATTAGTCATAGTGTTATATAAACATTATCATGTTAATAGTAGATTAGAAAGATTTTTCAGTTTCAAAATAAAGATATGAATGTAAAATACAATGGAAAAACTAATAGTTTTATTTGTAAGATATTTATTAGTTTTTCATGTTAGAATATTGTTTTTTATTAGATAAGCAGGGAAGGGCCCTGATCTCGTACAAAACATTACATCAAGGAAAAACAACCCAAGAAAACAAACTCGGAAATAGCAACCAATCAGAAACAACAAGCACTACAACACAACAACCAAAAAATAGAAACAACAGACCAACAACTCAACAACAAAACACTCAAGACCTGGTTTAAAGAAATGTTCAAAAGATTGTTGGTTAACTTATGATCTAGGATTCTTCTCTCCCAAACACATTTTCTTATTACTAGGAGAATCCAAAAAGACACCTTCAGATCCATCATGCAGCCTTGAATCTTTAGGAGTGGAAAAATCAAAAGAAAATTTTCCATTACAATCCTCCCTTTGCACCTCCTTCCAAGAAGAAGACGATTGCTCAAAAATAGGAGAAAAATTTGTTCATTTTTCCTCCAGATGAATTGATGATCCTTATTGGCCAAACAAGTAGAAGCAACATGTCCCACTTTCTGACAAGTTTTGCAAATAATAGGAGATCTTTCAAATTGCATTTGTTGAACCCAAGTACCATACTTGGAAGATAAGGTACACTGAGTGGGAAGCAACTTGTTCCTCTCCACAAACACACAAAATCTAGAAAACACCAAATGCTTCTTTGATTTGGTAATAGAGTCAGTAGCAAAAAATTTCCCAAAAGAATTGGCAATGATCATAAAAATATTTTCATTCCATAATTTCAAAGGCAAACCTAGCAGACAAACCCAAACATGAAACTTGAAATCCCATGGGTTGAAATCGAGAGACCACTTTGTAAGACAAAGGCCACTCATACCCATTAACTAAGGGCCTTCCCTAAAAATCCTTATGCAATCTTCCATATCAGAAAATAAAAAAAGAAAACAGTTGTTCCACATAGCAATTACCTTAACCTGACCTCTTAGAAGCCAAACCCTAAGAGCCCATCTTCTGATAGAGTCAATATTGGGACAATTACCAATAAATCTCCCAACCAACGAGCTCAGAGCCAATCCAATGACTCGATAAGCATAGAATTAGGAACATGTATTTCAATCTCTTTAGCACAAAGATCCTCAAAATCATAGGTTTGGGAGCAGGAACAACCACCGTAGGTGAGAGAGTAGAAGCCTCAGGAGACTCAGCCAACACCTCACAATTTGGAGAAGCAACTACCGCCACAAGAGCACCTCTGCCATAACCAACCAAACCTTCACTCTTCTATAAACTACTAGCTACCTCCCCACACAAATTAGGGGAAGCATGAGTAGCACAAATGGACACATCCTCCACTCCATTAATACTTTGTAGAAAACAATCATGTTGAATAGGAGACTTTTGAGTAAGGAAGCCCTTACACAGTCCAAAAAAAAAGAGAATGATTCTCCTCCACATTCGTCCCAAAAACCTCATACCCTAATGACTTCCTACGAGCCTCAAAAGAATATCGAGTATGAACTCATCTTCCTCTTCAAGAAGATCCAACTTAGAATCAGAGAAATCCAATCTAGAACCTTCACAAGAGAAAGGGACAAAAAAATCCTTGAGGGTATGCAGATCCTCATTAGAAACATCAACATCTTCCATATCCCATCCCTCTTGAGCTTGGAAATCGACCTCTTCAGCTCCCACAACAAAGCCACCATAGGTGGAAACCAAGTCTTCACCATAAGCAGTGTCTTCATCCAAGCCATCTTCATCCTCTATATCATCTTCCTCCCCAACAACTTTTCCAACTACATAGCGCCTTCACTTGCAAAACTGTTGCCACACCCATGAGAGGAGCTCACTAGGGTTTTCACTCATGTCCTCTGCTCGCATCTGCTACTTTCCATTCACATCTATTATGTTAGAATATTGTTATGTTTATTTTATTATATTCTTTCCTCTTTATCAACCTCTTCCATAAATAAGTATTGCTTTATTTCTATTGCTAAATTGAGCCTATTGTTAAACAAAAGATTCTTATTATTTGCTAGATTTAGAATTTAAGGTTTTAAATTTTTACCATGAATTTATTTCTTGATTATATATTAAAAATAGTCTATGTTTTTGTGCAATCTAATAAAGTGCTATAATTAAATACAAACAATAAAAATTGTACTTGAAATCAAAAAAAGAGTTTCGCTTGAGCATTTTGTGTGCCTAACTATCCAAACAAAAAATGGTCCTAATTTTTTTTCTTTGTGTTAATTAGCTATTTAAATAAGGTATTGCCATATTGACACAAATAGGCAACATGTCATTGCATCCCTTGGATTAATTCTTCACATAGCTAAAATTATGTAATATATAAACATAAGGGTTAAAGAAGCTAGATAAGATGATAGTGCAATAGAAAATTTTGGAAATTATATTGAAATAATAATTATTAGAATATGAAGCTCTATGATCTTTGAGTTGTCCCTAGACATTCTTTGTATTCCACATGATTGAGAGCTATAAGTGGTATGAATTTAATATCAATCACATTAAACTTAGTATTAGCTAATGATTACATGAAGGAAGCCTCATCTCTACCACTAGAAAACTTTTTAGTATATTTTCTTTACGCCGAGAGGCATTCTATCAGTCGCATAAGGCTCAAAAGGCCTAAATACATAAAAAATCAAGGTAAACTATTACAAACATTAAGTGAACAAATCTGTAACTGATGGAAGTTGAAGAGGCTGCAAGTCGAAGAGTCAAGAGAACGTAACAATTGCATGCAAGAAAATAGGAAACATTGGTAGAGTGTCAATTCAGGAAGGTTATTTTTTCTCTATATGTGGAGATAGTTACGAATGTAAGGGGAATGTGTGCTAGAAGGTAGAGATGAAGGTAGGCTACTAGATCATAGAAGATTGAGAAGAACATTCATAGGTTAGTCTGTGTTTCTACCTTATGATGATGTTAATTCGTTTCAACGTAAATGTTATTATAGGTATGAGAAAATTAAATAGTCTCACTGCATAGTATTGTTGTGTTGTTTTGACATTGATGACTTTGTCACTCTTTATCTTTTTATTTCCCTCTGTTGTTATTATTTGCTGCTAGGAGATTTACATGATCTTGGGTGAGTCTTTTCAAGTAAATTGGGTAGAGTAGAAATGCATAGATTTTCAAGTAGTAGGTGTCTAAATCTCTGTGACATTATTCTTCTACCCTTCCTGAGAAACTCTCATTCTTCCCAAACTACTAATATGGGTAGTGAAAAGGAAGTGTGATTCATTCTTTACTTCAATAAATTTTAGCCTATTCAAGTACTATGTTTTCAAGGTGTTTTTGGTTGGATACATTTTATTTGTTTAGCTATGGAGGAATTTACCTTCTCGAGTTGCAGGGAAAACGAACTATGACATCCTAGAACTAGACTGACACATGCTTTGATTTGTTATATTGGTAGGATTGATGAATGTTGGAATATTTAATCCTGAGCAGCAATGGGAAAATCCATTTAATGCCCAGTCAGAGGAGATCCATTTTGGATCATTCCCCCCAATTGTAGTGTCTAACATATGCTGGCTAGTAAATGCTTTTATGGTAGCAAATTAATTCTGGTAGGTGAATTTGAAATTGAGTGCCAGTTTTTGGAAAGGGAAACAAAAGATAAAAGAAGAATAGAATGTTTTTTTCTAGAGAAGGAGAAAGTTAGTTTTTGCAGCAGCAAACAAGGAGGAATGTTTAGCATAAATGTGAAGGGAATGTTCAAGAGAACTTGCAACAACAAAAGACATTGATAGAGAGCAGTGCTCCAGTGCTCTAGAATATCTCCAGCACGCAGCAACACACAACAATTTCCAGTGCGCCATAATATGCATAATTTTTTTTTGTATGAAGAATATACAAAGCTTTTTCTCTGAGTTTTGTCAGTAATATTTTTGAATGTAATATTTTGTGAATGAATGAAATCAAATATATTATTCTACCTCCTTGTCTTGTTGTCTCCATTTTTTGTCTGTGTTTTCATTCTTTTCCCACTATAGTTGGGTTTATTTTCCCAACAGATTGGTATCAGAGCCCTAAGTTTTATGGGCATTCAATTTTTAAAGCCCTAGCTTAGTTCCTAGGTGTGCACTAATGGAACCTTAGTTTCTAGGTATTTGGGAAAGCTCTAGTTCTCTAGGAAGTGAAGAAAATCCTTAGATTTTATCTGGGTATTTGTAGTTTTCCCCCATTTAGCAAAATAGCTAGAGGAGACAATAGGAGTTGGTAGCAGCCACCTATATTTGATGGTAAAAATTGTGATGTCTGGGCAAAGAAAATGAAAACCATTTTAGTGGAAAATGACTTGTGGGAGTTAGTTGCAAATGGGTTCACAAATGTGACTAACCCAAATGCATTTACAACATTAAGCAATGCTCAAAAGAACCAGTTGAAAGAGACAATGAAAAATGATGCCAAATCCCTCAGTTTGATTGAGGCGGCTTTGACAAAGGTTATCTTTCCTCAAATAGCAACAACTAGTTATGCAAAGGAAGCATGGGAAATACTTCAAACCACCTGCAAAGGGACTAAAAAATTCAAGTCAGTGAAACTCTAACTGCAAAGGAGAGAATTGAGACCATGTAGATAAAGGACAACGAGTCCATTTTATATTTTCATACAAGGGCTTCTACCTTGATTAATCAGTTGAGGATAAATGAAGAAACCATGGAAGAGCAGAAGATTGTGGAGAAGATTCTCAGAAGCTTACCCACAAAATTTGACCCAGTGGTTATTTTCATAGAAGAGGAAAATGACCTCTCAACATTATCAGTTGATGATTTAATGGGTTCACTTCAAACCCATGAGTAGCGCCTAAATAGGTCTACAAATTCTTCCCAAGAACAAGCCTTCAAAGCATAATCCAATGTGAGAGGCAGGGGAAGAGCAATAAATGGTAGAGGAAGAGGTAGAAGTAACTTCGAAAGAGGAGGCTCAAATAGTCAAGAGAAGGCCAACACCTCCCAATCAGACTTCCAAAACACAAAGAAAAATAGCAGCTCGAATTAGAGATCTAATAAGAGAAATGTGCAGTATTACTACTTTCACAAGTATGGTCACTATTCAAGCAAATTTAGGAAGAAACAGCATGACCAAGGGAGTCAAAATGAAAACATGGTTAATGAGAACAAGGCTGAAAATGAAAAATAGACACAAGTGTTCATTGCATGCAATCTTGCAGAACAAGGCAACGCTGAAGTTTGGTATTTGGACAGTGGTTGTAGCAACCACATGAGTGGTAATAAAAATTTATTTTCCTCCATAGACAACAACATTAAGTCTAAAATTAAAATGGGGAACAATCAAAAGGCTCCAATCATGGGCAACGGCATAGTGTGCCTACAAACCAAGCATGGTGAAGAAAGACAACTCCATGACGTCTTCTATGCCTTAGGGATGAAACACAATCTCTTGAGCATTGGACAGATGGTACAAATTGATTATAGAGTGCTGATGGAGAAAGCGAAATGCATCATCTATGATAAGGATGGAAGCAAGAAAGTTATGGTAGTGGTTCAAATGACAAAGAACTAAATGTTTCCCCTCAAAATGAAAATCTCGGCACAGTCAACAAGCTTGCAACAATCAACCTTCAAAATAGTCATTCAAGACCCATCCAAGCTTTGGCATTTGAGGTATGGGCATCTAAGTTATTCTAGTTTAAATATTTTAGCTAAAAAAGATATGGTTAGGGACCTACTAGCAATTGTAGAGCCTGATGGAAACTGTGAAGCATGCATCTTAGGTAAACAACATAGGCAACCCTTTCAATCAAGGCATTCTAGGAGAGCTAGAGCACCATTAGAGCTGGTGCATTCAGATTTGTGTGGTCCCATGAAGACCACAACCCT
The DNA here is from genome assembly GCA_007258455.2 of Sequoia sempervirens. Taxonomy (NCBI): domain Eukaryota; kingdom Viridiplantae; phylum Streptophyta; class Pinopsida; order Cupressales; family Cupressaceae; genus Sequoia; species Sequoia sempervirens. The sequence continues at coordinate 92,784,660 of VDFB02000002.1, read as the reverse complement.
AGGTGGAAATGTTTATTTCATCACACTCATAGATGACTATAGTAGGAAAATATGGGTGTATTTTTTGAAGAACAAATCGGATGCATTTGAGAAGTTCAAGGAGTTTAAGGCCTGGATGAAAAGAAAAGAGACCTCTATATCAAAGTCCTCAGAATGGATAGAGGGGGAGAGTATATCTCTCAAGAGTTTATGAACTTTTGCAAGTCTCAAGGCATTCAGAGAATAATCACATCCCGGTATACTCCACAACAAAATGGAGTGGCTGAAAGAAAGAACAAAAACATCATGGAGATGGCAGCAAGCATACTAAAGGCAAAAGGTTTGTCTAATGAATATTGGGGTGATGTTGTAGCAACAACGGTCTACATTTTAAATAGGTGCCCAACAAGGGTTGTTTGTGATAGGATCCCACAAGAAGGGTGGATGAAATGCATATGGAGTGTTGAGCATTTGAGAATATTTGGTTGTGTGGCGTATGCACTCGTGCCAAAAGAGAAAAGGCAAAAATTTGATGACAAAGGTGAACAATGCATTTTCATAAGCTATAATGAAGAATCCAAAGCTTATAGATTGTACAATCCCATCACCAAGAAAGTGGTGATCAGTAGGGATGTTGAATTCATTGAAAATGAGTCATGGGATGGAATAGTGGATAGCAATATGGGTATTTCAATTTCAATACCCTTTGACGATGAAGAAGCTACAAAAGGCAGATGCACCGAAAATATACAGCAAGGTAACAATTCAAAAAATAGTAGTAGCTCTAGAAATTCTTAGCAGAGAAGTTGCTCCAAAAATTTCTAGCAGGGTAGATGCGTCAAAAACTTTTAGCAAGGAAGTTGCTCCAAAAATCTATAGTAGCAGTCTTCTTCATCAGTCCAACAGTCAAGTAGCTCCGAAAATTCTGACCCTATGCTTGCATCATTGATACCATGGAAGACTAGAAGCATGAGGGAAATTTATGACAACACAAGGTATGATGACTTTGATGAGAATTCAGACTTTACTATGTTTTCTTATAGTGATCCAATGTATTTTAAAGAAGTCATTAAAGAAGAAAAATGGTGTAAGGCCATGAATGAAGAGCTGGACACTATAGTGTGAAACAAAACATGGAAGCTCACTGATTTACCCAAAGGGAAATCAGTCATTGGTGTTAAGTGGGTCTATAACACCAAATGCATTGTTGATGGTAAGGTTGAAAGGCATAAAGCAAGGCTGGTTGTTAAGGGATACAAACAATAGCCTGGAAGAGACTACGATGAGACATATGCACCAGTTGCAAGGCTAGAAATAGTACGAATAGTCCTAGCAATTGCAGCCCAACATGAATGGAAATTATTTCAAATGGACATGAAATCAACCTTCTTGAATGGAGTGTTGAAAGAAGAGGTGTATGTGGAGCAGCCACCTAGCTACAAAGTTATAGGGAAAGAAGAAAAAGTCTACAGGCTCCGGAAAGCTCTTTACAGGATGAAGCAAGCACCACGAGCATGGTACCATAGAATTGATTTGTACCTTCCAAGCAATGGATTTAGAAAAAGTGGTAGTGAGCCCACAGTCTACATCAAGGCAGCCAATGGTGAGATTCCTATTGTTGTTTTGTATGTAGATGATTTAATTTTTACAAGGAATAATAATCTTTTCATTGTTGATTTCAAAGAGGCAATGAAAAATGAGTTTGAAATGACAAACCTAGGTTTGCTAAAATATTTCCTAGGCATAGAGGTCCAACAAACAAATTATGCTTAACAAATCTTGAAGAGATTTAGAATCTTGGACAACAAATCGGCCCCAACCCCAACAACTACAGGTTTGAAATTAAGTAAATAGGACAACAACGGTGATGTTAATCCAACTCTCTATAAGAGCATGGTTGGAAGCCTCATGTATTTCACAACAACAAGACATGAATTGATGTATGCGATAAGCTTGATTTCTAGGTTCATGGAGCAACCTAAGGACACACACTAGAAAGCAAGAAAAATAATCCTAAGGTATGTTAATGGCACGAAAGGCTATGGAATTATGTATACCGCCTCTAATGATTTTGAGCTAGTTGGGTACACAGATAGTGATTGGGTAGGAAATGTAGATGACAGGAAGAGCACATCAGGATATTTGTTCCACATGGGTTTAGGAGAAATATCATGGGCATCAAAGAAGCAACCCATAGTTTCACTTTCCATAGCTGAAGTGGAGTACATAACCACAAACGTAACAGCATGTCAAGCTATTTGGCTTAGAAGAATCCTTGTAGATTTGAATGAGTAGCAAGAAGATGGTACAACCATATTTTGTGACAATGTGTCTTCTATTGCATTGACTAAGAATCTCATTTTTCATGGACGAAGCAAGCACATTGAAATCTGCCATCATTTCATAAGGGAGTTGGAGCATGGAGAAATTAAACTTCAGTACTAAAAATCTAAGCAGCAGCTCATTGATATTTTCACAAAGGTATTGTCAAAAGAGTCCTTTGAATGCCTAAGAGATAGGCTTGGTATGTAGGAATGCACCAAAACTTTAGTTTTGGAAAACACAGAAAAGTGTCGATGCTCCAGAAATCCAGTTCTAGAAACTCATAAAAGTGCCAGAAATCAAAGCAGGTGCAAACAGGTATGCTCCAGAAAATTTGTGTCGATGCTTCAAAATCTTTGCTTTGGTGCTCCGGAAACTTCGCAAAGCAATGAAAAACAAGAACCGATGCTCCGAAATCCTTTCTCCGGAAATTTTAAATGATGATGAAAAGAAAAATGGCTTAGGGTTAAGGGGGAGTGTTGGAATATTTAATCCTAAGCAGCAACAGGAAAATGCATTTAATGCCCAATTAGAGGAGATCCAGTTTGGATCATTCCCCCCAATTGCTATGTTTGACATATGCTGGCCAATAAATGATTTTTTGGCAGCAAATTAATTTTGGTAGGTGAATTTGAAATTGAACACCAGTTTTTGGAAAGGGAAACAAAAGACAAAAGAAGAATAAAATATTTTTTCTAGAGAAGAAGAAAGTTTTTGCAGCAACAAACAAGGAGAAATGTTCAGCAGAACTATGAAGGGAATGTTTAGGAGAACCTACAGCAACATAAGACATTGACAGAGAGCAATGCTCCAGTGCTCCGAAATATCTCCAACATGCAGCAACACACAGAAAGCTCCAGTGCGCTGGAATATGCATAGTTTTTTTTTGTATGAAGAATATACAGAGCTTTTGCTTTGAGTTTTGTTAGTAATCTTTTTGAATGTGATCTTTTGTGAATGAATGAAATTGAATATATTATTCTACCTCCTTGTCTTGTTGTCTCCATTTTTTTTCTGTGTTTTCATTCTTTTCCCACTGAAGTTGGGTTTATTTTCCCAACAATGAAGTGGTACACATCGGTATATGACAATGGAAGATGTTTTCAGGCTTACTATGAAGTGTATATTTTGTCAATTCTAGTTAAATTGTGTTTTCCTCAAAATGCTACCACTTACAAAATTTTGGAAAGTTTCTGGATTTTAATGAAACAAAGAGGTCTATTTACAACTATGGATAGATCTGATACATCAGGTTTTTTGAGCGATGGATTTCACAGTTTTTTTTATATCCTACTCATAGTCTTTTATTACATTTCATATTTATAGCATTTATTTATACTGAAGTGTAATTTGGAAACATAGAAATGGATCTCGACTTAGAGAATTTCACATCTCTTTCCATTACGACATCCAACAATATATGCAATAAAGATGATACTTCCTTGAAACATGGTCGCAAAGTACAATCACATACTGAGAAAATACATGATCATTTGTTTTCTTCAATAAACAGGTCTAGTTTTGTACCCTTCAATGCATCTCAACCTAAGATACAAAGGCAATGTTTCACCTTTCATGAAGCTCAATCAATATCTTCATGCTTTGATGATGATTGTGGGTTGCAATAGAGTTTTTAAATAATTAATATAGATATAGATTTACGTCTAAAATTTTAGTGAGATATATTTTTTTTAAATGATAAAGATTGGGTTCTGAAAAAGTTCAAACTCTTTTACACAAGAATAGAGTTTCTAACATTTATAAAATCAACAGTAAAATAAATACTGTAAATTTACTATTTCATATAAAAATAAGTTTCTAAATTCCTAATTAAAAAAGGGCAAGTTTCTAAATTAACAGATTGAAAATTTTAAAAAAATCAAGATCTTTTTAAAACAAGGATATCTTTGAGGTTTTTATATAAAATTATTTAAGTAATCTTTTTCCAAATCAAAATAATAAATATTTATAAAAATAATATATTCAAAAATAATGTTAAATTACTAAACATAAAAATATAGAAAGAAAAAAAGATGTTTTATTTTTAGAAATTGTATATATTGTCTTTTAAAATGCTTGACATAATTTATGTTTTAGAAAAGAAATTTTTAGTGAGGAAATGTGATATTTACATTTCCTTTTAAAATGTTTGAGATGATTTGTGTTTTAGAAAATATTTTTTTAGTAGAAATGTAAATGATCACCTATAAGAAAAGAGAGGAGTTTTGTTGAAAATAAAATTTTAATAATAAGAGAATATAAATTAATATAACAATTTTGATTTTTTCTATTTAATTTTGATTTTTAATTTTTTAAAAGGAAATGATTTGTTTTGTATTTTTTGTTTCAACTTAAAATATTAGCCCCTCTCATATCATATCATATTTATTTGTTTGAAATGAATGAACAAGTTCATTGAATTTATTTAAGTAATTTTTTCCAATCAAAAAATATAATTTTTAAAGATAAGATATAAAAAAAAAAATGTCAAATTACTACACATAAAAAGAAGTTTCTAAATTGTAAAAAATTAAGTATAAAAGAACTTTCCCTAAATTTATTATTACATATAAAAGTAAGTTTCTAAATTATTACACTTAAATTAAGAAATATGGAAAATATTTATAAAAATAAAGATATTATTTCATATCATTGTAAAATATTTTTTTAAAACTAGAATAAAATAAAATTATGAGAGAATGAAAAATAATTGTTCTTTTCAAAAATTATAAATTAATGTATTCAAAATTCAAAAATTAGAAAGCTAAGTAAAAAAGAAATATCCGAAATTAACTATTACACATAAAAATAAGTTTCTAAATTAATATATTTAAATCTTTAAAAATATTTAATATTTTTTTAAAAAAATTGAAAACATTTTAAAAAAAGAAAAATCATTCATATTCCATTTATTCAATTCATATTCTATTTATTCAAAATAAATATATATTTATAAATAAATAGTATAAATTCAAGATTTTACTAAAGATTTTATTGTACACAAATATAGTAATTTAAAATTGCAAAATTAAATAGAAAGAAAATATAATAAATTTAAATTAATGTATTTAAAACTAGCATAACTATCTTTAAAAAATAACGTAATTAAGAACTAGATTTACACTTAACTTTTTTGGATAGTTTAAAAATAATTTATATAACATTATTATTAAGGTTAGGATTGCATTTTTTCAAGGTTAAGGTTCAATTAGTTTTACAAATCAATTATGGTTAGGGTTAGGGTTGATTTAGGGTTAGGGTTAGATTTGTGTGAGGGTTCTAGGATCAATTAAGGCTAGGGTTCATTGAGGGTTAGGAATAGCCTTCACTTGGGATTAGGGTTAGGTTTTAATTAAGGTTCAATTAAAGTTAGGTTTTGACTAGGGTTACATATAATAAAATTGATTAAAGATAAGGTTATTTATGGAGTTTATTTTTTATGTTATATAAATTATACAATGGGAACTTAACTAGGATTATGATTCTATTAGCATTAAATTAGGGTTAGAGTTAAGGTTAAGATTAAGATTTAATTACAGTTAGGGTTCAATTAGGATTAGCTATAGGATTAAATTAATATTACTACTAGCTTATCTATCTTAATATATTAATCTATATATTATACGCCGAGAGATATCATTTTCGAAGCGTATTTTTTTCACTTTTTTGCTTTTTGAATTTAAAAAATACGCCTCGAAAATGATATGCCTCGGCGTATAATATATAGATTAATATATTAAGATAGATAAGCTAGTAGCATCCACAACGCGCAATGTAAAATAAGAATTTATCACTTATTTTATTTTAAATAAAGAATTATAATACTTTACAAATCATGATTCATATCATATTTATTCAAATGCACAAAGAGATGTGTACAATAGGAATTCATAATGAATGAGAGAATTCATCTTTTATACCAAAAATTTAATATCAATATTAATAGAAGAATTCACTTGAAAAATATATACATCACTTAAAAATGTTATGTTTCCAAAGATTTTAGTCTTTCTTCTTCTTATTTTCTTTTGGCGAGTTGCTTTCCTGTCTTCATTTTTTCATAACGATCATATGTAAATGGTGGTGAGATTCTAATTCCATCCAAAGACTTAACACTTGATATAGCAACAAATGTTATTCCTGCCCTTTCTCTTGGTCCTATATCAATTGTTGCCTTGGAAAGAGTTAACCCTTGTGATTTGTGGATCGTTAGTGCCCAAGCCAATTGTAGGGGCAATTGATGTGTGCAGCCCCTTTGTATTGGTGAAATTGGAATTAAATTTGGAGATGCATCTTCAAAAGGAATTCCAGAGTAATTATCAAATTCAACCATAACATATGTAGGTGGATCTGGTGGGCCACATCCAGGTTTGTATATGATATTTCTGATGTATCCTAAAGCTCCATTCACAAGACTTGCTTAGTGAACTTACATGTAATTCAGATCAAAACATTTTTGACCAACATGCAATTCAGATCAAAACATTTTTACCAACTGAATTATGTTTATATGGAGTTTGATTCAAATGCAGATGAGTATGTATTTGCGGGTCCACTATTGGAGATAGATGAAGGAAACATTATATTATTTGATTATATTATTAGATAAATAATAATATTTTAGTTTATTTATTATAAAAATATAATATAAGTTATGGTTAGGGGTCAAACATGGTTAGGTTCAAACTTTTATTAGGGTTAGGGTTAGGGTTAGGATTAGGGTTATGGTTAGTATTAGTATTAGTATTAGGGTTAGGGTTAGGGTTAGGATTATTTTTAGGATTAGGGTTTGGGTTAGGGTTAGGTTTATTAATTTTGTTTAGGGTTAGGGTTAGGAGATATAGTTAGAATTAGGGTTAGGTGAAGATTGATTTCCAAACATTTATTAAATAATTTATTAAAAATACAAATTAAATATTAATTTTTTATTTATATAATTATATAAAGTATGTAGAGATTTATCAAGGCATCTAATTTTTTCAATCATGAAGATCATAATCAATTTTTTTTTTTGTTATAAAAAACCTGGTTTAAGGATCTAGGAACTGAAAATAGGGAAACCATACGGTCGAGGCAAAGCTAAAGGAGGAGAAATCAAAACAGTAGTAGCAAGAAAGAGAAAGACACAGGAAAGATCAAAATTGAAACCACCGAATGTAGAAAGAAACAAAATCAAGGAGGGTGGAGTTTGATGTCATTCTGTAATAGTTTGTAGACAGCAGAAGGGAAGTTAGACCACCAAACATGATCAGCCTCCCCAGTCCTAGCCAACAAATTGACCCCATAATTGGCAGCCCAGTCGGCGACCTGATTGCCAGATCTTTTTATGTGGGTGAAGAAGATATCCTCAAAGTCACGTTTAGCTGATATTATAGCCTCCACTATGGCACCAAGCTTCCAATTCTTCAGTCTCTTCCCCTGTATGGCTTCAATCAGAAGTTTTGAGTCCCCTTCCACCCAAAGTCGCTTCCAGCCACAGATCCTGGCAAGGGAAAGCCCTTTCCACAAGGCCCAGGCTTCTGCCCAATTATTTGTTGAGATGGCACAGTTAGAAGCAAAGAGACCCAGAGGTTGACCCCTCGAGTCCTTGAAGACACCATCGCTGCCAGCAGCCCCAGGATTGCACTTTGCAGCACCATCAATATTTAACTTAATCCAGCTAACTTTAGGGGCCGCCCAATCCACATTGGCCATATCCTGCTTCCCAGTGTGGGTATTGGTCGTCAACCACCTGAAGCGTGGCCAAGCATTGGCCCAATGCAATTCTTTAGAAGATATGGAGTTGAACTTCTTGTTGTGGACCTGACCAAGATCCGCCATGGAGCTCTCCACCAAGTCCCAAACTCTGTCAGCCACCTTTTCTTATTCAAGAAAAATTCTCCGATTGCATTCGAGCTAGATATTCCATATGATCAGCGACAGAGCAATCTACCAAATAAATTGTAGCCCCAGGCTCTTAATCTTCAGGGTCCAATAGTCAAGCAATAGGGGGACATCCCTGGGGAGAACCCACGATAACCCCCAGTGGCTTAGGAATAGAGACCAGACCCTCCTCGCATAAGGGCAGAGAAGAAACAAATGATCATTGCTTTCTTCATTGCACCAACACAACACACATCTCGAGGGACCAGCTTTTCCTAGCTTCTGCAATCTGTCCCATGTAAGAGCTCTTCGCTTCCAGGAAATCCAAAGGAAAGCATTGGCTTTCGGAAGGCTCAACTTGCACTAGATACGCTTCACAGAGGGGGATGAAGCACCATCATTAAAGAAACAGTTATAGGCAGCTTTGACCGTGACCTCACCACTGCCACTAAGATTCCACACAAATTTTTCGTCAGCAGCATTATTCCAAATAGGCCACCTATTGAGTTTGAGTGACAGGGAATTGCAAGCCTTAGAGAACTCAGGCGCTGGTGGAGCAAGAGATCATAATCAATTTTCATATATATATATATATATATTTAATTGCTATTATCATTTGTATAACATGATTTTTTTTCTAAATCATTTAAAATTTGAAAATAAAAATTGGATAAAATGTGTAAAAAAACTTTAAAAATTTGCTTAAAAATATTGTAACTTATATTTGAAGCACATGTAATATTTCGTATAGATTTGGCACACATCCACTTAAAAAATATATTTAATACCACACATTTAAAAAAACCATGTACATTACAAATAATGAGTAGCATAATGGAAGTCTTGTATGTTGCCACACATCCTCTTCAATTTTTTTTTTAAAGTCTTCAAAGTTTGTAAATGTAAGAAGTATTGAAGGTCAAATAAAAAGGGATTATAGTAATAACATCTCATTGTAATGGTGTAAATACATTACAAATTCTTCAGCAATGAGATCGGTATTACGACCTTTATTTTCATAGTGATCTTTATATACGTCTTTGAGCATATTTGGAAATGCACCTACTATAGTATATGCCTCATGAACTTTTTTTGCAACAACTTCCATTGTCATTATTTCCAGTTCCTCAACATCATCATCGATCATTAAGCTTGTATTTTCAATTTCTTTGACAATGTTATTGCAACACTCTAAAACTATTCTTGCACATTTGTCGATAGGGGTTTCAACAAAATCATTTGACCTTATAGAGGCAGTTGGGCTTTCAACTATGATTTCTGATTCGTTCCGTGACATTTTTAATTAGATTATTCGCTGAAAATAAAAGAACAATAAAATTAAGGTTAGCAAACATAAAGAAAGTGCATGCTATCAAAGTAAGTCACTTTAGATTTAATGGAATTGATATATATAGACACAATTTAATGGAATACAACACCCTCATAAAATAGGGTTGCCTTCTATATGGAATACAACACCCTCATAAAATAGGGTTGCCTTCTATTTTCTACATACCATTTCATAGTAATATTCACTTTTAATTGAAAAATATATTAAATTTTGAATCCAAATGAAAATTGAACCCACAACCTTACGATTATAAACAAAACACACTAATCCATTGCACTACATGTTTATTTTGATTTTTTTATGATTACAATTATGTTAATTAATAACTTTTTCAATAAAATTAGTAATAAATTAATTAATTAAAAAATATATTAATTTTTAAACCCACAATGAGAGTTGAACCCATAACCCTTCAATTACAAATCAAATATATTAATCCATTGCACTATTTGCTTGTTTTTGTATGTGATATATTAATCTCATAATAGATATTTTATTAAAAAATTATTTACTTGCTTATAAATAAATATTATAATGTAAGCATTAAAAACATTTTAATGCAATTAACTTTTTTACCCTAAAAAATAAAACTAAAAACAATTAATAATACATTTATATTTTACATTAAATTACTTTCTTATTTGTAATTGAAAAGCATTATAATAGAATTACTTTTTTACCCTAAAAAGAATAAAAAAATTTTACTTTCTTATAATAGATATTTTATTAAAAATTATTTACTTGCTTATAAAAAAATATTATAATATAAGCATTATGAAATTAACTTTTTTACCCTAAAAGAATAAAACTAAAAACAATTAATAATATATTTATATTTTACATTAAATTACTTTCTTATTTGTAATTGAAAAGCATTATAATAGAATTATTTTTTTACCCAAAAAGAATAAAACTAAAAAAATATTTACTTTCTTATAATAGATATTTTATTAAAAATTTATTTACTTATAATAAAACAAATATTATAATGTAACTTACTTTTTTTCTCTCACGGTATTTATCTCTGTATTTATTCGCACTATTTGCACCTTTGTATTTATTCGCACTATTTATTCCTGCACCTCTGTATTTATTCGCACTATTCCCGATAATAATTTGTTTTTTATTCCCACTATTTACTTCCTATTTATATGAGTTCCAAAAGCTATGACCGAAATGATATACGAAAAATATATAATATTTAATAAACGCTTTGGTTGTCGGCTTTTACTTTTTATAAGTTAACATTTTTTTTTACACGGTCACGCTCCACCCGTGCTGTCACTGTAGGTTACGCCTCTCGGCGTAATTAGGGTTAGGGTTCTAATAAGGTTAGGGTTAAATTAAGGCTAGGGCACAACTACGATTACAGTTAGGGTTAAATTTCATCATAAGTTTTTAAATTAATATATTAAAACTACCATACTATATTTAACAAATTAATGCACATTAAATTTTATCATAAAATTAGGGTTATGGCTCACTTAGAATTCTAAGATAAAGCTTGGAGTTAGGGTTAGGGTGATTGGAGTTAGATCAGGGTTACAATTAGGGGTTAATATTCAATAAAAGGTAGGGTTAGGGTAAGGGTTAGGAATCAATAAGGATTGAGATTAAATTAGGGATAGGGTTAGGGTTAGGGATCAATTAGGATTAGGGTTCAATTAGGGTTAAGGTTATGTTAGGGTTAGGGTTCTTGATTAGGATTTAATTATGGTTAGGGTTAGGTTAGAGTTCAATGATGGTTATGGTTAACATTAGAGTTGTATGATATAGCTTGGGGTAAAGGTTATGGTTAGAGTTAGGACTCAACTAGGGTTAGGAACAAATAGGGTTTGGGTTAAAGTTGGGGTTCAATCAGAGATAGAATTTAATTAAGATTAGGGTTCAATTAGGGATAGGGTTATGATAGGGTTAGAGTTCTTGATTAGAGTCTAATTATGGTTAGGGTTAAGTTAAGTTTCAATTAGGGTTATATGATATAGCCTAGGGTAAAGGTTGCAGTTAGGATTGGGGTTACGGTTAACTCGCTAGGGTTAGGAATAAATAGAGTTTGGGTTAAGGCTGCAGATCAATCAAGGCTAGAGTTTCATTAGGGTTAGGGTTCAATTAGGGTTAGGGTTAACATTTGATTAGGGTTAGTGTTCACTTAGGGTTATGGTTAGGGTTCAACTATAGTTATTTTAATTAGGGTTGTAGTTAGTGTTAGGCTTCAATTATGGTTAGGGTTAGGGTTCAATCAGGGTTAAGGTTATGTTAGGGTTTAATTAGGGTTAAGGTTATGTTAGGGTTAGGGTTCCTGATTAAAGTTTAATTATGGTTATGGTTAGGTTAAAGTTCAATTAGTGTTAGGATTAACATTAGGATTGCATGCTATAGGTTGGGGTAAATGTAACGATTAGGGTTGGGGTTAGGAACAAATAGGGTTTAGGTTAGGGTTAGGGTTCAATTAGGGTTAGGGTTAAGGTTAGGGTTAGGGTTTAATTAGGGTTAAGGTTTGATTATGGTAAGTGTTCACTTAGGGTGGTTAGGGTTCAATTATAGCTATTTTAATTAGGGTTATAATTATTGTTAGGGTTTAATTATGGTTAGGGTTAGGGTTCAATTAGGGTTAGAGTTAGGTATGAGGTTAGGTTATGCTAAGGGTTCAATTAAGGTTAGTTTAATTAAGTTTTAATTAGGGTTATAGTTAGGGTTCACTTATGGTTAGGGTTCAATTACAATAAAGGTTAGAATTCAATTAGGGATATAGTTGTAGGATAAAGCTTGGGGTCAAGATCAAGATAAGATTCAAGGGAAAAGGGTTAGAGTTCAATTAGGGTTCAAATAGGGTCAGAGTAAGGGTTCAATTAAGGTTAGGATTATAGTTAGCTTAGGGTTGGGGTTCAGTTAGGGTTAGGGTTTAATTAGGTTTAGGGGTCAATTAGGGTTACAATTAATATTTTAAGACAAAACTTTGAGTCAAGGTTAGGGTTAGGGTTGGGATTCAATTAGGGTTAAAGTTCAATTAAGATTAGGGTTAGGATTCAAATAGGGTTTGGGTTAGGATTTAATTAGGGCTTGAGTTTAACTAGGGTTAGGGTTCAACTAGGGTTAGGGTTTCCACATAAAAGTGCATAGGAACCTCAAGAAGGATATCCAAATTATAAACCTAATTCTATCTCTAATGATGAAACCCTAAGCATAACCATGATCATCATTATATCTCTTACCTTAACTATGATTATATCCCTTATATATTTTCATTATATGATGGATAATTAGTGTTATGGTTTATGTAACATTATATGATTTTGTTTAATATATATAATCCTAACTCTCACCTTAATCCTAATCCTAACCATACTCTTAACCCAAACTCTAACCCTAACCCTAAGCCTACCCAAAACCTAACCCAATCCCTAACTTTATATACCCCTAACCCTAATCCTAATCCTAACCTTTACCCTACCCAAAAATCTCACCCTCACCCTAACCCTAACATTGTCCCTAACTACATGATATACCCTTGATCATCACCATAATCCTTAGCCTAATCATAAACCATAACCCTAATTCTATTTATAACACTAACCATAACTATATTCTATAATTCATAATCTTATTTTAAGACTAACCCTAACCTTATTTAAAATTTAACCCTAATAATAACCCTAATTAAACACTAACCCTAATGTTATTTGAATGTTAACCATTGTTTAAACCTAAAACTAACTCAAATATTTCCCCTAATTCAACCCTAACCCTAACTCAAAGGTTTTTCCCTAATTGAACCCTATTTTAACCTTTACTCTAACCCTAATTAAACTTGAACCTCAACCCTAATAAAATTTTGAACCTAACCATGTTTGACCCCTAGCCATAACTTATATTAAATTTTTATATTAAATATACTAAAATATTATTATTTATCTAATAATATAATAAAATAATATAGTATAATTATATATTAATTCATGTTATGTGTTGTGTCATGACTACTACTAGCATATATATCTTAACTTTAAGATATATAAATTGTTCCAAGATATATCAAGATGTTTAATTTTTCATCATTCAACTTTAATATAGATATATTAAATTGAAAAATTAAACGCCTCGATATATCGCAACGTAATTTATAAATCTTAAATTTAAGATATATATGCTAGTTAGGATTCTTATCATATGAAGTACATATGTTCCAAGAGCACAAGAAAAAAAAATCATTTTTTGTTAATACAAATAAGAAAATGGAAATTGTATATAACCATGATGAGTGACTCCTTGAAAGATATGACCTTGTTGAACATATCAAAGGACCCTGAAACCTCAACACCAAATAAAGATTTGCTACTCACAGAAAAAAGCCATTAATTCTGATCAAGAAGATGTTGGGGATGAAAAAACCCCAAAGAAGGATGTTCCGAAAGAAAATATAGAAAGGTTGTTCTCTGAAGCTACCAAGGAACCAACAACCCACCTTTTTTGGAGAACCAATAGGCTTTGCCTTTCGACAAGGAGGGAAAACAACTAAATGAGCCACTGGAAGAAGGGGAAATAATAATCTAGAAGGTAAAGATAGTGTCTCCAACTCAAGAATCTAACTTGGGGGAGTAATACACACCACAGAGTAAAGATGAAAAAGGATGGATAAACACAAAATCAAGAAAGAAGAAAAAATGAAATGTAGGAGGAAATAACAAACAAGGTAGACCCCAGTTAAAGGAAACAAGAATCAAAGAAACAAAAAAGGATGTGGTGGAAGGGAAACAAAAAACTCTTGATTCCCTGGCAAGGAACAAAACAAAGAGGAAGGGAGTAAAGACTCCCTTTGGGCGCAGTATCGGACTAATACTACTCTTTTGTTTGAATTGATCAATGAAGATTTTGTCCTGGAATGTCAGGGGTCTAAATGGCCCTTATAAACATGTTCTTAAGGCTTGTCTAGCTGAGGTGAAACTGGATATCCTTTTGATCCAGGAAACTAAGATGAAAAAGGAGAGTTTTGAGAAAACCCTAAAGTGGCTTTGGCTAGGAGCTGGTTTTGAAGCCTATGATGCAAATGGTGCATTTGGAGGAATTTCTACTTGTTGGAATTCTTCAAGGTTCGGTGGCAAACAGAAATACAATAATAAGAATAGCCTCTTAGTCACCATGGAGGAAAAAGACTCCTCCATTAATTAGAACCTGGGAAGTATCTATGGCCCTAACTTGAGATTGGATAGACTGGAACTAAGGAAAAGGCTAGAAGGAATTATGGAAAACAAAAAATATGAGCTTTGGATGCTTGGATGAGATTTTAACTCCCCTCTATATCCATCTAAAAAGAAAGGAGGTCTAATTGATTATTTGGATAGCATGATTGATCTTGCAAGATTTCTTAATTCAATCGGATTAATGAAAATACCTCTTATTGGTTCTCTCTTCACTTGGACTAATAGGGGACAAGGCAATCAACTCATCCAAGTTAAGCTAGATAAATTTTCGATATCCTCTAACTAGAATATAATGCAGAATATCTACCTTTTAGCCTCTCCTAGAATAAGGTCTGATCATAATACTCTTCTTTTGGAATGGGAGGACAGAGTGATTTAAAAACCATATCCTTTTAAATATAAAATCATGTGGTCCCTCCACCCAGACTTTAAATAACTAGTTGAGGAATTATGGTGGAATTTACCTTGTGTTGGAACCCTGATGTTTAGGCTAACACATAAATTAAAAAGAATCAAAGAAAAGGTCAAAGGGTGGAACAAATACACCTTTGGGAACATCTTCACCACCAAGAAAGAATTGAAATTAAAAATTAAGGAAATTCAAGATCAAATGGAGACTGGAACTTGTGATGATGATATCTATACCAGAGAAAGGGAGTTGAGAGCTAAATGGCACAAAATAAGTAAGAAGGAAGAAATTTTTTGGAAGTAGAAATTTAGGATTCAGTGGCTTTAGGAAGGGGACAAAAACACTAAGTTTTTTCACCAGTCTAGACTTTGAAGCATAGAGGAAGAAACAAAATAAGATCCCTAACCACATCAAATGGCCCCCGATTGGAAGGGGAAGAATAAATTGCAAGGGAGATTGTTTCTTTCTTTTTGAACTATCCTAAGCCCCCTATCATTGATAATCAGGAGCCCGAGGAGTTGTTGCAGTTATTCCTAAAATTATTACTCAGGAAGACTTGAAAGAATTAACTAAGACTGTTTCCATGAAAGAAGTAAAGGAACCTGTTTTCTCCTTTGGTGCTTTCAAAGCACCAGGTCCAGATGGATTTCCCCCTAGTTTCTTCCAAGTTTATTGGGATATTGTGTCCTCAGACCTCTTTATTGCAGTCAAGGATTTCTTCAAATCAGGAAAACTATTGAATAAGATGAATACTACTTTTTTAACGCTTATTCCCAAGACTAATGAGGTTGCTTCAATGAATGATTATGGACCTATAATTTTATGTAACACAACCTACAATATTTGCTCGAAAATTATTGTTAATAGGCTGAAACTAGTTTTGGGAAAACTAATAGAGATAAATCATAAGGTTTTTGTGCAAGGAAGACAAATATTGAAAGCAACAATATATACTCATGAGATCTTGCACTCTATGGATTACAGTAAAAAACCAAGTATGGCATTGAAGTTAGATATCTCCAAAGCCTATGACAAGGTCTCTTGGAATTTTTTATTTGTTGTTCTTGAAAAATTTGGCTTCATTGGGAAATTCCTTAATTTGATAAAAGTTTGTGTCACTTCTCCAAAGCATTCAGTTCTGATTCATGGTTTTTTCCATGGATTTTTCTCAGTTGGCAGAGGTTTGAGACAGGGGGACCCGTTGTCTCCTTACTTGTTTGTTATTTTGGTTGAGGCCTCAAGGTGAAACATATAGAAACAACTTAATAATAAATCTTTGAAATGATTTTATGATGCCTCTTCCTTACCCCCTACTTCACATCAACAATTTTTTGATGATACTATTCTTATGGGGGAAGCTTCTATGGTTGAAGCTAAACATTGGAGATCTATTTTGAAAAAATATGAAATTTTTTTGGCCAATGTATAAACTACCATAAAAGCACAATCTATTTTTTAATTCCAGCCTAGTTGTGAAAGAAAAAGTTATAAGAATCTTGGGATGTCAAGAGGCTGAGTTACCTGCTACCTACTTGGGCTTACCACTTTTTTCTTGAAAACCAAACAACAACTATTGAAACTATATAGTGGAGAATGTCCAAAGGAAATTGGCTGGCTGGAAAGGTAAATTGCTAAGCCTAGCTGGAAAAATTCAACTTTTAAAGGCTTCACTATAGATTATACTAGTTTACTACCTATCAATGTTTAATATCTTAGCATACATAGGTGACAAAATTAAAACAATTCAAAGAATATTTTTATGGTCAAGGGTTGAGGAAAAGAAAAGAATGGAACTTATCAAATGGGATAAGGTTTGTGCTTCAAAGAAAGATGGAGGATTGGGATTCAGGCAATTAAAACTCTTCAATAAAGCTTTGGTGGCAAAAAATGGGTTGGTTCCTCCTCGAAGATGAAAAAGATTAGGCCAAAAAATTGAAAGCAAAATATCTTAGAAATAAGGATGCTAGTTATTTTATTAGGAAGAAGGAGCTTCGGCATGGATCCATGTTATAGAATAATCTTCTCAAAACAAAAGGAATCTTGACTAGAGGAGCAAAGAAAAGGGGTGGAAATGGGCTAAATACTGATTTTTGGGATGATAGCTGGTCCACACAGACCCCTCTATCGACCTCTGAAGACCTCCAAAAAATTAGATTCAGACTGAAAAGAGGTATTGGAAAAAAATTATCTAATTACTTAGTTTGGGAAGATTCAAAACCCAGGTGGATAGGATTCAAAGACTACCTAAACAATGTCAGCTTAAGAGGAAGTAGAAAGTAGAACTGGGATGCTGCTTTAGATCAGCTTATGTAATGGATTGGAAATCCTAATTTTTTCTCAAGAAACAAAAAGGATGAATGGATCTAGACTAAAAGTGCTAGTGGTAGGTTCTTTGTTAAATCTTCCTATGATTCCATAATGCAGCAAAACCAAAATTTGGGATCTTTTGACTAGCTCAAAGTTTGGAGAAAAAATTTAATCCTAAAGATAAATTGCTTTTGGTGGACAGTAAGATCCTTACTATTGACAATCTAAATAAAATAGGTTGGTATCTTTTCAATAGGTGTATTCTTTGTAATGAAGAAGAAGAAAATATTGTTCATATGATCTTCCAATGTTCTTATGCTCAAGAAGTTTGGGCTTTCTTTCTTAATATGTTGAGGGTGGATTGGGTCTTCCCGGCCAATGTTCAAATGTTTGTGGATGAATGGAGCTTTTTTCCTTATTCCCATAATTTATAATTAAAGACCTTTGGGATCAAGTCCCCCCATTCTTGGCCTAGGGCTTGTGGAAAGAAAGAAATAATAGGGTGTTTAGGGATACTGCAAGGAAAAGCAAGGAACTATGTATGATTGTAAAAAGACAAATCCAAGAAAATTTGGAAAGTTGCTCATATAGTCAGGCTAAGAAAGGGCCAACACAACAAGAACTAAGTATAAAACAACTATGGGGGTTATCCCATGACTTAAATAATATTAACTGGATGAATAAACTCATAAGAATGAGTACTATTTGGATCCCCCCGGATCCAGGATGGGTGAAGTGCAACTTTGATGACTGCTCAAAAGGAAATCTAGGATAGGCTGCTATTGGGGGTGTGATCAGGGAAGATAAAGGAACCTTTCAAGCAGGGTACAACAAAGGACTAGGAACAACAATGAACAACTATGTTGAAGCTTACGCTATTTGGATCGAAGTAAAACATATTAGTGAGAAGGGGTACAACACAGTCTTTATAGAAGGAGACTCTAAGTTGATAATTGATTTTCTTAATGGTGTGACTCAAATCCCTTGGGAAATCAAGGACCTGTTGGAAGATTATAAAAGTATGATACAAAATATCCAACACTATAAAATATGCCATTCCTTAAGGGAAGGAAATAAGGTCATGAATGTTATAGCCAACTTAGGAGTTAATCAGGATATTTTAATTTTTTGGGACTTCTCTAGTTTACCCAACCAAATTAAAGAAATTATGGCGGCCGATAGACTTGGAGGAAGAAATATTCAAATAATGAAATTAATTGATGGGAATGTTAATCATTGATAAAAGTGATAGGTGGAGGGGTCCAGTGATGATGTGGACCATTTGGATGCATGATGGCAAGTTGACAGGGTGCAGAAGGATGCACATTATTAAAGGATTGTTAAGTCTTGATGAGAGGAAAGGCCAAAATTGGAAAGGATAGCTAGGTTGTAGATTTATGTACTTTGACAAGATGGTTTTAATTAAGGAAATAAATGCATGAGGAAAAATTTGGAGATTGATACCCAATTTGATGGATGGACTCGTATGTACAATGAAAATAAAAGAAATTTTAAAATTGGTGTGATCATTGTAAGAAAGGGAGGTGGAGTTGTCACTATCATTAATGATGATATGTGAAAAGGTGACAATCGAGGCTTTAGTTTCTCAATACTTCAAAGAAAAAACCCTATGCTACTAACGTTTCAAATGAGGAGTTGCAGAATAGCCATTAGGAATGAGATATTTGAATTGTCTGTAGGTAGCATTGAGAACGACGAAGGCCAGAGAAGAGATTTTCTGCTTGTGCCCACAAATTTCTAGAGTCAAGAAAGCACCATGGGAGGTCCGAGGAAGCGAATAGAACCCCATAAATATGAGTCACTTCGAAACAATGAGGAACTTTGGGTTCTCTTTGAGAGGGCAGGTTTCACTCCTTATTTTTCTGCTATGGAGGGCTATAATGAAAAACTAAGCTACAAATTTTTCAATGCTTGGAGAGATGGCAAGGTTAATTTGGGTGGCATTCAGTTTAAGGTGGAAACAAACTTAATTGCATGGGATACTGGACTGGCTTATGAAGGAAAGAAAGTGGCCAAGGTTAGCAACGGTAAGTGTCAAGATTACATTGAAAAGTTCTTTGAAGACAAAAAAAAAGTGGAAAGGTTTCAAAATGGCTATTCTAGAATTAAGCTTCTGCTACCATATCATAATGTTTGTTTTATAGTTATGAAATATTTCACCCTTGAAAGTCATTACCAGTTTATCCATGGGTATCATTTTCCCATCCTCAACTATATAAGACATTTGGAAAAAAACAATTTTCTATTTTTCTTATTTTCTTCCTTGAACCAGAGTTTAACTCATGGTGCCAACCCACCTTTACACTGGGGACTCATTAAATCCATTTGCAAGTTTGTTTTAGCCAATACTATTCAGAGAAAGCCTACCCTCAAATTGATTGAAAATTTAAAACCCCAAAGCTTGGTGAAAATTGAGCTTATTGAAGACACTCCCCATCTCACGGCCAAAAAACCTAAAAAAGAAATCCCCTAAACCAGATGAGGCTATGTGGAAGGATCTGTTGGTTGTTACACTTGAAAAGAGAAGGGACAACTCCATGGACCTAGAGGCTAAAAAGAAGAGGAAATTTTTTTTGTTTGAATTGGGGGAGGACCTGAATATGATTACCATTCTGGATGATGATGAGACAGGAGGATCTAACCCAGGTGGGAGAAGGTCTAAAAGACTGGCTTTGGCAGCGTTGAAAGGTCAAGAAAGTAACAAGAACTCACAAATCCCTAAGGAGAAAAGCACCCACAGTCTGCAAGAAAGTAAAGAAAAAGAAGTGTTGTAGGAGAATGACTCTTCCACGTAAGAGGTCCTGAATAGCTTGGGCGAGGATTCAGTGGAGGAGGAAGATTCAGAAACACAAAGTGATGATAGAAATGAGAATGAGGTTAAGGATGAGGACTTGCAGCAAGAGATGAGTAGGGAGGAGGATGGTGGTAATGCTATGGACAGTCAAGAGAGGACGAATTAGAAGACAAGGAGGAAGAATAGGTTGAAGAAGTTGGTAATGAGAGGGTCAAAAAATTGGAGGAAAGGGAAGGATAAGGATGGTAGAATTCAAGTTATTGAAATAATTGATAAGAGAAAGATTGAGGAGAGACTACAAGTTTTAGAGGAAGAAATGCAAGAACAAGACAAAGATAGTAGGATTCAAACCCTGGAAAAGGATGTTAAAAGTTTATGCTATGTGGTCAATGCTATTATGAAGAAGGTGATAATGGACACTATTTCTGGAATGGGAAAAATTAAAAAACAACAAAAGAAAAAAGAAAAGGATGAGAAAGAGGACTTGGCTAGGAAGATGGAGCCAGAGGAAGCAATGGAGGACATGGTGGAGGACCTGCTAACAACATGGAAACTGATCAATGAAGCATAATTATGATGCTTTGTCTTGTTATTCTTTGTTTCTGTTTAGATGGTCAATTTTGTTATCTTTCAAACTTTGGTTAATGACTATTGGGGCCTATTATATACTATCTGTAAGACTGATAATAATTTTAGTTTCAGCATGAACAATTTGAATATTATTAATAGGTTTATTAAGCTAAGTAGGATGGATGCTATTAATAGTGGGTTAAAGTTTTTTGATACTGTTGGTAGAAATGCTATGTTTGATCGAATGGGTATTGGTTAGGCTTTTGCTTGTGGGAGTGGGGAAGTGTGGTGGGCTTCCTTTTTTGTTGTCTCTTGCCACCTGTTGTTCTCATAATGTTGTATTATTCTGTTTGGGTCAAGGCCCCCTCCTTGCTTAATCAATCAAAAACCATGGAGATTTATCCCCCTCAAATAATGATATGTTTTCAATAGAATCACATGATAAGTAGGTGAATACGGAAATACCTAGGATAATAGTTTATCTATGTTAAGAAATAGTCCATTATTGTGTATATTTAAAATCTTGCAAGAATTCCAAGAGTCAAAACCATTGCTACTATTTACAATAAAGTGGTCATGTTCTCCCTAAAAAAATCCCCAATGATGTTTGCAAAAGGTGGTGGTGAAGGAAGAATGGCATGTAATATATGAGAGATTGTCAAATTTACAATGTTCTAAGGATGCACTTGCAAGTAAATACCTATGTCATATAGCCTTGGCCATGCAAAATGTCTAATGTTTTCAAATACATGTTCAATTATCATTTTCCCATTGAAAGAAAAATGTATAAAAAATTATTCGTAGTTTTTCAAAGAAAATTCAAAGCTTTACTTTTTTTAATTGTTATAAAATTATTTTCCTTAGTCTACCCATTTTTTATTCATGCCTTAAGTATATTTTATTGCATCTATCAAAAACCTATCTCAAATGTATAAAACCTTGGTTTTCTCATCAAAGAACAAACCTTTATGTGAATCAAAGTTTGGGAAAAGATTTGTTTTCATAAAAAGTGTTGCACCATATTCAAAGCAAAGAAATAGCTTCCCCCAATTCATTTATGATCCAAAGTATAAGCCAAATAAATTTTTGATTTAAATGATGGAAATAAAACCTCAAAAGGTTTTCTCTAATAATAATACAAGGAAAATGTTTATTTTCCTATTATTAATAAAAAATGATCATTTTAATCAATAAAAATATTACAAACATTAGAATAGAATTTGATAAATGAAAAATCTAATGTTTTTTATTGACAAAAAAAAATCGTTTAACAATGCATTGAAAAATGCTCAAATCTATAAATTCATGCTCTAACAAGAACTAATACACATATTTTTGTTGTTGTATACAACTATCATCATTGCATTCAAATAGTTTACATATAGTTATAATAAGACACAAATATTTCCAAAGTATAGCTTCTTATAAAATTCTAGGTACAAAATTAAATTTTCTTTGTTACCCTATGTTTTATTTCAATTCTACTTTTATAGAATATATATATTAAGAATTTATGCTACTCCTTTAAGATGGTGTAATTAATAAAATAAAGACCATATAAGCAAGGGAATGTTTCAAGACAAAATCTAGGAGCATGCAATCAATATAAGTATCATGATTATTTTTCATGCATATCACATAAATGTCATTATGAACCTTACAAGTGTGCCGTCAAAAATTGGACCCTCTTGAGAAAAGAGACAATTTCATGCATACTTAGACCCACTTTTGAGTCCCTTCATACCATTTCCCCTTTAAAACAACATTTATAGACCCCTTAGACCTATTAATTTTGATCTAAAGGCCCATTTCACATGAGAAATCACATAATACCCAACAAACAACACTTAATGACATCATATCCTGACAACCCACCTTCAAACAACAATAGTGGGACCCATTTGCCACCCTTGGCGAATGAGTTCCCTTTGAGGGAAAATTCAAAATCAAGTAGGAATTTAATCAATTTAATTCTTATTTCTAGTGCATGTCAGCCTCTTAGGTCTAATTAACAAGAAAATAAGGTGTTGTTTCCTATAAATACACATTTTAAGTCATTTTACACAACTAGAGATCACTTTTTATCTACACATTGTCATTATCTAAGAGTGAAAAGCATACAACAACAAGTTGGATCATAAAAAGTTGAAGTTTTAGGATAGCAAACTAGGGTTTTTGCAGGTCTTGGAGCTCACTTATATTGTCAAGATCCAACACTGGAAAGGGTTGATGATGGATGCATATGGTGAATCATGAATAAATCTAGGGTGAAGAGGTGCAACTAGCCACCAAATCATGCCTAAGGACTTGGTTTCCTATTGATTCCATCTTCCATTGTTACTCTATCTTCAGACCAAGGTTTTCATTGTGTTTTTTTAGCATTTACATGTCATTTCTTATCCTGTTTCATTTGTTCTAAGGTTTCTAGGGTAGAGATCTTGCATCCTTTCAATCATTATTGCATAACTTATTCTAGAGCAATAGAATAGGATTTTTGTCATGATTTAGCCTTTCCTAGTCTTTAACACATCTAAGGCTAGGGTTTATGCATATTTTTCTCTATTCTAGGTTTGATTACCAATATAGGGGTTTGACCAAGGAAAACCCCCCATTAGACGAACACTTTTAAGTTGTTTTGTAGGGATTTTCTGAGATCTAGAATTGGGACTCCATTAGAATTTGTTGTACAAGTGTCAAGGTGCAGATCTAAATCTTGAATTATTAGGAATCTGAAGGTGGATTGATTCACCATGCTTGGTGAATGAGTCCCACTTGAGATGCATAATTGAGTTAGATGTTTTTTCAGGCCTCGGTAGTCAGAAGTCAAGTTATCTTCAAAAAAGACCTAATTCGGGATTGATTCGCCACCCTTGGTGAATGAGTCCCAGTCAGCTAAAGTCTAGATTTCATCAGGTTTTTAGTTTGTTATTTAGTCCTCTAAAACTTTATAGGTGCACACATTCTCAGAAACAACCCTCTATTTAGTCAAATATTGCATTTTTGTTCATTATTTCTATCTTTCTACATATCATACTATGTTTTCAAACAAGGCATAAATGTTAGTTTTGCATTCGTTTTCAGTCATTTAGATTAATCTATTGCATTTAGTTAAGTTCATTTACATCATATGTCATTGCATACATCCTAATTTGAGTGTCACATAAGCATTTTTGGATCTAATCTCTCTCCTTTTAGGTGAAAAACCCTATAAGTGCAAGAGAAGCATTAGGTTCCTAAAAATCTGTCACATTTTGGTGAACCCGACATTTGAGCATAATAACATTCTGATTTAGATTTCTATTTGCATTTTAGTTCTTCTATATTGCAGGCTCTTGCATTGTTTAGATTTCTTAAAAAAATTGCATTAGTAAAAGCATTCTTTATCCTAATTTAGGGCATTTCTTTTCATCTCTTTATTTACATTATGAAGTTACAGTGTATAGAGTTCAGATTTTACACAAAAAACACAAAAAAATTAGAAAAACATTAAAACAGTCATGTCTTGGGACTGATTCGCCACCTAGGGCGAATCAGTCCCTTTATAGTTTTTCATCACAATTTCTATATTTTCATTTACTGCATTGTAGCTTTCTATTTTCAGTTAGTTCCTTTCTATTTCAGTTTAAGTATTTTGTGTTTTCTTAGCATAGATTTCATCTCTTTTCATGGAATTTATGGATAGTCTTCAAATTTTACAAGTTCCATTTTTATTATCTTTCATAGTCCTTTTATATGAGCTTACATTGAAGAAACTATAGCAAATCTCCAAAACCAATCAAACAATACCTCAAATGATCCCATTAAGCATATGATTCAAATTCGTAATAACATCTCATCCAAGCCACTTAGTAGAGATGATGTTGACAAGTTAGATGAAACCCTCAAGGGTATCCTCTCACTCACTTCATCCTCTAACGCTTGTAATGAGACATCTCCAACTCTTACTGAAACACCTTCCCTCAAACCCTTTGATCATGATGACTTTGCTTTGTTAGATGAAGTCCATGGAGGCTTCATCTCAAATAATCCATCCGCTAAGGTTTGTGGTAAACCCCTTATGACACATGATAGTTCACCCTTCCAACCTTTTGGGAGTGATGATTTTCCTTTGATAGATGAGTCTCTTCAAGACTCTATCCCATTTAATTCATCCACTATGGTTTGTAATGACATTTCTAGTGTTAAGGATGCCCATGTAGTTCAACCAAAACTTATCCTTTATCCCCCTTCACATCCACTCCATCCTTCCAACAAACCTAAACTTGCCCTTTACCCACCCTCGCATCCCCTTCATCCCTCTAATGTATTGCAGCAATCTACTAATGATATTGTTGCTCATACATATAACACACAAAATAACCCACAACCACCCCAAATAATTCCACCATCGTTACCCTTAACTAATCCACCTAGTGCTCCTCATTATAACCCACATACAAAGGAGTATGATCTTGTTGAAAAATTAAAGAGTACTTCTGCCAAAATTTCTCTTTGGGAATTGCTTCAAACTTCACCAAGTTATAATACCATCCTTCAAATTGCTTTGAAACAAATAATAGTCCCTCCTAGAAATACTTCGAGTGATGTGGACACTCTTGTTCAAAAGCATAGTCTTGACATTACTTTTCATTAGCATGAGCATCCTCCTTTGGAGTTACAAAAATAACATGATGCCTTTATGATCATTGCTCAATTTCATCACATGGGTATTAAGCGTACTCTTATAGATAATGGTTATTCCCTTAATGTGTGTAGTGTGAGTCTTCTTGATTGATTAGAAGTGGATAGATCACAAATAATACCTGATTCCATTTCTATTCGAGGATTTGATAATATAACAAAGCAACCGCTAGGGGTCATCACTTTACCTATTACAGTTGGAGTGGTTACTTTGCAGACTCCTATCCATGTCATGCCTTATGAACTTTCATATAATCTTCTTCTAGGTAGACCTTGAATTCGTGAGATGAATGCAGTCCCTTCAAATATTCACCGTATCATGAAGTATGTTTATAACAATAGCATATATCAAATTGAAATTGACCTTGAACCTAAAAATTGTTTGCAACTTAAAAAGGGAATAACAAGTCCTTTGAAAACATTTATTCCAACCTCACACATTGATCCTCTTGACACTAAATAGAATGACACAAAATTACCATCTACATTACTTGGTGATGATTGGGGATCCTTAGATTTCACACCCTCATTTATGAGCGACTACATAGTTACAAAAACACAATGAAAAGCTCGATCAACCATTATGTCCACTCAAAATTCTGAATAATTGTCTCATACATCTCTCTTATAATACAAATGAAAATGCAACATACACAACAAATTTTGACGAGATACATTACCAATCCCCACCTACCCCACACGAAATGCAAGGAATTTATGGGAAAGGTTATACATTTGTCAAACAATTGGGCTATAATGGAAAAGGGTGTGGAAAACATGAACAAGGTATTTGTGTTCCTATTGAACCTAATACACAAGAAACGAAAATGGGATTGGGATACTCTTTTTCTAAAATGACTAAAGCTACTCAATGACCATCCTTAAATGTCAATATGATCACATGTCAACCATCAATATGATCACATGTCAACCACAACATAAACTCACCATCGTTCATCCTGACTTGCTTGACCCTACCCTTCCACCTTCATTTTTGTATGTCGATACTGATGAAACTCTGAAAAACATACTTGGTGTCTATGATGCCCCACTTTTCACCTACTTCCCTTAAACATATTTCTCATGTCCTAAATATTTCCTAGCAAGAAACAAATGGTGTCAATGAAGAACTGTTGGAATTTGAAAATCTTAAAACCAATGCACTCCCCTTAGGAGATACAATTGACGTGCTTATGGATATAAATGACAATGATAAAGTCATTAAAATTGGAAAGTTTCTTGATGATGAAGAACAAAAAGATACAACTGCTCTACTTCATGATTTTCCTGAAATATTTTCCTAGAAATATTTTGATATGCCAGGAATAGACCCAAAAATTGTGATGCATAATATTGTCCTTGATAACAATGTTAAACCTGTTTGTCAAAAGATCTGTAAAATGCACCCTAAAGTGGCACTGTTGGTTAAAGAATAACTTGAGAAACTTCTTGATGCTCGCTTTATACAACCTATCGATTATTCTCCTTGGATCTCAAACATTGTTGCAGTTGCAAAACCCGATAATAAAATTAGGATCTGAACTGATTTTCGAGACTTGAATAAATCCTCTTTGAAGGATGATTTTCCACTTCCTAATATTGATATGATAGTGGATTCAACTATTGGACATGCTTTGTTGTCATTCATGGATGGATTCTCTGGTTATAATCAAATCCTTATTAATCCCCGTGATCAATACAAAACTTCCTTCACCATTGTTTGGGGAACTTTTTGTTGGGTTGTCATGCCTTTTAGTTTAAAGAACGTAGGTGCAACTTATCAATGTGCAATGACATTAATATTCCACAACTACATTCACAAAATCTTGGAAGATTATGTTGATGATATCTTGTCTAAATCTTTAACTTGACAAGACAACCTAACTATCATTCACAAAATATTTGAACAAATGAAGCAATATAACAGGCAATTAAATCCAAAAAAGTGTGTTTTTTCCATAGAAAGTGGTAAACTCTTAGGATTTATCATATCTCATAGAGGCATTGAGGTGGACACAAATAAAATTGATGCAATTTTTAACATGCCACCTCCAAAGAATATTTCTCAATTACACACATTACATGGACAAATTCAGGCTAGTCGACATTTTGTTGCCTCTTTAGCTGATCGCACACTACCTTTCACATATCTTCTTAAAAAGGGTGTTACTTTTGATTGGAATGATTATTGTAAACAAGCTTTTGAGATTCTAAAGGAATATTTAGCTACTCCACCTGTTTTACAACCTGTTGTAGCTCATAGACCATTTATTTTGTACATCACCACATCTGCCCATGCTCTTGCAGCATTGTTGGCTCAACACGATGATCATGGTAAAAAACACCCTATTTATTACATCATTCACACTTTAATCGATTATGAAACACACTATTCACCAATTGAAAAATAGTGTTTGGCCCTTGTATTCGCTACTAGTAAGTTGTGACACTATTTACTAAATGTTGAAGTACAAGTTGTCACAAAATTTGATCCTCTCAAATACCTTTTCAGTAAAACTGATCTCTTGGGTCGCTTAGCTAAGTCGGTAATGTTGTTAACCGAGTTTGATCTAAAATTTCTTTCACAAAAAGAAATCAAAGGTAAAACTTTAACCAATCACTTAGTTGATGCTCCTTCTCCATCAACTTTCCCAACCATTCATTCCTTTCTTGATGATCATGTTTTTCCCACTAATATTAAATCATGGAAGTTATTCTTTGATGGCTCTAAGTGTCGAATAGGTTCTAGTGCGGGCGTGGTCCTAATTCCACCCGATGGTAACCCTATTCAATATATCCTATCGTGTGAACTTCCTATGTACAAATAATACAACTGAGTATGAAGCATTGATTGTAGGATTGCAAGCTGCTTTATCCCTTCATGCTAGACATATTCAGATCTTTGGTGATTCACAATTAGTTATCAAACAAATCAATGGCACATATCAAAATAAACATGAAAAATTATTAAAGTACAAGGACCTTATCATGAAACTATTAGACAAATTTGACTCGTTCACCATTGATAACATCCCAAGGAAAGATAATCGACATGCGGATGCAATGGCTAGTGTAGCTTCTCTCATATCTTCACCTGATCCTTCTATTGATTACACATTCATTATTCATACCATCATGAAACCTTTGATCGATACTTTGTTAGAAGACATCTTATCCATAACCCAAACATCTTCATGTGAATGGTACAATACGATATACAATTATTTAAAGGATGGTACCATTCTTGAACCTACCACAACCAATACTCAAAAGCGCTTATGAAAACTTGCAACTAAATATGTGATTCTTGTAGATGCATTGTATCGCAGATCTTCCAATGGCCTCTTACTACATTGACTCAAGGATTTTGAAATCCCTTTAGTGCTCAAACAGGCTCACGCTGGTGCTTGTGGAGGTCATTTCAGAGTACGTTCACTAGTGCAACGACTTCTTCGTATGGGTTATTATTGGCAACATATGGAGAAAGATTGTTACACATATGTTAAACAATGTCACAAATTCCAAGAACATAGCAATCTAATCCATGCTCCTACTACTGAGCTTTGTGCCCATGTTCCCATTTGGCCATTTTCAGTATGGGGGTTAGATCTTATTGGAAAAATTTCTCCACCTTCTTATGTTGGAAGTACATTTATCATAACTGCAACTAATTATTTCACAAAATGGTTCAAAACTATCCCTCTTCGTTCAACGACTGCTGAAATAATTTTTCATTTCCTCCTGGATCATATAATTGCTCACTTTGTACTTCCTTCTGCAATTGTTTCAGATAATGGAACACCCTTTAAGAATAGTGAAGTTCAACAATTTCTCCAAACCTTCAATATTCAACATCATTTTTCCACACCATATTATCTGCAATCCAATGGGCAAGCTGAGTACACTAATAAAATTCTTGAACAAATCCTTAAGAAAAATATTAGCAACAATCATAAAGACTGGCATACACAACTCCCTTATGTGCTTTGGGCCTATCGAACTAGTGTTTTTTCATCCATCAACACTACTCCTTATCATCTTGTTTATGGTACCAATGCAATTATTCCCTTGGAGTTAGAAATTCCTACTTTGTGAGTTGCTCTCTGAGATATTTTTGATGATGACACTTATAAAGCTCAACGATTACATCAACTTGAGATCCTCGATGAACAGTGCATTAATGCTCTTGAGTATCTCCAAGCCCACATCAAATAGTTACAATAAAAACATAATGTTCATGTCATCCCTCGATCATTTTCTAGGGGATATTTTGTTCTTATTGAAAATCAACAAACTGTTAGTGCAGATAACGAAGAAAAGGATAAGTTTAGCCCTAATTGGTTGGGACCTTAAATAGTCGACACTAGTTATGGGTTTGGTGCTTGTATTTTAAAATAGATTGATGTTACACCCCTTAGGGAACCTATTAATGTTACACATTTGTGTCTATATTATTTCTAATCCCCTTTGAATAGTATGTTTCGCATAGCAATGTTGTTTAGAGTTATTTGATAAAAATAAATTTCACATTGCTTCGTTCCTGACAATTACTTTTTGTTTGTCTTGAACACTAAAGTAGTTATTTACATTCCTTTTATAATTACTTTAGATTTCATGCTATTCACATTTCTTTTATGTTAAATTAGATCCTTATTAGTGTATTTAATTTAACATATTATTTTCCTCATTGTCAATACCATATCAGTATTAAAACTGGAACATGTTTTCAATTGCATCACATAGACTATGTTAGATCATGTAGACATTAATTAAACTAATTTTATCATAATTCCTTTAATTAATTACATATCATTTAACAAACATATTAAAAAAAGATACATCATTATAGTATCTAAGGTGCATGTCCTTATATATATATCTCAAACCAAAAAGTCTCATATACATCTTTGAATCATATCATAATGGTTTGTGAGAGATAGACCCCTCAGGATCTCGCACTAATGATCCAATCCCTAGACATTGTGAGACGGTTGTGTGTGATCGTGATCATGAACTGCCAAGTCTCAGTGCATACTCCAGACCCTATACTCATCCAACCGCTACGAGTCACTCCTCTGCCATCTGATCCCTCTTCGCCTGTGTCTGAGCTAGCTCTGTACAAATTCTCTCTACCTCTGTTGAGGCCCACGATGACTGTAGTGCACTCTCAACTCGAAAAATTCACCTCCTCACACTCTCAAACGTTTCCCGCAACCTTGTGAATGGTCTGAGTGTCTTTGGCTCTTCCTCCACAATTGATGGGGGCACGTAGTCAAGATCTATCTCATCCTCCTCGAGGGATGTTGGCACTATCTCAGTGGCTGCCTGAAAATAGAACTCTCACCAGTCTCTCATTGCTTCTGCAAGATAGACCATGTACACAATCAGTAACACATCATCATGATATATATACATACATACATAAAACATCAAATACCAAAGGACATGCATTAAATTAAATGTTATCACCTATGTCTCCAGATGCATGAGGAAGTTCAACCTCCTCATCTTTGGGGGGCATGTGGGTTGAGCTATCCTCCCTCTGACTCTGCATGCTGATGTTTTTTGTAGCTACTGCTCGTGATCTAGTCATGTAAGTATGTGAAGATTCTCCATACTCACCTTGATCCTCAATGGCTACCTCATCACCCTCGCTAAGGGGTGGCTTCTCCTCCTCATAATCCTCCTCCTCATCATCATCCTCTCCTCCATCCTGGTCCTCATAGTTAGGATCAGCGTCAGACTGGTACTCCTCATCAATCACATCCATAAAAATATTTGCTGGCCTATACCGTACCTCCTATGTGCTCTCCTTTGGCTCATCATCTGCTACTATCTCTACATCACCTAGGGGGAAATCCATAGGGAACGCAGGAGCTGGTCATGCATATGACCACCACTCCTCGTACTCATCTGTTCTACCGACATCATCAACGTTGGATGCTGGTGGTTGGTCATGATCTGAATCATCAAAATCACTCTCATGAACATGATCTATAGTCAGTCAAATAGTATCCCCTGGCCTCTAGGAACTTTGCACTAATCGTCTAATGAAAGGGCATGCCCTAGGTGGTTTCTAAACCTATCCAAACTACCACATGACTCATCCATAGTAGAATGTTCATAAAATGTAGTCATGCCTCCCTACTAGAAATCTATCCATCTACATCCTCTACAACTATCATGTGTGATCTGACCACTGTAGAGTCATTAGATATGGTCTCCATAATATCTTTTCCTCCTCTAGTCGGTTGAATCTCACCCTCAAAAACTCTAAATCCCCATAATGCCATAGTCATCTCAAGGGATAGCCGAATGATCGTGGGTACTCTACTACTATCATACATGGATATCCGATAGGCCTGATACATGTGATATGCTCCAGGAACCACACCTGTAGAAGCGTACAATGGACCATACTGTCAATCTCTCGATATACAAATCTCCCTAAATCATAATACAAATGTGCCAGAATATAGTGACCCCGTGCATAGACTGTCCATTGATCATACATTCCTCGTACTAGGTGTACCAATCCACCATCCAAGTGTGACGCTCGTCCATTTGGATCGAGTACCAATGCCAATGTTGGCATAATGATCCATCTCACCATAAGAACTCGTGAGTACAATAGCATCGACAACCTGATCTATGCTCTAACCCTCTCATCATGTATTGGTCCTCCTAGGCAATACTGCATATCTTTCTTCTTTTCACGGAATGATCGATCCCCTCAAAAATACACTCACACTCCTCAGATAGGAACTTGAACAATGTGATGTATGTCCTCAAGTGTGATCGTTATTTCCCCGGTGGGAATATGAAAGGTACAAGTATCTACATCCCAATGCTCGCACAAAGCCATCAACATGGCATCATGGTATCTCATGAGTGGCATCATGAATTCCCAATAGATACCCACTGACTGCAGGTGCTTTGTCTCTACTACTCATAGCGCTGGTGATAAATCTCTCAAAAATGATATATGTCTTCCCCCTAGCCGCTACAACGACCGGGTGGGAACCTATCACAATCATCACAAAATACTCTAAAAATTTATCTAAAATCTTCAATTTTCAAATTTCTCATCATGCAAGTGTGTTAAAGTCAGTCTAGTGTGCTTTCTACATGGCCCTAGAAACTTTAGCACCCTTTTTGGGCATTTTGCAAAGAAACAAAGACACTTCACGAAGAAACGAGACACTTTGCGAACAAAGGGGACACTTTGCGAACTTTTTTCCAAAAACCTTACATTAACCTATACATGCCTAATGATCATTATAATATCATCAAAACACATGGAAAAAGTTACAAAATTGACTCACCTCATGATATCACTCACCGCATGCCACCTACTCACGAAGATTGTCTAGCCGTGAAGGTGTGTAATCTCATTTGCTCGACATATTCTCCTTCTACTTGTCACTATCAAGCTACAACAAAGGTGAAATGAATAGTAAGTGACAAATTACTTTCATTTACTAATTTTTATCTCTATTTACTTTTACATCTTAAATCTAACACTCTTTTCTTTTTCCCTAATTTATAATGTAGTCATTCTTCACATTCACATAATGGGAGCTAGGGTAATCCATTTTTTATGCTGTTTGATGTGTTGGAATCATGATTTCGCACCCGAAATCGTCATTTACCTATCGTTGTGTGGCATGGTACTTGGAAATTCCCTACGATATGGTATTTCTTCTTTGATGTGGTTGGATTGCTACCTTGATTCCACCTTCGTAAAGCAAGCGAAATCAAGGAGGCATACATCTACCCTCGAGTGGGATTTCTAAGAAGTTAGATAAAAGGATTTGTAGACAATTAATGAATGTATGTTGTAGGATGCAGATCCTAATGTTGCAGTTTGCAGGTAACTACACTAGGGGCTTCATTCTCCCGTCTTCTCAATATGTATCCTTTTATGTAGTAAAGTGCATCGTTTAGAGTCCTTTAGCTTACATATGCACGTAGAGTCATGGGGGCTAAATGAGTCGTCAAAAATTGGACCCTCTTGAGAAAAGAGACAATTTCATGCATACTTAGACCCACTTTTGAGTCCCTTCATACCATTTCCCCTTTAAAACAACGTTTATAGACCCCTTAGACCTATTAATTTTGATCTAGAGGCCCGTTTCACATGAGAAATCACATAAAACCCAACAAACAACACTTAATGACATCATATCCCAACAACCCACCTTCAAACAACAGTAGTGGGACCCATTCGCCACCCTTGGTGAATGAGTCCCCTCTAGTGGGACTCATTCACCAAGGGTGGAAAATGAGTCCCCTTTGAGGGAAAATTCAAAATCAAGCAGGAATTTAATCAATTTAATTCTTATCTTCAGCGCATGTCAGCTTCTTAGGTCTAATTAACAGGAAAATAAGTTGTTGTTTCCTATAAATACACATTTTAATTCATTTTAACCAACTAGAGATCACTTTTTATCTACACATTGTCATTATCTAAGAGTGAAAAGCATACAACAACAAGTTGCATCATAAAAAGTTGAAGTTTTAGGATAGCAAACTAGGGTTTTTGTAGGTCTTGGAGCTCACTTATATTGTCAAGATCCAACATTTCAAAGGGTTCATGATGGATGTCTATGGCGAATCTTGAAGAAATCTAGAGTGAACAGGTGCAACTAGCCACCAAATCATGCCTAAGGACTTGGTTCCCTATTGATTCCATCTTCCATTGTTACTCTATCTTCAAACCAAGGTTTTCATTGTATTTATTTAGAATTTTCATGTCATTTCTTATCCATGTTTCATGTGTTGTAAGGTTTCTAGGGTAGAGATCTTGCATCCTTTCAATCATTCTTGCATAACTTATTTTAGAGCAATAGAATAGGGTTTTTGTCATGATTCAGCCTTTCCTACTCTTTAACACATCTAAGGCTAGGGTTTATGCATATTTTTCTCTATTCTAGGTTTGATTACCAATCTAGGGGTTTGACCAAGGAAAACCCCCCATTAGACCAACACTTTTAAGCTATTTTGTAGGGATTTTCTGAGATCTGGAATTGGGACTCTGTTAGAATTTGTTGTACAAGTGTCAAGGTGCAAATCTAAATCTTGAATTTGTAGGAATCTAAAGGTGGAATGATTCACCGTGCTTGGAAAATGAGTCTGACCTAAGATGCAAAATTGAGTTAGATATTGTTTCAGGTCCCCGGCAGTCAGAAATCAAGTTCTATTCAGAAAAGACCTGATTTAGGATTGATTCGCCACCCTTGGTGAATGAGTCCCAGTCAGCTAAAGTCCATATTTCATCAGGTTTTTTAGTTTTTTATTCAGTCCTCTACAACTTTCCAAGTGCACACATTCTCAAAAACAACCCTTTGTTTAGTCAAATATTGCATTTTTGCTCATTATTTCTATCTTTCTGCATATCACATTGTGTTTTCAAACAAGGCATAAATCTTAGTTTTGCATTCATTTTCAATCATTTAGATTAATCTATTGCATTTAGTTAAGTTCATTTGCATCATATATCATTGCATAAATCCTAATTTGAGTGTCACATAAGCATTTTTGGATCTAATCTCTCTCCTTTGAGGTGAAAAACCCTATAATTGCAAGAGAAGCATTAGATTCCCAAAAATCTCACAAGTCAAATATTTAAAAAGGGAGAAGAATGCATATAACATTTATTTATTATATTTATTCGTATTTGTATTAAATCAACTAAGGTTATTGAAATTCTCATGTGAGATGGAAATTAATCAATTTTTAATATTATACTTTAATTTGAAATTTGTAAGCTATCATATACTTCCCTTTATCAAGCATAAAATTGGTCATTTACATCAAATACATGTTGCTTGGCTTTTCTTTTTCTTTTTTTCACTTTATGTTTTCCCCTTTAGTTTTTAGATTGAGCTTTCTCATTGAAGATAGTGTGTTTAAATTGAGATAAGGTTTTTGAAGTTGTTGCACTATTCACAAGTAAATCAATTCTCTTGAAGAGTGTAATTTTAAGAATGATTTTGATCTTTTAATTAGTTTATATTGTTAAAGCTTATTTAAATATGTTCATGTTTCCTCTTAATAAAATGTTCAAGTTGTGGATTATTTATTACCAAATATACGATCAATTGCAAAAAGAGAGTTAATATAAAAACCATTTTCTCAAAATTGAGATTAGGATTTTTATTATTGTTGGGATTAATTTAATTATTTATTATCAAACTAGGTGATAATAACAATTGTGCTTCAATTTATTCTTCGTTTAATTTATATATTTAATGAAATTGTTATGGCCATCTCAAAACCTTCCATAAGAGACCTTAATTCTATAACCATTTATGTTCATCGTTACTTTAATCATTTGGAATGTAGTTCTCAAATGATTGTACCATTTATGTCATAGCAATATTGGCACAATATGTTTATGTTTAGTACCTAAAAGTTATATTTTGATATTGAAGAGGAAGAAATGATAAGAGGGATCAATAAATGGTATTCCATAAATAATGTATTTATGATATGAGTAGCAATACAAACAATTATGATTTTTGAAAATTTGAAAGAACATTTATGTGAATTCTCATGCCAACTATATCTAGTGAATGTTTTCAATAAATATGGTAATAAATGGTAAAAAATTTATTGGCAATTCATAATGACACTAACCACTATAATAATTCTCAAGTGATTTATGATTCATTAATGAGTAATATTTTTTAATGCATTCCTCTCAACGCTCAAAGTATTGGGATGCTACATACAAACATGAGAAAGGAAGCCTAATAATCACATATATAAATCACATATAAATTGGTGATGATCATGTCAAACTTTGTCCAAGTGTGGGAAAATCTTTGTTGAAAACAAGTGTATTAAGCACACCAATGTAAAGAGAATCAAGAAAGGTTTGAAATTGAAATCAATAGCCAAAAGATATAAGATGTTAAAACAAGAATCTAGATTTATGCCCATAAATAAATCCACAAGGTTAAAGAATCAAGATTGACATCCTAAAATAAGACCTTAGATGTGGAAGAAGATCTTCTAGAACTTATTAAACATCCAACAGAGGTATATGTATATAAAATATACTTTGAAAGTTTTTCTAGATCTTAGTGAATTCCTAAACAAAAATCCATTAAGAGGGAGTATACTCATTTGTCTAGAGTTCACATAAAGAATCCATGTTATATTTCCTAGGTATCGATGATGTTCATGTTTATGTGAACTAGATAATTTAAAAAAACCTAATAGTGGAGATAATACTAGTAGTGATAAATACATTCCCTTATAGTTGTAATCAATTACAATAAGCAATAATGAAGATTTCACATGCAAAAAAAATATTGCATTCTTTTTTTTTTAATAAAGCAACTTCATTACAACATTCAATACATTATTTCATAGCATAGAAAAATATTAAGGAAAAACAAAAAAAAAACTCATAATAGACTATTTTGAATACATCCTTGGAAGCTTTCTAAACAATAAATTAAAACATACTAAAATAATAGAAACTATAGTAGTGAATGACAAGTAAATTGGTTGATGTGTGCATGACAGTCAATTTCATGCAAAGTGGCTAATTCACATCAGTTACCAACATACTTCCCCTTGATGCAAAGAGGGTCCTCACAATATCATCTAAAAGTGTCAAAACTAAATCTTTGTAACTACCTTAGTGAAAATTTCTGCAAGTTATTCTTTAGTCTTGATATACCTGAGTTCTACTTCCTTCTTATGCATCAAATCTCTAATAAAATGATATTTCAAATCAATTTTTTTTGTCCTACTCTGATGGATAGGATTCTTTTCCAATTTTATTATACCCATATTATCACAAAAGATCATTGCAAGCTGAATTTGTTCCTCTCCAATTTCTTCTAGAATTTTCCTAAGCCATGATGCTTAAATGTACCTACTAAAGTGAATCTTGCAACATACTTTAGTTTTGTAGATGTAAGGGAAACTATGATTTACTTATTTAAGCTCCAAGTAATCAAACCAAAACCAAAAGACAAAGAATTACTAGATGTAGAATTATGGTCATCCGTACTACCATCCCAATCGAAATCACTAAATCCACCTAGAATAACTCTTTAGAACAATAGTAATGAATGCCAAAATTTAGATTTCCTTTCACATACCTCAAAGTTTTGTTGGCTTCCTTCATATTAATTTCAAAAGGTTTTGTTATGTACTTTGAAATAAGAGAAACTACATAAGCAATATCAGGCCTTGTGTGGGTTAGAAATATCAAATTTTCATCAATATTTTTATAATTAATCCCATCAACTCTTTTAGCACTATCATCTCTACACAACACAACTCCATGAGCAATTGAAGTTGATATTGGTTTACGACCAACCATATAAAATTTCTTCAACATTATTTTTGCATGTTTTGTTTCATAAACAAAATTTCATCCTTAGTTTGATAAATCTCCATTCCTAAAAAGTATTGCATGAGACCTAAATATTTCATCTCAAGTTCATTCATCATAATAATTTTGAATTCATCCTTCATCTTGGAATTGTCACTCATATACAACAAATCATCAACATATAAACTAACAATAAGAATATAATTACCTTCTTGTTTTTAGAAAAGGATAGGTTCACTCTTTTTCTTTGTTGACTCACGGGTATCCCCATGACCTAGCCTAGTACCTGTAATAACAAAAAAAAGAACTCCCTAACATGGCCTTGATTAGTGTTGTAATATGCCTAACATATTCACATTAGGTATTGGGCCCTTGTGAACTAAATAATCTTATTGGTGCCTTATTTAAAGTTTTGTAAAGTGTTGTAACACACTTTCACACTTTTCTAGGGTTTTCATTAATAATTGGGCTTCTTAATGCTTTAATTGGCCTTATTTTGCATCCACAAGCCTCATTTAATGCATCTTTCTAAGGATAATCCTGACATATATCAACATCCAATCATAATTTAGGTGTTTATAGGTTGTGTGGCCCAATTTTAGTGATTTGGGACTCATACGCCACCTTGGGTGTATGAGTCCCACCTAGGGTTTTGGGTCTCAATTTGGATTTTACACCTTTCTAAGCATTTTTTAAAATGGTCCCATAATTTATGCCTAATGGGACTTATACGCCACCTTGGGAGTATGAACTTCTCGTGTGGCCCAAAATTAAAATTAATTCAAATTCTTGGTGGTATTTTATCCTCCTAGATATGATGTTGGCTTGTAGTGTTGTAAATTTGAGAAATTTGGAATAATTAAGTATAAATATAAGGTTCTTTCACTCATTTTCACCTAATACTTTTGTGAGAGCATATATCCTAGAAAAAATGAGTTCACAAGAGCATTCAAGTTTTTACAAGAGCATTCAAGAGCATTCAAGAGTTGATTATCAAGTGTTTTGGAGCATTATTCAAGTATCAAGCATCATGTCAAAATCATCATGCATCATGTTTTTTTTTTAGCTAACATTTACGATGTAGGGTTTTATGATTCAAGCTAGAGTTCAACTCAAGATCTATCATATTCAAGCAAGAGTCAAGATCTATATTCATTGGAGCCATTTCATACATGTTTGCAACACTTTATTGCTAGGGTTTGGTAAGTTGCAACATCAAATTTTTTTCATTCATCATTTTCTTTTCCTATTTCATTTCATTTCAAGGTTTGATTACCAAAACGGGGCTTGACCGAGGCAAACCCATTTCCACTAAAAAAACAACATTTTCCCTCTCTTTAGTGTGTGATTTGCACATCTAGGCTGAAGACATATTGAAGAGCAAGTTTGGAGAAATTCTTCAAGTGTTCAAAGTTGTTATCTTGCATTGGAGATCATTGGAAGACATCTACAGGTTGCAAATCAAAGTTTCAAATCCAGAAATCAAGTGGAAATGACAAAGCAAACATAGAAGAGCAGTTTCAAAATTTGAATTTTTAGAAATCCTTAACTGGACTGATACACCACTTCTAGTGTACGAGTCCTAGTATAGGTCAATTTCTAGATTTTTACAAATTCAAACTCACCACTACTTGAAACCTGTTCTTGCCCAGAAACCCTAATCTTGGACTAAATCACCCTGACTGACATATGAGTCCTAGTAGGCTTTAAAATCAGTTTTTTTATAATTTCAGGCCTCCATCCAATCTTCTTCAAGTTTCCAGGTGCACACTTTTCATCTCTTAGCTTTTTGTTCTGTTATACATGCATTTTTAGGTCATTTAGTGAAGTCTTGCATCCCATTAGGTTTAATTATTTTGATTTACATTTCATTAGTCTTTCCAAGCCATAGCTTGGTGGTGAGCCCCTCATTAGTTTATAATTAGATCCTAAGGCAACCCTATTGGAGGATTTGTTTCTCCTTTGCATAATTTAGATTGAGATCTCTAGGGTTTCCCTTCAATGGTATGGTTGTGAAGTGTGTTGTTTTATGTCCTAAACCATAAAGAAAACCCATTTTTCCATCATTTAATTTTGGTGAACCTAGATTTAGAACATATCATTTCTGATTTGGAGTGCATCATCATCCTAGATCTTGCTTGCATTAACATTACATTAGGATTTGCACTAGTTAATTGGGATTCTAGGGTTTCTAAATTTTGCATTAGTGAAAGTGCATATAGCTTGCATTTTTGCATCTTACATCATTGAAAATCATCTAAAAACTACATTTTCACTTAGGTTATAGATCATACAAACTAAAAATCATAAAAATCACTCGAAATTTTCTAAAAAATTTGAAAAAAACCTCAATGGGACTCATACGCCCCTCTGGGTGATTTAGTCCCAGTGCAGATTCTAAACTGCATTTTCCAAAATTTAAAACTCTATTTTTTCTCTCTTGTTTGTTTTTGATAACTTTCTATTTTAGTTTATTGAATTTATGTTATATTCATTTCATTTCATTTAGCTTAATTTTGCATTTGCATCTATCTTCCATTTAATATCCCTTGCATGAGCATTTCTACTTGGTGTCCTATTACTAATACTATAGTAAGATAAATTTTGAGACTCATGTCATCCCACAATAGCACAATCGTCGTGGATCTTGGGTTGTCTAGCTCTTTCACTAGTAGTGTTGACACTAGTTCACTAGGTATGGACCATACCCTTAATAATTCCTTTCCTTCAAGTAGTGTGACACATCTCGAAACAATGGTTGGTAGTGTTCCACAAGAAAACATAATCCAAATTCATGAAGACTTAGCAAACCTACAACATCAACTGAGCATTGACAACATTTCAACCACTATCATCCCTACCATAGATAACATTCATCGCATGCTTGAAAGTGAAGATGAACTTGACCTTGTGCATAACATAGTTCAAATCTTTGGAAAACACCTTGCCTCAACCACTAGTTGTGCTTTACCCTCAAACAATGTTACAAGCCAAGGAGGAACTCAAATTTCTCCCCTCACAACCATTGCCTCTATTCCCACCTATACCAATCCTCAAGTTACAACAAAAATGCAACTAACAAGTAATGTGATTCCTTCCTTGGGTATTTCTGCTAGCATCCCTAGTACCTTTTTGGCATCGCACATCATATCTCCTACTATCTTACCACCTATAAGCATTCAATTGACTTATCCCTTGAACACATACACACCTTCACCTTTTTCACCTCCATCTCATAATACAAGCAATGACCCTCTCATAAATCAAATTTTACAAACTGTTTCATCCCTTCAAAAGCAAGTTTCTACCATTAATAAAAATCAAAATGGCCCACCTACATATTATGTCAAAATTTGTCCCTTGTCCTTAGAGATATTATTAACACCAATTCCACAAGGTGTAGAGGTTCCTATATTTGAGAAATATGAGGGAAAGGGAGATCCTTCTAACCATGTCTCCACCTATACCACCTTATGTAGTGACTTTATTCTTGATGATAAACTCTTGGCTAAGCTTCTACCTAGATCCTTGAAGGATAATGCCTTAGAATGGTTTTCTTCGTTATCGAACAACTCAATTTGTTCATTCAATGAACTTTTTGAGGCATTTATAAACCATTTCCAAGTGCATATGACCCCTAAGATGACCTTGGACGATTTGATGAGATGTAAGCAAAAAGAAGAAGAAAAGATTACCAAATTTATTTTACGCTATCAACCGCTTTATTCCCAAATCAATGTCAAGGTTCCCAACCCTCACCTTCAAAATATGTTCATAGAGAATTTGAAAAGTAAGATACAAGATAATCTTACCATGATGAAATTCCCCTCCTTCATGCACTTATGTATTACTCTTTGTGATTATCAAAACTCGGTTAGTAGTTGAGATGCAAAACCCACTCCTAGTTGTATTGAGAAGTCTGACTCCACAAACCAAAACAACTACTAACATTTTAGGAAGAAGAATAAGGGTTTCCTTCAACTAAACCCCCCTCAACAAACAACTCAACATGTCAATAACCAAGTAGCGGCCGTAAAAGTAGCAATACCCTTTAGCTATGGGGACCTAAAAAGATAATTCACTCCCTTTCCTAATACCCTTCATAATAACATGACATAACTCTTAGAATAGAAAATGATTACTTTTCCTCTCGTTAAAATGCTTGATCCTAATAAACCATTACCTGTAAACTATAGAAAAAAAAATTATTGTCATTACCATCAACAAAATGGACATGACACTAAACATTGTAAGTGTCTTAAACATCTTGTGCAATACCTCATTGATTTCGGTCATCTTTTTGTTGGAGGTGTTAATGATCAAGGAAATAAGTATGTTGCCCCTCTAACCAAAACCCACAAATATTTACCAATCCTATTCCTAATTATAACATTTCATTTGTCAAAGCTAGTGAAATTGAAAAGAATGATGTGATGAATGTTGACACAGATGATGACAACAATGATACTATTCAACAAGATCCTATGGATACAGATGAACAAGGTCCTATGGATGATATGGTTGGACTGATCGAGGTAATGCCTCATAAGGGCCAAACTAAAAAGCCTCTTGAGATTGCTTTTGCCTCACAAGATATACTTAACCATAAACCTGACACAACAACACAACAGGGAATTAGTGCCGAACTTGGTGTAGGATTTTAGTGTATTTTGAGCACATGAGTTGGACAATTTGGTTGGCGTCAAACTTGATGCAAATAGGCATGGTCAGTTTGGCATCCTTTTTTGCACCAAATTTTTTGTCGTTTTTAACAATGAAATTATTGCTAGTTTTAGCACTGAAAAATTATGGTGCCTCCATTAGCGCCTAAAATAGCGTCGGGAAGTGATGACAGAAATGGCACCAAAATTGGTGCCCAATTTGGCTTCCGATTTTGCTTCCGTGTCTACTCCCATTTTTTCTTCTATTTTTGCTTCCATTTTGCATCTAGTTTTGCTTCCAGTTTTGCTTCCAAGTTTGCTTCCAATTTTGCTTCTAGTTTTTCCTCCAAGTTTTCTTCCAATTTTGCTTCCAGTTTTGCTTTTGGTTTTGCTTCCACATTTGCTTCCGATTTTGCTTCCAGTTTTGCTTCTAGTTTTGCTTCGGGTTTTGCTTCCAAGTTTGCTTCCAGTTTTGCTTTTAGTTTTTCTTCCGATTTTGCTTCCAAGTTTGCTTCCGGTTTTGCTTCTAGTTTTGCTTCTGGTTTTGCTTCCAGGTTTACTTCTGGTTTTGCTTCCAGTTTTTCTTCCAGTTTTGCTTCTAGTTTTGCTTCCAGATTTACTTCTAGTTTGCTTCCAGTTTTGCTTCCAATTTTGCTTCTAGATTTGCTTCCAATTTTTCTTCTAATTTTGCTTCCAAGATTGTTTCTAGTTTGCTTCTAGTTTGGCTTCCATTGTTGCCTCCTTTTTTGCTTCTAAAAATGCTTCTTGTTTTGCTTCCATTTATTAATTTAATATGTTTTATTTCAATTTAATTAGTTAAATATATCATGCCTCTTAAATAACTCATATGATTATAGAGTAAGTAATTTAATTATTTAACTCATATGATTAAATAACAATATAATTATTGTAACATGATCATCATCTATAATTAAAACAAGTGAATCAAATATCTATAATTTAATTGAATTTGTGACATCCATCCCGAGTAGTAAATTAAAATCATCATACTTAATAAATATCCATCCAAAAATCATCGACCACTTTTAATATATATAAATTGACAAGTCAATACTGATAAGATCATCATCATATATAACTAAAACAAGTGAAAGTCAAATATGCTAGTACATCAAAAACATGTCAAAATGATACATGTCCAACAGTCGACATAAGTGAAAATGATACATGTACAAATGAAATAAATAAAATTGATAAATTATGTAACTCAAATTGACACAAGTCAAGATGATACATGTCCAAATGATATAGCGAAAATGATACATTTCAATATGATACAACTCAACAATATAGTATAGTAGGCCGTGAAAATGATACATATGATAGTAATCATGAAAAGACTCATCATAATGATATATCATCAATGATCCATGATGTAGTCTATATGATCATGAATGACATTAGTTACTATCACCAATTGTCTCATCATCATCATCACCATCCTGATCATCATCGTCGTTGTCGCCATCGTCATCATCATCATCATTGTCATCTGCCTCAATGTCTTCCACATCATCCTCTGCCATGTGATCTATACCTATAGAACCAATATTTTTTTGGATCTATATCATGTTGAGGATCATCTTGATCTTCTGGAAGACTCGTGTTCTACAAAAAAAAAAACATTTAAAATGAAAAGTTATTATTTATTTCATGCAATAATTTATTTTTCTGTTATATATCTAATATTACAACATATGAAATGAAACCATAATCATATTGCATCATATCAAAGTGCACATACCATAATAAAATTTCAAAATAGTTACAACTAATACTAGTGAGTCAGGACAAACTTTAGCTTTCAAAAACAAAGCCAATTAGGTTGGAAGACTTGTGGATCAGGCCAGCATTTGGTGGAAGAGGAAGAAAGATGACTAGAACTCTGGAGGCCCACCATAATGGATTTCAGTATTCAACCATGAGGGAAAAAGAGAAAGTTGATATCATGTATCAAAACATTAAGCATGCATTCTTCTAGCCAGCGGAGAAGGAGATGATTACTTTGCTTCATTTTAATTTGCATAACCATATCACAGCGTAGGAACCAAGAAGACCAAGGATGTTCAGTTTTATGTGGAGGTAATGGATTTG
Source organism: Sequoia sempervirens (assembly GCA_007258455.2). Lineage (NCBI taxonomy): Eukaryota > Viridiplantae > Streptophyta > Pinopsida > Cupressales > Cupressaceae > Sequoia > Sequoia sempervirens. Next base: position 92,740,033 of record VDFB02000002.1, on the reverse strand, counting down.
GTCCAAAATTTAGGAGGGGCAAGAAGTTCAATGTATGATCCTGATGAAATTGAGGAAGAACAACAAGAGAGGGACAGGAAAAATAAAATCAATACAGAGTTTCAAGGATTTCTAAAGTGAGTAAGAGAGCTATGGGAGCAGCCTCATCTAAAATATTTTGAACTAGAGTTTGATATACCATTTAGAGAGCTTGGTTTTCATGGAGTTCCTTTCAAAGCCTCTTCTTTTATTGTTCCTATGGTAAACTGCTCGGTAGAGTTGGTGGAATTACCTTTCTTAGTAATCACTATTAGTGAGATTGAGATTGTTAACCTTAAGAGAGTAGGACTTGGGAAAAAGGAATTTGATATAGCTATTTTTTTTAAATACTTATAGCGGGATGTACTCTGTGTTGATGCCATTCCTCAATCTTCACTTGATGGCATCAAGGAATGGCTAAAATCCATGGATATAAAGTATTATGAAAGCAAAATGAACTTGAACTGGCAGCCAATTTTGAAGAGTATTATTGATGATCCAGATAAATTTATTGAAGATGGTGGTTGGGAATTTTTGAATATGGAAGCTAGTGATTCTGATTCTGATAATTCAGAAGAGTCAGATCAAGGATATGAACCCTCTGATCTAGAAGAGGAATAAGAATCAAATTTCATGTAGCCACCATCAAGAGTGTTACAAGCCAACAAGATGGAGGGAATTCTTATATAAGGATAATTTTCAATGTTGCAGGTACCGACTTTAATGCCAACTATAATGGCAACATTGAAATTCCCTAGCAGTATTTATGTTAAGGAAATTTCATTTAGATGCAAGGATTCAAAGAACATCAACCATGTGGTACAAATGATTAAATACCAAAGACGATCTGTAGCAATGAAAGAGTCTGAAAAGGAAGAGAGAGATACACTAGTGACTCGGGAGAAACTTCAACTTTCAAAAACTAAGCCAATTAGGTTGGAAGATGTGTGGATCAGACCAACATTTGGTGGAAGAGGATGAAAGATGACTAGAACTCTGGAGGCCCACCATAATGGATTTCAGTATTCAACCATGAAAATAGAAGAGAGAGTTGATATCATGTATCAAAACATTAAGCATGTATTCTTCCAACTTGTAGAGAAGGAGATGATGACTTTGCTTCATTTTCCTTTGCATAACCATATCATGATGTGGGAACCAAGAAAACAAAGAATGTCCAGTTTTATGTGGAGGTAATGGATGTGGTCCAAACTTTAGGAGGGGAGATCCTAATGTCTTCCAAGATGCATAAAGTCAGATGAATTAAGTTCACCTACATGTCTGCCAAATTTTACTTCCAATTTTTATGACAATTTTTCTTGACTGTCAGAGTTTCCTTACAAATTTGAAATTTTTTTTTGGTCATTTTGATGAGGATATATTCAGTCAATGTGTAAGCACCTTTTTTTTGTATCACAAGCATCTGTGCATTGCAAGAATTTTGATTATCTATGGTATACAACTATGTCGTCTCACTTATTGGATCTTCTATTTCAATGTTTTCTATGGCCTTCTCTGTTTGAGGTAGCACCTGACAATCCTACCTCCTTTCCGTAGTTGAGAAGTGGATTTGAATTTGGAAATACTACACTTTAAAACTAGCTATGGTTTAACGAGAGCTATTCTAGCTTTGTTGTTGACACCCTCAATCTTCAACAAGGACTTAGATGCATGGACTGAATGCAAGCTTTCAAACTTAGATTTGAATGTGCCTAATTTGATTGATTATGGTTTCCACAAGCAGTTTTCTTTACATGACTATTTTGGGTTGTCAATATGTGTAATAGTGACTACATCGTTATCAAGTTTGGCTACCCTTATTTAGAATGCCTTGGCCTTTGGACTTGATACAAAGTTGCTCATTTTTATTCCATATTTGTAACATGTAGGACATTTAAGGGGTACAATATATAGAAATTCAGTACTGTCATCCAAGGAAAACTTACATATGGTGTATCAAGAACAATAGAAAATTCTTTTATTAGGGTTAATGCTTTCTTCCCCCATGTTGCTGATATTTTCCCCAAACCATGTTTTTTTTATTATTTCAATGTCTCTCAAAATTCAATGTATTGATTAACATTTGTTACACATTTCAGCTATTTATGAAAATGATGCATATATGTTAACTCCATCAGTGTTGTTACTTCAGTAGTTTGACTTCTATGACAACTAGCCATTATGCATTTCATCTACATCCTTCTACTATTTATTCATGCACATAAATGGTCATCTTGTAATCATAAGTTTTGAGCTCTATTTACTCATCCTACACATCAATAAACAACTCAACACAAGAGATTAAAATTGACATATTAACACAAAAATATCCAACTAAGCTATTGAAACTCAACTATTCATACCTCGTTCTCCATCCAGAGTACAAAATCGTTCCACTTTTTGTTTTGTAACATATTCTTTTCAAATTGCTTTGGATGACGGCCATATTTCTCCTCCTATCAAAACATGGCACATGGACTACTTAAACTAATTAATATGCAATCATTTACTTTTTCCAAGGAAATAAAAAAATATATCATTTAACATATTAAATATACTTACAAATGTATAGATCAAGGCATGTAAACCTTTCTGGCCACTGCGATGCATGACATGAAGTTTCTCAAGCCTAGCCTTGGAGGCCTTGTCCTAAAACATATAATAATTGTAACTATGCACAAATAAAATTTAAATATTGTTTAATAAATTTGATATAATCGTATGAGAAAATTCAAATATCTACATACTCTCCTCACCGGACTTCCTCTGTGCATTGGACTTCTCATATGCTTTTACAAGCTCTTTCCATACTTTTACACTTAACATCAATTGGCCTTCTTTTCTACCTTAGCTCAGGAGGGATTTTTTTTATCTTTTTTACTTGGTTGCACCGAAATCTCTTACAGTTTTGAGACATTTGTAGCTTTATCTTCTTTACAAACCAACCTGTGCCAAAATAAATCTCCATGTCATGGATAACTACTTTTCTTAGTTGCATGGGTGTCTGTGAGAATGGAAAATATAGGTGGTCTTTGAACCGTTGAAGGCATGATTCCTTCAACCTATTCACAAACATTTTCCCAGCATCCATCATTTAGACTTCCCCTGAAACCACCTCGTAATCTATCTTCATATTGTAGCTACCAATGCAAGATTGATAAAATGGCGTGGTGGAAGAATTCTATGTCCTAGGAGTGGTTGGGACATCAGAAGTCTCTGCTCCCTGTTCCACATTCTTAGAGTTTACTGTCACTAATTTCCTCCTGGATATTTTTTTCAATCTAGGACTGGTTGGGGAATCAATTGATTCCCTTTGACATAATTGATTTGTTTATAATGTTTGAGGGGCATTACCAGATTGTTTTTCTATGTATCTGGAAAGTGTTGTCCAATACACATTAACCAATTTGTTCACTACCTCTACCCTCAATATGGAAGCCAATTCCTCTTTATCTTTGTCAATCTCATGTCCCTATATATATATATTTAAATTATATTTCTTCTTTTAAATTTAGAACTAAAAAACTAAAAACTACAATTCCTCTTTATCTTTGTCAGTCTCATGTCTATATATATATATATATTTAATTATATTTCTTCTTTTAAATTTTGAAATAAAAAACTAAAAAGTAAAATTCAAAGAAACAATGGAAACATTTACAAATCTATAAATTGGCAATGAATTACCTCATTGTGGCCAGAGTCTATTGGCAATGCTCGCTTCCTTCTATCGCTTGACATTTTGAGGTGACCTAGGGAAAATTATTTCCATCCAATCTGTAGAGGAAAACAAAGTACACACTGTTAGGTATAAAAAAATTTGTCCAGTTTGTGGTATGAAATTTTTGTTTTGTGGGAAAATATGTTCGTTGGGTTTGCTTAGTGTTGATAACCTAGGGAAAATATGTTCACTGTATTTTCTTAGTTTTGATAGCCTTATCATGAAAACTCTTTCATAATGCAATCTTGCATGAATTTGTCATGGCATTGGTGACTATGGCGTGACTGGGAAAAACCAAGTGGTTTTTGCATTTATTTTCAACAGTTGCTCAACAGTGACATGTTTGTTCGGTTTTCTTATTGTTGATAACTTAGGGAAAATATGTTCGTTGGGTTTTCTTAGTGTTGATAACCTTATCATGAAAAATATTTCATAATGCAATATTGCACGAATTTTTCATGGCATTGGTGACTATGGCGTGACTGGGAAAAACCAAGCAGTTTCTGCATTTATTTTCAGTAGTTGCTCAGTAGTGATCGACCCAATTCCCAAGTTTGCCAAAAATTTCACTATTTCCTTGATACCCAGGTTAGGGAAAGAATATAGAGGCATCCTAGCTTTGTGCTATAATATTTTGAGCGAAAGATCAAATGGGTAGGGTAAAAAAAATTGTTGGTTTCTCAAAGGTTTTACAATTTATAATGATGAGACAATTTAGAGGCCATGAACCAATAAACAATCACGAATTCAAATGTAATACAAAGAGTAGTAAACAATCACAAATTCAACGAAGAAAAAAAAAATTGTAACCTTACCTATGGTGTCGCAAACTAAATCGAATTTCTCATCAATTGCTCGTAGTACCTTGCTCTCTTCCTTCGCATGGCATTTTTACCTTTTTTGTCATCTGATTTCTTCCTTCACACAGGAAATTTTTAAATTTTCGATTTTGATTCAATAGTTGGTGCTTTAGATAGTGTTAGTTAATGCCAACTTTAGTGCTTACTTTTGGCCATTAATGTAATCTATTTGGGGTGCCTAAGGCGGCATCAAGTGCACCTAATTGGGTGCCTATCATTGTTGTATAGTGACTATTTTCATTGTTGTGTATCAAAAGATCCAAAGTGTTGGAAATAATTCCAACTCCTGCCTTGTTTTTGTGACCACCATTGTCTCATGGCTCCTTCATCAGCTCGATGTGGTAGAGTGGTTTTTACCATGGTCCCGCAAGGTGCTTCATCCTTCTCAGTGGTAGTGTAGTGAAAGCTTCTGTGGCAGCACGTGAGTCTTCCTTCTGTTCCTAGTGGTGTTACGGTGACTCCCGTAAGTCTTCTACAATTGGTGTGTAGTAGTGTGGTGACCACTGCTGTCCCACGACTCCTTCATTAGCTCAGTGTGGTAGAGCAGTTTTTACCACAGTCTCACAAGTTGCTTCTTCCTTCTCGCGGGTAGTGCAATGAAACTTTCTATGGCAACATTTTTATTCACAGAGGAGGCCATGGAGAGAGGACGTGGATGGCATAGAAATACTCAATCGCTGAGAGGAAAGTGGGTGGAAATAGATGAGACAACAGAATCTGTAGATACAATAGAGGTAAGAAGAGAAAGCAACCTCAACCAAAGGAGGAAGGTGTTTATGAATTCACAAATGCTACAACATAGAGGAGATATCAATATGTCAAATATATGACTAAAGTGAGGTTTTGTGTTGGATAGCATACTCGTTGAAATGATATAATTGGTGTACTAACCATTATTTACTATGTTGTGTATTATAGGGGCGAGACGAGGCCATGGCAACAAATCGTGTCATATCAAATGAGGACACAATAGATGAAGCAGGACATCAGGTACTCAAATTTTGACTTAACTTAGGAAAAAATGATCTGATGGCATTTTGTGATACATCCATATTTTTTCACAATATTATTGAGATTTATAATGTATTATCCAATCTTGACATAAATTAATGCATGTTGTTGATTATTTTAGATGGAGATTGGAGAAAATGCAGAGCCCGAGCGTTCAACTAGCAAAAGAAGAAGATATGTACATGGACGTGGACCTAAAACTGTTAAATCATGTAGACGACAATGGGTGGAAGAGGATATGACAATGGATACTGCAGACACAACAAATGATTGCACTAAAGAAGAGGTAGGTATATATGTTCATACAATTTATATTTTATTTTTTAAGCCATATTTGATTACATTTCTTTAAAATTGATACATTTATGATTTATCCAATTGTTTCCAAACATTAAATAATGCTTGTGTTTGTTGATAGGTAGAATATTTTGATGAAATGCATACTAATACCCAAGATCCAACTAGGTTATTAAGATTTCGATGGGATGATCTAAACCATCCTTTAAACCGTACTAGGGCAACAAGAGCAAGATTGAAGAGAACACTACCACTTGAGAAATTTGAAGAGCTAATGAGAGTCGCATACACTAATGACATGCCACATAGCCTTAATGATGATGATCATGATAGTGAAAATGTAGTGCATGAAGAAGGATTGAATGAAATGCTTACAGGTTTCTTTGGGGGTGGAAACAATTATGACAATAATGATGATATGGTTGACAGTAACGATGATAGCAGGGGTAATTACCACCAACGTAATGTTGATGATAACAACATCAAAGACTCCATCAAGCAAGTAGCAAAGACACCCGTGTTCAAATCAGGTGCAAGTAGAACCTCAAAACTGGCATGCACATTAATATTATTAGAAATCAAGTCACTATTTGGTTGGTTAGAAAGAGGATTCACTACCTACTAAAGTGAGTTGAGATCTATTTCTTACTTTGCATTTTCAATTGGTGTACATAATTCGTAAACATTCATCAACTTCATTTATATTTCTTTAAGGGGATTTTAAAACCATATATTGTATATAAACAGTCCTAGTATAGATTGACATATCAAACATGTTCATCATAAGTCAAACATTCAATTGATTTAATCTCTGGCAATCTTACAAGGCACTAAAAACTAAAATATTCCCTGAAGAGAATGTGTTGCCATCAACTTGCAAAGAGGTGCGTCTATTGTTGGTTGAGTTGGGGATTGAATATAAGAAAATTCATTCATGTAAAAATGATTGCATTTTATATAGAAATGAATATGAAAACAAGGTAGAATGCCCTGTATGCAAAGAGAAGAGATATTGTATAGATGTACAAGGTCTTATAGTTCCAAAGAAGGTTTTACGTCACATGCCAATTATACCTAGACTTCAATGAATGTTTTGTTGCAATTCACTAGCACAATTGATGGACTGGCATGCAAAGAACATGAGTAAAGATGGATTCATGCGAATTCTAGCCGACTCCAAAGCAATGAAACACAGAGGAAAAACGGCCAACAAAATTCAAAGATGAACCCCGTAGTATCAGTTTTGGTCTTGCAATTGATGGAGTGTGCCCATTCTCTTTCCTGAGCTCAAATTATAGTGTTTGGCCAGTCAAATTGATAGTATACAATATTCCCCCATGGATGAGTGTTAGAAAGGAGCACCTTATGTTGACTCTCATTGTTCTAGGAAAACATCAAGTTAAAAACATGGATGTTTATCTTGCGCCTTTTATTGATGAGATGTAACTACTATGGAAAGTCATAAGAATGTATGGCATATCATGTCCTCCATCAAATAGGTCCTTCATGTTGTATGGTGTGCTATGTTTGACTATTCATGATTTCCCAAGACTTGGTGTTTGTTCTGGTAAGATAAAATATTTACGTATTTACATTCATAATTTATTTTCATCCCCAACTTTCATACTTCATTTTATACTATTTTTTTTATGTTATTAACATTACTTATTAAATTGCAGGGCTTCAAACAAAGGGGATATTTGCATGTCCAAGATGTGCATAACAATTTCAAGGGCAGTATTCTAAAGATCTACATAAATTTATTTATGCAAACAATAGGGTTTTTCTACCACTAGATCATAGGTTTAGAAATTGCCAGAAGAATCAATTTGATGGAAAAGTTGAAAATAGAGGCCCTCCCATGATTATGGGTCCAGGTGATTGACTTAATAAGTATGAAGATGCTGAATTGAAAGTTTGGGAGGATTTTTTGATCGAGGTGATTCAATTGAAGAACTAGAACAAGTTGTAGTTAATATTCCAAAAGGAATGAAAAGGAAATCCATATTTTATGAGCTCCCTTACTGGAAGGATCTATTAATATCTCACCTATTAGATCCTATGCACATCTTCAAAAATGTCCCAGATTCTATATTTCCATACATATCAGGAAAAGAGGATACCTTGTCTTCAAGGAAAGATATTGCTCTTTCGCATACCAAATTTGATAGAAAACATTTGTGGCCAAACAAGGAAAATGAAACATATGCAGAAGCTCCATGGATTTGAAAAAAATATATCTAGACCAACTAAAAAATGTCATCCATTCAATAAGGACACCTACTGGCTATGCATCATCATTGGCAAAAGCTTTTATAGTTGATGGACATATCACAAGATTTAAAACACATGATTTTCATAATTTAATCAAGGTATTATATATCAACATTTAACATTTACTGGTAACATTGATTAAGCACTTAATTTATTTTGATAGTTTGTTGTGTGAGAAAAAATTACTATTGACCTTTTCATAAATGTGTTTGATAGCATATCATGCCATTGGAAATTAGGGGGGATTCTTGTCTTATAGTTGACTTAAGGAATGTCATAAGTTGATTGTCAACATTTACAAGGTATGTGGTTATATGAAATGTTCATGTCTGAGAGACATAGAGATATTATATTGCATTTTAATTTATGACTAAAGGTTCATACTAATTTACTAGTCTTATATTAGGTGGGTGACCTCCAAGGAGATCCATGAATCTGAAGTGCCAAAGTGGAAGAAGGAAATTGTAGAAATTGTATGTGTATTTGAGAAGGAGCTCCCTACAAGTTTCATGGACCTACAAGTCCATTTATGTATACCCTTAATCAATGACATTGAATTGGTGGGTGTCGTATCAACAAGGTGGATGTTTTTCTTTGAGAGGTATATGAAAACTCTTAAAAGATATGTCTAACAAAAGGCACATCCAGAGGGTTGCATGGCTGAAGGGTATGTATTGAATGAAGCATTTTTCTTCCTGTGTGAATTCCTTGGTAAGGATTTTGAAGATGGCCCACACATTTGGGATGAAGAATGAGCATCAAATATTATTGATGGAGAAAAACCACAATCTAATGGTGTTGAAGTACAAATTAGTAACTAAATTCACAATTAGTGTGGTTGTTTTTCTTGCAATCATTAATTTAATCTATAATTTATTTGTCAAATTAATAGCATGACATTTGGAGTTTGAAATTTAAACATGTTGACATGTAATAGGTGTAGATGAAATTTCTATACTCAACAAGTTCATTTTGTACCACATGGACTTTATGAACAAATGGATTGATATGCATGATAAAAAGAGAGAAGTGTTAGAAGGAAGGAGACAATTTAAGAGATCGAACCCAAGGAATACTCCACTTCCCACTCATCTGCTTGGGGAATGGGGCAAAGATTTCCCCTAGAATGGGTTACTGAACAAATTCAAAATCAAATAGAAGATGCAAGTATAGATTCAAACATAACAGAAGATGAAATCAACATGTCTAGAGGATGTGAAAGAAAGGTACAGCTGGAATTTTATAAAATGTTGTTTCCTTACAGTTTTGACAATCTTAACTATTTTAATATTCATCATTATATTTGTTTTCACTGAAATAAATGGTCTTTCACAGGCGAGGAAATATCCAACAATGTGGGCATATGGTCGACATTATCATGTAGAAAGTGTAGACGTAAAGAGATGATCCTTCAATTGTGGCATCATGGTTGACTTCGAGCAATCCAGTCGATAAAGCTCAAAAGATAAGAATATAATTGAAGGGAATCTACAATATGTTGGGAAAATACAAGAAATTATTGAGTTGGATTACCACTCTTTTAAATGTTGTATTTTTAAGTGTAGATGGTATGAAGCATTTGAGAGGACACAAATACATGATACCCATAGAGGATTGCTTTCTATAGATTCCTCATTGTTCCTACTGAAGGATAAGGAGCCTTATGTTCTACCAATTCATTGTGGGAAGGTATTTCTTTAACTCAAACAAGAAGTGGTAGTGATCATTAATCTATTAATTCATAGCTTATTGTGAATATATACATGTGTTTATTAATCAATAAAAGTGTTATAACATACATCTAATATATGTATGTCGTTCTTGTGCAAGTATTTTTCTATGAAGATATTTTGGACCCAAAATGGATATTTGTCATACATTATGATCCAAGATTAAGGCATGTATTTGACAATGCATTAGTGGATACTAAGAAAAACAATGATGGCCAACAAAATGAGAGAGGGATTAGAGAACATCAAAGAAATTGACATCCATGATGATGTTGAAGATGGTTATGTTCAGGCACAAGAAGACAACAATCCAGAGTTAGATGATGTTATGGAAGACAACAATATGGATGGTATAGAAAATGATGATCCAAATACATCTGGTAACAATATAGATGGTCTACAGTCAAATTTCAATGTTGATGAAGATGATGCAGGTCAAGATGAGGATGATGATAATATTAAATATTTGAAAGAACATATGAACATTGACAATGATACACTGGATGACATTGTAGTAGACAGTAATGTTAATGACCAAGACTTTTAAATTTTTAGAATTATTTGCAATCCATGTTTAAAAAAGGATGATTCTTATGGCCTAAACTTTGAAATGCTTTAGTAATATTATGTTGTACTTGGACAATTGAAAACTTGTTTTATTCTCCTAGCAAGTTTTTTTATTTTCCATTATAATTCTAGACCAAACAACATTTGCAGGGATGGCCTTTTACACCAATCTTAATTTGTATGAAGTTCACGAACCTGTTGTCAAGCAGTAAATTCCTTTTGTAGACAACAAATGTAAAGGATTCATTTAAGAAAAGATAAGTAGTCTCTTTCTGAGGGTAATCCACATGCAAAAAGTAAAAAGCACATAGAAAAACAATTATACAGTATAAAATCAGATTCAATCAGTTATGTCTTATTTCAATTGCACACTTATCTAAAAGACATAGGGTGTTCACCATACATTTCCCTTGACAAAGAAAACAAGTGATTTCATTTATTTTTATTATATATCTCAAAAGTGAAATTGTTGTTACATAATGATGTACTAAGAAAATAATATATACAAAAAATGCAAAGAAAATGTTTTAAATTTAACATGCAACCTATTGTGTTGCACTGAAAGGAATCAAGATTAATTGGGACAAGAAATAAAAATAAAATTTTGATGATTGTACTTAAAAGTGAACAAGATATGAAAATTGTGGACAATGATGGTGCTAAAATTGAAAACCCTGATTCTGATGACATTACTGTTTTATGTCATTAGAGATAAAGAGCAGATACAATTTTATATACATAGCAAATGAAGATTTGAAACTAGTAAACTAAAAATGTAAACACTGTAAGATTTTTCCTTAAACAATAATTCACATACTCACTTACAAAAAAGGGTGAAGCATTTTTTATTCAAACTCTATTTTCTTTAATAGACATAATAGTAAAATAATATTTACAAATACAATAATATATACATTGTTTCATAGAAAATAAGGAATGTTTCATAGAATATACAAGTACAAGAATATATACACTATTTCATAGACTTCTAAATTTTTAGAGTTATTTGCAATCTGTTGGGTCTCAAAAATGCAAGTTTTTAGACCATAAGAGGGTTCCAATCTCTAAGAGGACTTTAATCGTTAATACAAACCAATTAAAGTAAATTATTTGAAAGGACTTTAATTCACACCTAACCAGAAACCAATCAAAGCATCCACAAAGTAACAACAAATATGCCCTAATAAATCTTGCAGATTTAAACAACTTGAAAAGACCACTTTGGAGACAACAAAGTAATAAATAAGCATGAAAATAAACACAACAATTGAACACTAAAAATGGATTATGAGTTATAATGTATCTACTCCATTATATTTCTCAAAATATAAACATACATAACATGAGTTCTTTTGATATGAATAAGTGGATGAGATGGTCTAGTATCTATTCTAATGGATTGAAATGATGATGATATGATGATCAAAATCAGACCTTGGTTTCCCTATTTGTACAGGAAGCAACAAGCTTCAAGTCTATTCACAAAAGTTACATCATTTTTTAACTAAAGCATAATTAACATAACATAGAAACTTTAAAAGAGTTTATTGTTGGATGCACCACAGTCTGTTAATCATCAACAAGCACTCGTGACCACCTAAGATCTATTCAAGGATCAAGCACCATGTTAATATGTCCACAACAACCAAACTCTGACTGCATCCTCATATAGCTCATGCAAGGAACCAATTGACCTTTGACATGTGATCAATTTATTTCTCCTGGGCATAAGTGTTTGCATTCTATAGAGTGTATGTCATTGCATTCTCCAATCCAACAATCCTCCTAAGCTGCTTATGCATTTTCTTGAGTACCTCATCCTCATCATTGATGTCATCAAGGATGCCTGGAAAATATTTTGATATCTCATTTTCAAGTTTCTTGATCCTTCAAATTTGTTTCTTCAAAGAAATCTAGCATGGCCATACATAGTGGTTGGCTGAAGTCATTCAATTCCTGTGTCAAGATATTCTAGAATTTTTCATGTGTATTCATGAGGCTCTGACATTCTTGGAGCAAAGAATTATTATCTCCATCTTTTTCCTTGATATGGGATTCAATTTCCTTCATCCTATCAACTAGATTTCCATGCTTCACGAGGGCCTTGTATGTTCCACTATGAGCACACCAAATACCATCTACATGTTGGAACATATCTTTGAATTTCATACAAATTATCCATGATGCTACTTCAAAAGTAGTAGCCTTCAATTTTCTTTTTAGTTCTTCCTATTCCTTTTGAGCCTTTTCAAATTTATGCTTCCATTGAGCAGTCTTAGACATGGCCTCTAACACTTTTCTTTCATGTTCAATTAAAAGAGAGTAAAGCCTTGGAGAAGCAGACAACCTATCTTTGTAGTTGGTTAATTCTTGTTTCAACCTATCATTTTCCTCTATCAGCCACTGGTTATCTCTTACTAGCTTTTGGATCTGGGCTTTGGTGAATTTGGCTACATTCACATTCAAGTCAGCAGTCTCCAAGGGATCTGTCTCCCCTACTCTTTGCACCAAGAGATGTCCAAAAATTTGATCATGGTCAATAAGAGAAGGCTTCTTGCCTAGGGGGTAAAGAGCCCAAATTTGCAAAGTGGTATTATTAGGATTGTACCCTCACCTTGTATAGACCCTGTCACCTGCTTCATCCATTATTTGCAAAGTTTTATTCTTTCTCTTCAAAAATATGTCAAACATAATGGATGAACTAATATCCCACCCAAGAAAGAGCATAACTCCAGCTTCTTGAAATAATGCTCTTCCTCTCTCAACAGTTGTATTTCTCATTTCCCTATCAACTTCATGTTGAAACTCTTTCAAGGCATAAGCCTCTTTCTCAGGGTCAATGTCCTTTAACCTTTCTCTTATTAGTCTTCCTTTATACTCATATATAAAGGACTTAAATTCAGGGGTCTGCACAAAAGTATCATCTGCAATAAATTCTTAACTTGCACGATGCCTCACATCATTTGATAGCTCATCAGAGGCTTCAAAGGTGATCACACTTCTTTCCAATGCCATCTCATATTGGGGTATAACAGGAGCATTAAACTATGAGACTTCTTCTTCCTCCTTAGTGTTATCTTCTTCAATGGATGAGGAACCAACTGAAAAGCTCACTTCAGTAGTAGGTTGAGGTGATAAGTGATCTAGTGGTGTGATATTTTCTACTTGCCTCCTAGGACTGATGCCCCTTCCTCTTTCAAATTCCAGAAGTGGCGCATCTCTTATCAGTTTTTCTTCATGGAGGATTAATTGTTCAATTATTTTTATGGGATCCTGTACCTCAAGGAAAGCCCCTACGTAGCCTGGGTTATTATTCACCTTCCAAGCCTCAACCATCATAACCCTACTGTAGGCATTCATTCTCATCATGTTTTGTTTTTCTTCACAATTTCTGATGACATCTTCTAAAAGGAAACTATGCTCATACCCTTTCAATTTCTGAGAAATTTTGGCATCACAAATGAAGTGTTTAGGATCAAACTTTTCCCTTTTGTTTCCAACTAGCAAGCCATAATAATCCAGTTTTCCACTAACCAAGTCATAGCTTGAATCAAAGATAATAGTAAAATCACCAAAGCATAAAGTGGAAGGCATGAAAGTCTGCCTCCCATAGCTCTTTAAATGCATGAAAGCTGAAAATGGAAATTGCCTTATGATCTCTAAATAAGCAACTTTGTCTGGCATAGTCTTAGGCAGAAAATAAGGTACAACTTCAAATCCATAAACCCTAATAATAGTACAATCCCCAAACATGTACCAATCCCCCCAATTGTGATTTATCCCTCCTTCATGACCCATATCTTTTGGTCGGAGAAATCTTAAGATCTCTAGGGAGAGGTTGTAGTCACATTTGTGGCCTAGCATCTTGTATAGTGGTTTGAAAAAATATTCCTCAAAATATAGGTAGTGGGACCTCCCACACCTATTGTCCCACACAGATGTCCACATTTGTATAGGCCTTGAATTTCCATCATTATATAAGTCTTTTATTCTTAATTCCTCACCCCATATCCCCATCACCTACCCTTCGTATAATATCATGTGCATGAAAAGAGAATAGTGCTTCAAATTAATGGCTTCACTGTCATTCTTGATGATATTGAGGGCATTATTGATGGCCTCTGATAAATACTTTGCATAAACATAGGGTCAGGCATTATGGCTTTGGATGTTTGTGGCTAAAACCATGGGAGCAATTGTCATGTTCTCAGGAACGTCAATTCCTAGTACTTAACCAGCTGAGTAATAAGTGTATTGAAAGTATTCTTCAAACAAATCCACAGAGAATGGGGGCTTATCTTCACTAGGGAACCTCATAGTTTGGTTACCTGCACCTTTAACCCTATGTAGAGGAAATTTCCACCTCTTGTAACTTGTTTCCATGGTGCGGTATTCCTCTAACAAGTCTTTGATTCATAATTTTGTTTTCAAGGAAGTGTCTAGCTAAAAAATCATGGAAATATAATCTGGCTTTATGACCATGAACTGTGACCCAGCAAGAAAATGAATTGCTCTCATCTTTAGATTGTAATTCTTTTCCAACACCTTGATTAACTCTACGTTCACAAAGACGTTGGGTACTACAAGTTTACCCAAATTCAGATTCCACGGGTTTGACACTGGGCTATGCTAGAATTTCTTCCTATAATGATAAATAAAGAGGTTGTATCCCCTACACGGAGTCCATACATCTCCCATATTTTTCTGTTTATCTACTATTGTCACACAGGATGGGTTAAGTTGTGCTATTCTTCTGGATTTTGGCCCAAACCCAAGACACTAATCGATTGAGTCTTGATTCAATTGCCTAGCTTTAGTTTTATTTCTTTTTTCTTTTTGTTTGCCTGGGGTTTTTTCCATCTCAACCCTAGTCATGCAATGATTTCATCTACTTACTAATAAAATACTTTGAGCTAAGTCTAGACCACTTACTTGGATAAATGCTACAAATTTCCACCCACCTACCGCCGTCCAACTTGGTTCTCCAAATTCTTCAATTACAATTCATAGTGATTTCAACTTCTTTGACGTTGTATTTATCAAATTTTAGGACAATTCATCTAGCCCTGGTTCATAAATGGTACTTGTTCCACCTTTATGATCAAGTTCTTCATTAATAGTGGTAGTCTCATCGATATTTTTCTTAGTCACAACAGTTGGACTAATCATCATTTCATAACTTTCAAAGAGACTTTTAATTAAAATGCTCGTTGCTTCTTTGATATGCTGGTATGGCAGTGTTTTTCCCTTCCCTTCTACTATTTACCGCACTACCACCTTGCTCAAAGCTTCTTGTTGCAAGGTTGTGGTGTATACTGCTCTACCACATATGTTGCTCACCTTCCCAATGGTATAATGGTGTATGCTTCTGACCATTACTTGAACAGTGTCGATGAGACAATCTTATTTGTCTTACCGATATCTCAATGTCTCATCAACATTAGATCTTATGTTCCTATGATGTTGGTTGTTAGTGTCAGTGAGACAAGTTAATGTCTCTTGCCGATATGCCACTATCTCATCGACAATTACTTCATTATATCCAAGAGTTGTGTTTTTCTGAGCACTTGTAGATATACCTTTTCAATGTGACATAAGTGATTCTCTCCTTCATATGTTTGTATCTTGTTGACATTCACTATTTTACATTGTTGATGAGACATATAAATAAGTCTCTTTGACATATGGGTGTCTCATCTACATTTATGATATGTACTTTGTGCTAATGTCAGGGAGACTTTGCAGGGACTCTCATCGACATGGTGTTGTCTTGGAGATATGCTATGAGCAATCATAGGAGTATTTCAAAGGAGGAATACACATTGATGTTGTGATCAAGGGTTGTATTTGGAAGCTCACGTGAGGGATTTTATTAAATTTAAGTTATTATGGCAAAAATTCTATGCATATGGTGGATGTAAGAGATGAGTGAAAATGGAAGTATGAAAAAATAATTAGGATGGAATTTTGGCTACAACACAATCCATGTTTAAAAAAGGATGATTCTTATGGCCTAAAATTTGAAATGCTTCAGTAATATTATTTGTGTTGATACAAATTACCTATTGCAATATCCTTAAATTGTTCAATCTTTGGTATGAATTGTTGGCAGAAAAAATTAGGATTACTTGGATGCTTCTTCCATTCATTTTGTATCAACATATGTTCATGAAGACACAAAATTTAATAGCTCAATCAGGTAGATCTTTTGTGATTTTCAAATGAAGAGTAAGGTACATTTTTATTTCTACTACATTGCATTCATGTGTATAAACAAAATCAGAAGATTACATTACTTGATTGCACTTATGTAGATGCATATAATATAGGAAAGATTGCACAATCCTTTCAAAAATGTAGTCTTTATTGATAATGTAAATGTATGTTGTTCCACACAAGTCGTGGAACTGACTATTTGAATGCATATAATCGAAAAACTATACATTTATAGATACAAAAGAGAAAAATGCACATAAAGAGAAAGGGAACAATGACAAATCCCAGTTGCTTTTTTTTGCATCATCTTCAATCTTCCCGCTTGTCTAAGCCTCCAAGTTGATGTCTTCCTTGTTGCTCCTAGGTTCCCTACATTTGAGTGAGAAGAGTGTTGTTAGAGCAATGAAGGATCACCAATCAAAATATGTGCATACATATATAAACATATAATTTGATTGTCATGTGCATTCAAATAACTTGCATACCATAGATGTCCAGGAAAATAAGAAAGTTATCAAACATATCTATCATATGCTTGGTTTTACCTAACATGTTTTCTCATTGTGCAGGTATAGATAAAATTAGGTTGTTTTGTTTATCTGGTTACAACATGTGGGGTGAAATGTGGCTCCCACAAGGGTTGAGCCCAACCTTCTTCCCTATTGTTTCATTTGAGAAGGATAATCACAAGTAAACCATCCATGAAGCATTAAAGATCAATCTTTGCAAGGATAGTGGAGTATGTTGGTAAGGGGTAATCTCCTTATTGATAAAGATTTATCCTTATTAATAAAAAAATTTCACTATCAACATAGCCATGATTCTGACAAAACTGATCATCAAGGATTCCAAGATAGTTTTCATTAATAGTCTGGTTAAAAGTAAGCAGCCCCAAGCATCATAATAGTCATAAGAATTGAACATGAGGGGCAGTCATGTAGATTAAAAGCCTACATAATAATCATCACTTGCAAAGACAGAGACAACATGTTTCCACATAACAAATTAAATCGAATGCATGAAAGGTACAATGATGAAGTCCATAATAGTGGATGTTGCTTAAGAGGGATTGAAGGACAACATTTTGTATCACGGAGAACAAGGCAACCTCAAACTCTATTGTACTTGAGTATGACAGTACCTGAGCTTTTGGTGTTTCTCGATGGAACCTATAGTAGAAAAGTGTAGTCTCCATCTGAAGGAACCATCTTTGGAGCTCTTCCCTGAAATGAGGTTTGAAAACATTAGAAGAAAAGAAATACCATAATTCTAAAGTAACAATTTGTATCAAGACAAATTTCAGAAAGTATAATTAAAAAGAAAAATCCTTACAATTGGACCTCGAATTGGACCAAACATATTTATGATTTTATCTTTAGAATGTAGGAAATTTCTCTGTCAGAGCTTCATGACCTGAAATTGGATCTCCAATTGGACCAATAAAATTTATGATTTTATCTTTAGAATATAGGAACTTTCTTTGTTCGATATTCAAGACCTCAAATTAGATCAGAAGCTGGATAAGTAGATTTATGATTTTATCTTTAGAATGTACAAACTTTCTCTATCAGATATTAAATATGTAAGGTTGGATCAAAAACTAGATAAGCAGATTTATGATTTTATCTTTAGAATGTAGGAACTTCCTTTGTCGGATATTTGGAAATTCCTACACACAAGTTCTGCTTTGGAGCAAAAAAACCCGAAAGTGTTTCACACCGGATCAAGATACAATCCAACCTGGTTATGACACCGATAGCGATCCAATTTTTCCTGAACCATCCATACCCAAACATTGCATCACAATCTATTCTTCCTGCACATAAAAATGCCACATATTAACCCCTTCTAAATAAAACTCAAAATACCATGAAACAATGAGTCTCCTATATTAGTAAGTAAGTAGGCAGTCTATAGGGCATAGTTTGATTTTATACAAGGATGCTCATGAAAGGAATCTTCAAGTGACAGTGAGTGTGTTGTTTGAGATTGTAGCTAATGGTGCAATATCCAGTCTTAAAATCAGTTAGCAAAGCAGTAAATGTGCAAGAAAAATAAATTGTACAGAACAAACAATTCACAATGTTATCTTGCATAATGCCTTAATTTTGAAGAAAAAAATCTCATTGTATCTTGATGAAAGTAGTGACCTTAATGGTCAATCACTAGAAACCATGATTTTAAAACATGTTATTGTGCTTATGGAGGCAACATTTTAAGCAAGGCGGTGAGTGGTGGTTTGGAACAATGGCAGGTATGAAGGACTTGCTTTATATGCATCATATTATCTAATCACATGATAATACATCATTTATTTGTTTTTTTAAATCAAAAGAAATTATTCTAAACCCTATATAGGACACATTGATACTTCAAAAGCATCTAATTTATTTATTTTTATTAAAAGAAGTCATTCTAAACCCTATATAGGATACATTGATACTTCAAAAGCATCTGAAGGAATTTGAGATTAAGCAAACATATGTCAATTAAATACCTGGATTACAAATAGTAGCGCGAACATTGTAACCCTTGTTGATCAGAGCAGGAATGAGATAAACAGCAATGAATCCTATGCCTTCTTACCATTTCTTTGTCATTCTTTACTGAAACACTTCTCCATTTTGGTGGGCTACGCCTGAAAATAAGGTTTCAACAAAGGTTTTATTGTATGTTTATTAAAATGAAAACTCCATTCTGGCGAGCTATGCCTGAAAATAAGATTTTGACGAAATTTTTAGAGTATGTTTATTAGAGTTTTAGAGTATTTTGGGGGGCTATATTCTTGATTCCTTAAATAATTTATTTGAATGGATTGTGACTGACGTGATTTGCTGCATTTAGTGCTATAAATTGTAATGATGCCACGATTACTGTACTACTGTCATCTCTTATTATACCCATTGTGATATGGCAGAGTTTTTCCCTTCCCTTCTGCTGTTTACCAAACTACCACCTTGCTCAAGGCTTCTTGTTGTCTGGTTGTGATGTATACCTCTCTACTGCATATGTTGCTCACCTTCCCAGTGGTATAGCGATGTATGCTTTTGATCATTACTTGAAGAGTGTCAATGAGACAATCTTATTTTGTCTTATTGATATCTCAATGTCTCATTGACACTACTTCGTTATATCCAAGAGTTGTGTTTCGCCGAGCACTTGTAGATATAGCTTGTCGATGTGACGTAAGTGATTCTCTCCTTGATATGCCTGTATCTTGTTGACATTTCATTGTTTTACATCGTCGATGAGACATATAAATAAGTCTCTTTGACATAGGGGTGTCTAAACCGATGCTAAACCCAAAGCTAAACTCGAAGCTAAAGTGGGAGCTACAAGTGGTGTTAAACTCAAAGCTAAACTCAGAGCCAAAGGTGGCAATAATTGTGGTGCCACACTCAAAGCTAATATCGGTGCTAAAGATGACACTAATTTTAGCACCAATGAGCACCAACTTGTCCTGATTGGCACAAATAAACGCCAAAAATAGTGCCATCCCGATAAATGGTGCCGACGTTTTCAAAAAATTGGCAAAAAATACATTAAAAAAATGGGTGGAAGCAAAAAATGGAGCAAATCACAGGGATTTTTTGTAGTGTGATGGTCCTCTTTACATAGTCTGTCGAATCTATGACAAGCCCACTAATGGGATATTAATAGATCTCATTTGTGGAGAGAATGTGATCACTGGAGAATTCTTACTTGTGTGTGAACTCTATCAAGAAATATATGATAAATCAAGAGCATGGATCAAGATGCATAACGGTTTCATTTACCCTACGATAGGATCGATCACCCCTCCTTTACAAATAGGACTGAAAGAATTAGATGTCTCATTCTCCATCATTTCATAGTCAGATCAATTTCATGTGAAGCTAGGCTATCCATGGCTTCGCTCCATGAAAGTCAACCCTTCGGTTGTATATAAATGCTTAAAGTTTCCCTTTGACAATGAAATTTTCACCATGCATCATAGTGGCTTTAATCCTTTATCTTCCCAAGGAAACATTTCATTAGATTTCTTTTAGCCCAAGCCTATGGAACCTATTAAACCTTGTGAGGACTTCTTTTTCAAATCTTACCAAAAGTTCAAGGTGAAATGCATAGCAAAACTATCCCTTCAAAACATGCCTCTACCCACGACCAAGCCTACCATCATTGATGAAACCATGATTGAACCAAAAGATATGCCAAACAACCAAGACCAACCTAAGAAAAAACCTTTGCCTACTTCTTATAAAATACCAAGAGATAACGAAAACAACCCCATCACGCCTCCTAGAATAAAACAAGTCTACAAAGTTAAAAAGAAAGAGGTTGAACAACCTCCCCTGGTTTCTTCTGTTCCTCCCCTTAGCGAAGAAAAGAAACCTATGGTTGATCAATCCACTCCTACACAAACACAACTTGAAATTCATACTAATAGAAACAAAGGTGCTAGAGAGAGCAGGCATAGATGTCGTGCCCTTGCTCAAAAGTTAAATGATGAAATAAACAAAGAAAATAAAGATCCAAAGTTGACTGAAGCAAGGCACAATGACTCTATATCCTTCCCGCAACATCAACAAGAACCTTCCATGGACATTATCCTTCGACCTCCTATTGTGATAAACTTGGATGACGATGATGAAGTTGCTAAGATTGATGAACAAATGCATAATGAATTGAACACATTGTTTTCCTCTTTTATGAGCTTAAACGATAATTCTCCTAAGAAGAGCGTTGAACTTGGTAATGATCCTAGTTCGACACTTGATATTGTCCCTTTGGATAGTTTCCCATCATCACTATACAATGAACATGATTGGAATACAGACGACCTGCTTTAGGTTGACTCGCATGTGCCTTACTAGTCTTTTGTATTATTTTCTCTTTCATGCTTTTTTCCATGTGCGTATTGTGATCCCCTGTGATGTTCTATTTGGTGTATCCTTCTCTCTTTGTGACATTCCTCTATTTGTAACTTCATTCTTCTCTATGTCATAAATCCTTTATCTTTTTCATTTGTCTTGTGTTTTCCTTTTGGGGATTATGCAAGGCATTAAGACATTCATGTCTCTTCCATGTTGACCCAAAATCTTTTCCTTTCATCTTTTTATTTGTCTTGTGTTTTCATTTTGGGGATGATGCAAGGCATCGAAACATTCATGTCTCTTCCATGTTGACCCAAAATAATTTTCCTTTATTTCCACTCTCTTTATGTCATTCTTCCAGTTCTATGAGTATTTGGGGAATGATGACAGTTCTGAGCTCTCTAAAAACATTGTAGCAAGAACATACTAACCCCAAATCCATAGATCCCTTATGTGTGTTTGGAGTTTCATTTTGGGGGCAACCCCTTCCTTTTTCATGACATATCTTTATTTGGAAACATATGACTTGGCATAGGGCTTTCCAAAAAATCTCTCATGTCTTCTTTATTGTTAGTATCTATCATTTTCTACTTTAAAGTAATTGTTCACAACATGGTGTTTAGCAATTTCTTTAAAGTGGGGGCATACATTGACATTATTCTTTTGCATTTTTCTTTTTCATGTTTCATGTTTCATGTTGTAGTCTTCTTGCTTCATGTGATGCATTTTTCACTTTGTGGTGACATTGGGTGTGATGTCCCTCAAGAGTGTGATCTCTCTTAGCATATTATATTCTAGTGGCTTGATGTAACACACTGCATCCCCTAAGATGTGAATTTTTAATTCTTGATGTGATAGGTTGGTCCTCTCTTGGAGACATTAGACACAATGTTCCCTAAGTTAAAGACCTTCATGGATTAAGCAAGACTCCTTTGAACGTTCCCTATTTTGCATTTACAATTTTGGTTATATGGCCACCTTCCATAGCACACTTTGCATTCCTTTGGAACCATCTTGTTTTTTCATGAGTTCCAAGCATACAAAGATTTTCTTGCCTCATGAAGCTTGAAGTTCATGATTGTGTGGTGCCTTATCAAAGTTATCATGAGGTATAACTTTGGTATGATTTGATGGGAAGCCGATCTGAGGCATGAATTTCCCTTAGCCACTTGTGTGTGTGTGAGCGCATATCGATCGTGTGTGTATGTGTCTCACTCTCTTGGATTTCTCACCCACTGGACAGCCTGAAGTTATGTTGCCTTAGAGTGAGCATGCATTTTTTGGACAAACAACCTAGATCTGATCCACATCATGTTGGAAAAATAGTCAAAGCTTGATCCACCCTATTTTGTTTTATTTTTTCCTCTCTCTTTGTCTTTGGTAGTGTATGCTTGCATATTTTTGTTACTCTTTATATCATTTTCATGTCTATTCTTTTTTTCCTATGTTGTTTTGTCATAGGACCTTGGTCCTGGGGGTTTGCGCAAATCCCTTGATCATAGTTGTCCTATGTTACTAGCATTGGTGTATTAGGACTCCTCTTGATGTGTGTTGGTGTACTTTAGTGTGAGTTGGAAGCAAGTTACTCCTCTCACTAAAGTGGGCGCTAGATGTAATAACGAAAAAAGAACTCCCTAGCATGGCCTTGATTTAGTGTCGTAATATGCCTAACATATTCACATTAGGTCTTGCGCCCTTGTGAACTAAATAAGCTTATTAGTGCCTTATTTAAAGTGTTGTAAAGTGTTGTTGTATAACTGAAAATATGTTATACTTCTGTGAATCCTTGCATGCAAGGATACTCAATAATGAGTCCTTGCAAATCAATTCACAGCTCTCTATCCGAGAAGAGCAGAGATTGATGTTGTGGCCCTCAGATTAACCCTGTTACCCCTGCAAATACAATCTCGGAACGAGAGATTCAAAGAGGAGAAGCAAGAATGCCAATCTCCATGAATCCTGTTCTTGCAATGCAACAATGAAAACTAATCTAAATGACTGTAAAATGTAATAAACCAAACTAATTTATTGAAATGAAACTTAATCTACATGCAATGCCATAAATGAATTATTTTGCAAATTAATTTACTATGAAGATTAAGCTAAAATGCAATATTAAACTATATGCTCTAAAAATAAGATGCTTATATAATCAAACTAATGTAATCTCAAATGATAAAATTCAAATTTGCAGCATAAGTCTGATGTAAAAATTCGTGATTCTTTCTTTTTTTTTTTTGAAATGAGAATGAGAGGGCTCATTTTATAGGAAAAAGTAGAATTGAAGGCAAATTCAGAAACAATGTGGGATAAATAGAAAAATAGAAACAAATCTTGATTGGAATTCTTTTTTTAGTTTATTTCCCTTTTAACTGATTTGTTTCCCTTTTTTTTTTCATCACAGGATATTCTTGAGAGGATATTTCATTTATTTTATTTAATTTAAGATGATAATATCTTTTAATAAAATAAAATAAGATTATGTAATTTAGAAATGAATATTAATAAAATAAAATAAAATTATTTAATTAAAAATAGATTTAATAAATAACATCATTTATTTAAAGTAATATTAACTTCAATTAAATAACATTATTTTATTTATTAAAGGGATTTATTTCTTTGATTAAATAAAATTAATGAAAGCACATTCAAACCTTAGGGAAAATTGAAACATTTGAAATAGTTATGAATTGATTAAGAAATTTGATTTGAAAAAATCGACAATCATTGATTCGAGAAAGTTGATGTTGACAAATTAAATAAATGGGGCCCAAAGTCTAGGTGACCATTTTAGGTTGCATACATTTGCCCTCTTTGACTAATGTGAAGTCGACTTCGGATCACATGCAGTCAAGAATGAAGTTACAATGTGAGACGATTTGGGATCACAAAACAACTTCGAGATGTGAGTCGACTCGGGATCACATCCGACAAACATAAACAAAAGGCCTTTGAACATGAGGTCGATTCAGGATCATATCCAAAGTGAGAGATAAGAATCTCAAGCAAGGTTGCCCCAAGAGAAGCAATTGATAAATTGATAAAGCTGAATCAAGGATTGAAGTTTGATAGGTACTGCCCCCTCGTGATCGAAATCGAAATGAGATAGAGGAGAAATAATAAATTGAAAAATTTGATCAAATCAAACAAAAGATAAGGTTCTTGATGTAAGATGAAAAATATAAGAATCACAGAACCCGGGTAGATCAGCAAGAAAATTATGCCCTAAGGTTGAATTAGAAGAAAAGAAGTGGGGTGAAATCGAATGGAAGATAGAAGTTTGGAAGAAATGGAAAGAAATGGAGAGAAGGAAGAGAATCTTCTTCAATAAAGAGGATGCATCAAAATCAATCAACTATTTAAGACAGGGAGTTTCGATTGAGATCACGAAAGAAGATAAGGAAATGAAGAACGTGATCACAGTTGATGAAAAATCCACAAGAAAGATGAAGGAAACCCTCTCAAACCCATAATACGCCTAAAAGTGCAAATTAACATGAAGTCTAAATAATGCAAGCTATATGAAAATGCAAAGGTGTACTTGCAATAGGGTAACATAGGTTTTTGTGTGTTCATCATTCATTAGAGAATGTAAGAGAACTTATTTTCATCATTGGGCCATTATTACCGAACATCGGACAATCACACAATCATCACTAGTCACAAACGCAACTATGAAGATATGAATGTGATTTATATCAGCGTGGAATGTGGAAAGATTCTAACATGAGCATCAAAGACATGAAGGTCAAGATGACTACAATGTTAGCTTACCCAATTTAATGTAGCAAAACCATGCTCGCATCAAGACATAAACGCCAAGATTACCATGAGAATGGTTGTGCAAAAACATTCAAGGATGATGCCATAAATCTCTTAAGTGTGTCAAGTAGACAACAAGAGATACTGAAGAGGTTCAAGACAACACCCATAAGTAGAAAACAAATAAAAACATGCCCCATGCCCCAAGTCCTCTAGCTATGCATCACGGAGAGACTTATTAGACAAGGACACTCAATGAAAATCAATATCAGTCAACACACAAAGAAAAGATCATGGCATATCTCGAGCATTAAGTGTTGCAATTAAAAATTTTTAAGTGTGTAAACTGATACTGAGTTCCAAGGATAAGGATCGAATGCTTGCAAGTAGGTAAGATCACATGACTGAACTGGATAAGTGTTGAAAAACACACGATGTCAGGGGTTGTGTTGAAAAACACAGTTGGGTTAGTGTTGAAAAACACCGTTTGCGAGGTGTCCTAAAGACAAGCATATCCAAGAGACCAAAGCTAACACAGTGATGCCCCTAGACAAAGACAAAGACCAATTCCAAACCAAGGCAATAAGGACAAGGCATGATGGAGAAAGGCTAAGTGTCGAGGATGCATGCTAATAAATAGGGATAAAGGCCTCCAAGTAGCGCTTTCATTTCCAGTTTCACCACTGGAAGAATTTTTTTAGGACTTTTTAATATATTTTTTATATTTTTTTGTATTTTTACTACCAAAGGCTTTTGTTTCGGTTCTCACCAAAGGCATTTTTTTTTTGCTTTTGTATTTTCATTTTATATTTTTTATTTTTTCAACATCATATTTGAATTTTTTTTGGATTTTTGACAATATAATCAATTTTTTTTTTGTAATTTGTTATCATATCAATTTTTTTGGAACTTTTTTCGGGGTCATAATTATATACAAAGGATGCCCCCAGACATAATGGGCATCAAGGATAGAACTTCTTCAGGTGCAAAACATTGATAGGCTTAGGGAGCTGCTCCCCCTCTTCAGTAGATAGTAGATAGGCACCTGTGCCAAAAGCTGTTGTGATGATGTAGGGTCCAAGCCAATTAGGTTCGAATTTGCCCTTCTGTTCTCGATTCTGTTGGTTCTTAGGATTCTCTCGCAGGACAAGATCTCCTACTTGGAATTCTCTAGGGCGAACCTTTTTGTTGAAGGCTTTGGACATCCTCTTTTGATAGACCCTCATATAGTCAAATGATGCTTTACGCTTCTCATCAAGAAGTTCTAATTCTTGCAATCTCATGGCGCGATAGTCTTCATCTGTCACTAGACCTTTGAGAGAGACCCGAAGTGATGGAATCTCAACCTCTAAAGGTAACACTGCTTCAGCGCCGTATGTGAGGGCAAAAGGAGTAGCCCGGTTAGATACAGATACTCGTTCTATAGAAACACGAGGGCCGGATTATCTGTAGAGGTGCCGAGTCTCTGCCATTCTTATGAGCATTACAGTGCAAAATCTTGAAATGGTTTGTTTTAACCTCTGCGACCACTTGTGGGAAGTAAATGGAGAGGACCAATGTTGCTTTTATCTTGAATCTTTTGGCGGGGATTCTTTAAGGTCCTTGTTTTTGGTGACCTCCATTCGATGATGATCTGGGGTAGCACTCATATCGTGAGATGATATGGTTTAAAATAATAAAAGACACTATCTTGCCTGAGGCAATAGAAAGTGGAACAACCTCTACCCATTTTGTAAAGTAGTCAGTAGTAGTGATAATGAACTTATGCCCACCTGATGAGTTAGGATGAATCTGCCCAACAAGATCAAAGGCCCATCGCTGAAATGGCCAGTGAGATATAGAAGGAATTAGCTCCCTACCTGGAGCATGTATCAGGTGTCCATGTTTTGACATTTTTCAAGACTTAGCAAATGCTACTGCATCTATCTGCATCGTAGGCCAATAGTACCCTGCTCTAAGCAACCTTCTAGCCATGGAAAGACCATTAGAATGTCCTCCACATATGCCCTCGTGGATGTCAACTAGCGCTTGATCAGATTCCTCCTTTTCTAAGCACCTAAGAAGTGTTCCATCTAGACCCCTCCTATACAAATCACCAAAGATGAGGGAATGGCGAGAGGCGTTGCGGATAAGGTTTCTTCTTTCGGATCGGTTAAATGTATCGGGGATGATGCCATCACGAAGATATGAGTAAATAGCACCATAGCGGGAGGATTCATGATTGACAAGGGTACAAATGATATGGCTTTCAGGTGAGTCAAATATGGGATATCGTAGCTCTTCCACCAGGAATTCATATCTGGACTCATGTTCCTCTAACTGAAGAAGTGAAGCAAGGGTGGCCATAGCATCAGCTGCTTTGTTCTCAGCCCTAGGGATTTGTTGAAAGGTGACAAAAGTAAAATACCGTCTTAATGAATCAACCATTTTTTGTAAGGTACCAACTTGTCATCTTTTGTTTGGTATTGTTCATTGACTTGGTTGATGATCAGCTGAGAATCCCCATAGATATGTAGTTCTGTGATATTCCACTCTATAGCCATTTTTAGTCCATTTGTCAAAGCCTCATACTCAGCTATGTTGTTTGTGCATGGAAAGAGTAACTTGTAAGATTTAGGAATAGTATACCCATGAGGAGAAACAAACAACACACCAGCTCCAGAACCATTTTGCATGCATGAACCATCAAAGAATAGTTTCCAGGATCTTTCAGTCATGTACATAAGATGCTCATCTGGAAAGTTGACTTGAATGGGCATATTATCTTGAATAGGAAAATTAGCCAGTTGATCTGCAATAGCTTGGCCTTTGATTGCTGTGCGCTCAATATACTCTATGTTAAATTCAGAAAGAATCATCATCCATTTAGCAAGTCTGCCCGTGAGAGCAGCTTTACCGAGCAAGTATTTGAGAGGATCAATTTTTGATATGAGGTGTATGGTGTGTGTGAGCATATAGTGTCGCAATTTTTGAGAAGCAAACACTACTGCAAGGCAAGCTTTTTCAATACTAGTATAATTAACCTCATAAGAAACAAGAGTGCGACTAATATAATATATGGCCATTTCTTTCCTTGTTCATCCTAATTGAGCCAACAATGCCCCCAGTGAAGATTCAGTAGCTGAGACATATAAAATGAGAGGTTTTCCTGGAATGGGAGGCATTAAAATGGGAGGATTTGCCAAGTATTCTTTAATTTGATCCATGCTCTTTTGGAAATCCTCATTCCAGACACATTGAACACCTTTATGCAAATTTTTGTTGAAAGGTTGTGCTCTATCTGCCAATTGTGAAATGAACCTCCTTATGGATTGAAGGCGCCCTTGAAGACTCCTCATTTGGCTAACATTTTTGGGAGGTGGCATGTTTATAATGGCTTGAACCTTTTCAGGGTCCACTTCTATTCCTTTAGCTGAAATGATGAATCCCAATAATTTTCCAGAAGTAACACCAAATGCACACTTTTTTGGGTTTAATCTTAGTTGAAATTGTTCCATGCGATCTAGAATCACTTCTAAATCAGCCAAATGTGTTCCTCTTCTCTTAGACTTAGCCAGGGTGTCATCCACATAATCTTCCATATTCTTATGCATCATGTCATGGAAGATGGTTGTCATAACTCTTTGGTAAGTAGCTCCTGCATTTTTCAATCCAAAGGGCATGACATTCCAACAATAAGTACCCCAGGCACATGTGAATCACGGTCACTGTTTGATCCTCGGGGAGCTATCTTGATCCGATTATACCCGGAAAAACCATCCATCAAAGAATAGATCCTCATATCGGCCGTCTGTATTCCACTATCATGTCTATGTGTTAGGAAGTGAAATCATCCTTGAGGCATGCTTTCTGTTGAATCTCTAAATGCGTCTGCCGGTCGAATGGTTTTATCGGGTTTAGAAATAGGTACAATGTTGGAAATCCAGTCAACATAGTCTATGGCTCTAATGAATCCTGCACCAAGGAGTTTTTCTAATTCAGCTTTCACTAAAAGAGCTATATGAGGGTGCATTTTTCTCAACTTCTGTTTGACTGGTTTCACACCTGGAGCTATGGATAAATGATGCATAATGAGATTAGTGTCCAACCCTGGCATGTCTGAGTATGTCCATGCAAAGTTAATTTTCTTCTTTTGGAGGAACTCGGTATAGGCTTTCTTTTCTTCAGGTGATAAAGATTTAGCCAAGTGTACAATTTTTTGAACTTCCTCTGTGCCCAAATTAACAGCTTCCGTAGGTTCAACCAATACTGATGATCTATCCTGGAAATAGCTTGGGAGACCATCAAGTACCTCATCCGTAGGTGCCTCTGGGAGGTTTTCACCTTTGGATACGTCTTTTATTTTTACTTTTTTTGGTTCTGACACCGCCACATAGTGGTTTTCACCATCAGAACTCTTATTCTTTTTTCACTTTCTTTTTATCTTGTGACTAGGTGCTTGATGTCGAGGTTCACGTCATCGCGGTAGCCGGTTCCTTCCAGTGGAAAGACTCACGAGTTCAATGGCATTTAGATAGCAGGTGATCTCATAGTCATTGTGAAATGTCAAGAGTTGAGGCTCTTGGTAACGTTGAGACCAATCAATAAGGTTGGGGTGAACAAGGGGTAGGTTAATGACCGGTTCAAGATTAAGGATATAGGTGGTGTCATCTCTGGTGACTGTAGAATTGGAATCTGTCAAGTTTTCCTCTAAAGTGTCTAAATTAGAATTTATCCTAGCAAGCGAAGAATCGTCTACTAATGCGACATGTGGGTTCCAATCTTCTAATCTAACACATGACTCGTCAGTTACATCAGGTTGAGAACTATAAGCATGGACAGCGTCCATATCCAAGTCAACTGTTGCATCTGAGAGTGAATCCCATTCAAACTCATGAGAGTCTATTTCTGAATTATTGTTGGAGCCTCGTGATGTAGAAGCCTCAAGATTTGGAAGAGGCTCCTCTCCTCTAGCAATTTGCTCAATCACAAAATTATCTGAATTATCACCATCCATTGCAGCTGGGATAGAGACATTATCCATAGTCAATCTTGCATTCATACAGTCACTATCTATTGCAAATGAGATAGGAGGACTATCAATTATTAAATCTCTTGAATCTTCCCAAAGGAGATTTGTTGAAGGTATCCAATCATCTGTTATGTCTTGTTGATTGGTCAAATCTGGTACATATTCTGTGTCATCTTTACTATCCCGCCTATCAGAAATGGGGACAGTGCATTTATTGTTGTTCATAAAGCCTAGGCCAACCGGTTTCTTAGACTTACATGCAAAAAGATCATGATTGAGTGGTTCGGCTCTAGCATCTAACCTGTGACTAAGAGGGCCATATCCTGGATAACCCATCTTCTTGAAAAAAGTATATCCTCTCCCATAGGACTTAGGAGAGGGGGAGAAATTTTCATTGTGCTGGTATTTCTCCTCTTTGTATATCCAATCTCGAACAGCTACTTCCTCTTTTTCATCATGTATTGGTACTGAGGATTCAACAAACTTGTCAAATATTGTCATTGCTGAAGATGATGGTTTCATCTCCTGTGAAGGCTTTCCATATGTCCTAGGGGAAACAGGAATCTTTGCAAAAGAGTCAGTTGATACCCCCATCGCAAGGTCCTCGCGACTTAAATTTGTTTATTGATACGCTAAAGTTGTTTCATAATCCTACGCTGCTTTCGGTTAAGAGGGACATGAACGATGGGCTGAGATTGAGTTAATTGATAAGATTGTTATCCCACGGTATGCAAATTTTTATTCCATTGTGGGAACTTAACCTGCGGTGGTAAGGTGAATGACACTTGCACGCATATCGAATCCATGGTCCACCGATGGAAATGTTGTAACCACAAGGGGTCAGGTATCAACAATTTAGGCTCAAGATATCTTTTCAAGTGAATGCCAATCGGCCAGGAGATGACCAATCCCTTAGAACTTCGTTCTGCCTCATCATAGGCCTTTATGGTGATCTTCTTTCTAGTGTCGATCACTTGCTCTGAATAGCCCAAAGTTTTTAACAAATTCAAAGTACAGATATTTAACCCGGCACCCCCATCAATCAACACGCGCCTGACACGGGTTTTATGAATCATGACTTCAATGTGAAGGGCAAGATTGTGTGGATGGCTTAGGGATTTGTCATCATCTTCAGAGAAAGAAAGGTAATGTGGGCTAGTAATGTGATTCACCATGCCTTGGAATTGGTCTATATCAATGTTGTTGGGGACATTTGATGTGCGCAAAGCGTCCTCAAGGATCTGCTTATGCCTAGGGGACAACTCTAGAAGCTCTAAGATTGGGATATGTGCTGGAGTTTTCTGTAACTGATCTACAAGATTGTAGTTTGGTTTGAGAGCAGTGGCGGACTTTATAGTGACATTCTTGGATGCCACTTGCTTGGATTTGTTGGATGGACTGAACTAGGCCCTCTGAGAATAATAGGGGCTTGACTCCTGGTAACAGCATTAAGGGCTTGGGAAGATAACCTAGAATGAGGACCTCTCAGCACCACAACAGGTTGGTTGTCAAAAATAGGGTGAGAGTCATAACCATGTGGGTCTTTACTCCTTATCATATTAACACTTGGCTCCACAACTTCAAGCATGTTTATCACATTTTCTGCCGTTGTATAGGTGTAGTTGATTGCAGCTTTGCCATTCTGTGATTTAGAGGTTTCCCCCTTGTCGTAATTAGGCAAAGGTTCCTTAAAAGCCTTATGATCAGCATTGGTATTTAGGCCATCAACTTGAAGCTTTCCACTTTCTATAAAATCTTGGACGATATGTTTTAATTTCCAACAGTTTTCAACAGTATGGCCGAGGCCATTATGAAATTTACAGAATGCCTTGTCATCCCACCAATGTGGCTTAGGATCTGGAATGTGAAATTTTGCAGGATCCTGAGGATGTGCCAAGTTGTTAGCAATGAGAGTTTTGAGAATATCCTCATATGTGTCACCCAATTTGGTAAATTGCCGCTTCTGGGTTTTGGGCCTTTCCTGATATCTTGGTTTACTTTCTTGTTGTGGAGGTGCATTAAGCTTCATTGCTTGCACAGCCTTAGTCAAATTAAGAACACTTTGATCTCTTGATTGGGAAGAATCCACAGCTCCATCATTGACAATTTGTTTGTTTTTGTTCCAATTGTTGTTCTTCCCTTTATCCCTATTGTTGTGTTGACCATTGTTGGTATTATTGTTATGTCTGGTCAAAATGCCTTGTTCTTTTAGAACATCCTCAATGCGGCATGCAGTTTCAATCATGGTATCAAAGGAAGTGAAGACTATCTTTTTGATCTCATATCTCATTTCAGGCACCAAATTACTAACAATTATGTCAATCTTTTCATCCTCATGGATAGATCCTAGGATCTGAGAGAGCATTGTCTCCTCCACCTTTGCAAGAAGGTAACAAAGGGTTCCCCCACGATTTTGTTCAAGTTGCATAGGTCAACATAGTAACGGATGCCCAGCCAGATTATATCAGTGTTGACGAATCTGTGAACAAGTTCCTCACAAAAGTCTTGGCACGGAGGAGTGATATTGATGGCTCATTCCATTGTCCTTTAAGACTCCCAGGGAACAACCTCATCAAATAGGAGTCATCCTGATGGAATTCAAAGCTCATAGTATAGAACTGACGCACATGGTCATGTGGATCGCCACTGCCGTCATATTTATCGTATTGTGGGAATTCCGCCCTCTTTGGAAAATATTTCATACTCACACTCTTGTCGAATGGATTAGGACAAATTGAGTCTAGTGAGAATGAGCTCTTAGGTTGCATCATTTTCTCCATCATTTGCTTCATTTGGTAGTTTAACTTCTGCCAGAGGGATTTTGCTTTTTGGCATTTTGTTGTCCACATCAAATTATAAGGGACTACGGCACCCTTGTTACGTTAAACTTTCCAAAGAACTTATCTTTGTTTTGTTTATTATCTCTCCATCTTTATTTGGAAGAATGAGCTCTTGTTAATGATAGGTATGAAGTCTTGAGTATCCAAAATCAATATGTGACACCACCTGCATATTTAGGAACCGGGATGTACATGTTGGGAGTGTGGTCTTGAATTCCCCGGGAGGGTTTTCCTACTGGGTGAAACATCTTGAGGCCCTTCTTCCTCTAGGACTAGGAGATCTAGAAGAGGTCCTTGACCACCTACTTCTTGGTGTTTTGGAAGGGGTGGAGGGAGGAGAATTATGTCCACTGTTAGCACCCCTTGTATTGTATTGTTTGTTTAATTGGTGGGCTAACTGCCTATCTTGCTCCTCTTGAGCGAGTTTCCTTTGTACTTCCAATAAAGCTTTGCTCTCTTCCTCAAGTTGTCTAAACTTTTCTTGCTTTGCAACTTGTTCATCTAGAAAGGCTTTCTTTTCGCTTTCAATTCTTTTGAGCCTATCACTTGTGAACCTTGAGGTATGTTGAAGTGGTGAGCTTGGTCTAGACTATTTGAACAAGTCATTGGTATACGTTGTATTGACATGAGCATCACGAGGTTCATTGTCTTGGTCTTCGTGTTGTGACCATTGTTCTTGGTGAGCTCGTCTCTTATACCTTTCATCCCATTGATGGGCATCCAAATATCTTGTATTAATGAGGGGTGAACCAGGTTGATCATCATGAGAAGAATTTCCAAATATCATGTTGTTTATGTGTTGTTCATAGATATCATCAAGATTTTGATCCATGGCTTTCCTCTCAAATTGGAATTGTGGTATAACTCATATCCATGCCTGAGTGGGAAGGTCTTTGAGGGTACTCAAGTCACTAAAATGGCTCTTCCCCGGGTCCAAAATAGGTTCAGGCTGACTCTAATTTATTTGAAGGTCAAATATTGGTTCTTTCACTTTCTCTTTTGTGAGTACACGGTAGGGGTAGTTGGTTTAAAAGAAGACTATCACGAATTAAAACATGACTCGCGGTATCATCTTGTTGTGACATTAGAAAGGGAAGTTGAGTAAAACAGAACCAATTCTAAGAAAACGATCAATACCAGACTAGGATAGTAAAAGTTTTCTCTTGTCCGAGAGAGATGGTGAAATAGAACTGTTGCAAATAGGTGCAAACCAACACTGCGACAGAGGTGCTCAATTCTTGGGTGAACACCCTAGCACATATGGATCAGGAGGATGACTTACACAAAGTGTAATGAGTTTGAATTGTATGAAAATGGGTGGACAAGGAGACTACTAGCACTCTCCAAGTGTGTTATCAAAGAGTCTAAAAAATTATCTATTTGACAGGAACAATTCCTAATTTTCCAATCTTAAGCAAAATCGCTTATGAGATCAAGGATCACTAATTCAAAAGGTCAACACATAAACCCTAAATACAGAACAGGTCTCTAAAACTGGGACAAGTCACTTAATCGAAGAACTCAGTATTTCAGTTTGTTGTTTGTTTGCAAAGATTAAGCAAGTATATCCACAGATTTTGATCAAGCACATAGGTTTCAATCAGACAAGTTGTGATACAAAAAGTAGTCAATAACAGATCTATCAAGTACAAAGCAACTTGATAGTATCGGGGGAGTCTTGTTTGAAGATGTTTGGACAATATTTAAGACTCAAAAACAAACACATAGCTATCCCTACCAAAGAAAATGGTGAGAAGTCAAAACCTTTGCCCCATTGCTTATCTTCCTCACAGTAGTGTCCACCTAAGAGGCCCGGAGTGTTTTGGTGTTTCCAAGACTCAAGTGTACTTTTCAAAGGTTATAGCGAGGGCGATGTGTGCTTATACTCAAGCGTCCGGTGCCATGCCTATGATGGGAATCTGTGTATGATCAACATACAGAGAGATTCTTCCCCCTCCTTGCGCAAAGATTATGACTCCTTTAGGAGGTGAACCGGGTAGGCAACTAACTAAGAGGTTTTTACTTGGCTTCCGTTCACAATAACCTTCGGTGCCTCTGATACAGAGCTTGGGCCTCGCAGCCACACCAACACCTGAAAATCACACACCTTAAGCGGAGACTCGGGCGGCGCCCCTTCAGTTACTAACCGACTTTTCCGATGCGTCAAAGTCATGAAAAGAAATTTTTTCTCGGTCTTGGGAATGCCCAGACTCAACAAGGCGTTCTTTATTATAGTGAGGTGGAATCACCGGTGATAGGTGTGTACTCACTTGGGTCGTTCCCGGAGGTTCAACTTCCGGTAGGCCCTCTAAAGGTGACACTGGACATGGCTCGGATTCGGGTTTCTGATTTTCTGATTCTCCCAAAAGGAGAAGAGCATACTTCTCTAGCCCGTCTCTTTACCCAAACATGCTAA
Source organism: Sequoia sempervirens (assembly GCA_007258455.2). NCBI lineage: Eukaryota > Viridiplantae > Streptophyta > Pinopsida > Cupressales > Cupressaceae > Sequoia > Sequoia sempervirens. Next base: position 92,704,454 of record VDFB02000002.1, on the reverse strand, counting down.
ACAACCTTAATCACCGAGCTAGTTTCACTTCACCAAATCCACACGCTTTTGGGTTTCTGATTCTCTCAATGAGAGAAGAGCATGATCCCCTGACGAGTGAAAGTGCTAAAGCTTCACTACCTTGCTCCGCTCCCTAAGAGTTCGTCATATTAGTAAGATCATAAGGAGCCTGGATTTGTCCATGGTCATCACCTCTATGTAACAAAGAGCCAAATTCCCTACTCACTATCGAAACTCCTAAGAATTTTAACGAAGCCCTAATTAGACTATGTGAATTGAAAAACAAGAAAACAAACACAATTTTTTTTTTTTTAAATAAAATCTTTGACAAGCGTAAGTGTTTGTTTTCAAGTCTTTGTCATGCGTCCTGCAATCAAACCGTTAGTGTGTTTCAAGTTCTCTGACTGGCGTCCTGCAGAAACTGTTATGCTGTGAAAAAAGAATTGAGAAGAACCAGAATTAAAAAGTCTAATTTAATCTAGTCAAAATTAAATCTAAGAAGAATTAGTTAACAAAACTAAAATTAAACTAAATTAATCTAATACTAAACTAAAAATTTAAAACAAAACTAATCTAAATTAATAAAATTAAAAAATCTAATCTAAATTAAAAAAAATCGAATCTAAATTAATAATTCTAATTTAAATTAATAAAGTTAAAAAATCTAAAGTAAAAAAAATCTAATTTAAATTAACAAAGTTAAAGAATCTACTTTAAATTAACAAAGTTTAAAAAAATCTAATTTGAATTTTAGAAACTAAAAAAATCCTAATTTAAAAATCTAAATTAAAGACTAAACCAAACTAACTAAAAACTAAACTAAATTAAGATTAAAAACTAAATTAGAATTAAAAACTAAACTAAATTAAAAACTAAAAATTAAAAACTAAATTAAAAACATGCATAAAAATCTTCAAATTTAATTTCTGAAAAATCTGTTTATAATGAGTAGATAAAAACAGAAACCCAGAAATTTTTTGAAGCAAAAAATAAAACCCAGAAATCGTTTTTTAATCCAGCAAGTAGAAGATGAAAAAATAATTTTTTTAAATCTTTAGCCAGCTGAAAAAAATGACGCGCGACGGTTTTTGTGCAGCTATTTTCTTCAGATCTGTGAAATAAATCAAAAAACTGAAAGATACCCAGATCGGATTTTGACCCTGGCTACAAAACCCAGAAATCGTTTTTCCTGCAATTGAGTGGAAGCTGGATTAATGAATCAAAACTAAAAACGAAATTAAAAACTACACTAAAAAACTAAAAATTAAAAACTAAATTAAAAACTGAATTAAAAACTAAATTAAAAACTGAATTAAAACTGAATTAAAAACTAAATTAAAAACTAAACCTTCTAAATTAAAAGCGAAATTTAAAACTAAAATTAAAAACTAAATTAAAACTAAATTAAATTAAAACTAAAAAATTAAAAGCAGTTGGTAAAATGTATAGCGAAAAGGAAATATATTTATATACGAATCCTTGCATGCAAGGATGCTCAATGAGTCCTTGCCAAAATCAATTCCTGACTCTCTATCCGAGAAAATGAGGGATTGATGTTGTAGCCCCTCAAATTAACCACATTACCCTGCAAATACAATCTCGGAACGAGAGATTCAAAGAGGAGAAGCAAGAATGCCAATCTCCATGAATCCTGTTCTTGCAATGCAACAATGAAAACTAATCTAAATGGCTGTAAAATGTAATAAACCAAACTAATTTATTGAAATGAAACTTAATCTACATGCAATGCCATAGATGAATTATTTTGCAAATTAATTTACTATGAAGATTAAGCTAAAATGCAATATTAAACTATATGCTCTAAAAATAAGATGCTTATATAATCAAACTAATGTAATCTCAAATGATAAAATTCAAATTTGCAGCATAAGTCTGATGTAAAAATTTGTGATTCTTTTTTTTTTTTTGAAATGAGAATGAGAGGGCTCATTTTATAGGCAAAAGTGAAATTGAAGGCAAATTCAGGAGCAATGTGGGATAAATAGAAAAATAGAAACAAATCTTGATTGGAATTATTTTTTTAGTTTATTTCCCTTTTAACTGATTTGTTTCCCTTTTTTTCATCACAGGATATTCTTGAGAGGATATTTCATTTATTTAATTTAATTTAAGATGATATATCTCTTTTAATAAAATAAAATAAGATTATGTAATTTAGAAATGAATATTAATAAAATAAAATAAAATTATTTAATTAAAAATAGATTTAATTAAATAGCATCATTTTATTTAAGTAATATTAACTTCAATTAAATAACATTATTTTATTTATTAAAAGTTTATTTCTTTGATTAAATAAAATTAATGAAACATTCAACCAGGAAAATTGAAACATTTGAAATAGTTATGAATTGATTAAGAAATTTGATTTGAAAATGCGACAATCATTGATTCAGAAAGTTGATGTTGACAAATTAAATAAATGGGGCCCAAAGTCTAGGTGACCATTTTAGGTTGCATACAGCTCCTGTTGTAAGTTTGACTGTGTGAAAAGTGGAGACAAATACAGCATATTCTGGACCCAATTTTGACAAAATAGCAAGAACTAGTTTGCTTTCTTGCTGGGATTTGTCGATTCCACATCCTTTCAGTTGGAGTAATAAGGCCTTGAACTTTGTGAAAAAGTCTTGAATATTTTCAAATTTGCTCGGATCTAATGAGATGAGCTCATTTTCAAGAATGTGACCCCGCATCTCATCTTGCTTCCCAAAAAGAGTTTCTAGCGTAGTCCAAACCTCGTTTGGATTTTTGCATGCTTCAACATGAAACAACAATTCTGGAGACATGGATAAGCATAAGAGACCGAAGGCCTCATCCATGCGATTGAAATATTTGGATTTTTCAACCGTAGGATTTGGTTCAATCTCTGTTGCCATGACTATTCGATACAAGCCTCTACTTCTGAGCTGAAGCAAAATCTTTGGCTTCCATTTGTAATAGTTATATGGCGTGAGAATTGCAGAGGTTGGAAATTCCATTCTTTGACTCTGATCTTCAGCACCTTCACAGATGCAAAATGCAGCCTTGCTGACCAGATCTTCAGAATGGTGCGCGGGTCCAATGGCAGCGAGTGAAAGGCTTTGGCTTGGCGACGAGGATCTTTGCCTTTTTGAAACACGTACAAGGGTGATGGATGCTCAGGGATGATGCCACAATTTGAGAGCTTTGAGGGCACTGCTGTGAGAATTCAGGTTGAATTTAACAGCATTGATGGCTGTTGTAAGAAATTGCGAACCCTGCAGTAGATATTCACGCTTTGAAAGAATCGATCTTATGGGTGAAAAACACGCCTCTCCAACATAGAATCGCTGCTTGCACAAGAATTTTCAGCTTCAATCGCCCTTTGAATAACAGATCCGGCTTTTGTGGGTGAAACATGCCTTTTCTGTTTTGAAGCGATGCTACCTCTAATTGCTGCTGCTTCCACTTTCGATGGCTGGTGCCTTTAATCGGCAAGATCAGGCCTTCTCACACCTTCCAAGCTAAGAAACAGAGAAAGAAGAGGAACAGATAATACGCCAAGAACAGACAAACAGCAAATCAGCCAAGCTGGGGTTTCTACGCCAATAACAGACAAAGAAATAATACGCTTATTGCCAAGGAAGGAAGAGAGTCAGCCTGCATTTGCTTCGACCTGATAACGTCCTTGCAAGGCTCTGATACCATGTGGATTTCTCCAGATCTACAAAAACATTTATCAAGCACAGAAAAGCAATTTGCATCAAACCAACTTCTTCCTTATTAAACAAAAGCAATGCAAGGTTACAAATATATAGCCTCCGTAGAACACAATCGTAGGAGGAAAATTTGGAGGAAAATCAGGGAAGAATCCCATGAGATAAAAGAGGAGAAACAGAACTATTAGTTAGCTTATAATCAGCAATCTGTTAACTGTTTGAAGTGCAGTTGGAAGCAACATGCGTAATAGCTGTTGTATGTTGGTAACAGTAATTGCACATCAGTTAACTGCTCTAAGAGAGTTAATTGCGCTAACACTATAGCATATGTGCATCATCAAGCCTCACAGCCCATTTTCCATTGCGACATAAAATCTTCAAATATTTTGCTAGACAACACATTCACAACAAAAGTAGCAGACTTTGGCCTTTCTCGGCTACGCCCTTCGGATGATAGGCACCTGAGCACCATGTTTGCGTCGGGCACTCCAGGTTATGTGGATCCTGAGTTCGTGAGGACCAGTCAATTTACTGACAAGAGTGATGTTTTCAGCTTCGGTGTAGTTTTGCTGGAGCTTGTCACAGGTTTGAAGCCGTTGCTGCCTAGAGGAGGATCTACTTGTGCTTTGTATGACCACTTCCTCACCGCAATTAACGACAACCGCCTCACTGAAATTTTAGATCCTAGAGTGGTGAAAAAGGAAAACCAAGGTCAGATGGAGAATATGGCAAGGCTAGCAAAAGCATGTTTACAAGGGAAAGCAGAATCAAGGCCGTCCATAAGAGAGGTAGTAGAGGAACTTGTTTGGATAAGAGCCGCCACAAAACAACCGGGGCTTTATAGAGATGTGAGTCTTGTTGAGCACAGGGGTGATCCAAAACAAGCTAGGCTGTTTTACCATGCTTTGCCAACTACCAGTGATAGTACTTGTAAGAATACTGCAGAGGAATATTACCACAGTTCTCCATCTGTTACAGCAATTTCTTCAGAAGGTCCTTCCACTGCGTTGCTTCAGATTGAGATGTCAGAAACATATGCGCGATGATCAAGTCAATGCACGACCGGAGAAGCAGTACGCAGGTAAGGCACTCTTCATATCTTTGCTTTTAAGATGCGTAAAACGACCCTTGTCTTTAACGAGGTGCAATAGAATGACTGAAAGGCATTTGATTACGCTTATACGTGTTGTTTCTAGTAGTCGACGTTTTTTCCTCTGTAATGAAGGCGACAAATCATTTATTCTCTATCTAGATGATTGAAAAGTAGGACAAAGGTTATTACATCATTTTTACTTTAGTTTATTCTTATTTTCATCCAATATATGCATGCAGGTGTTTTGCAAACAGCAGCTACTGCAGTAACCATATGTTTAGTTCCCTGCTACAGTTACGATGCGAAGTGTCCATTTAGTTTTGTTGTTGTGCAAGTTTTAAACATTTTATTTAATTTCTCGTCAGAAACAAGTTGTAATAATGCACAATCCTAGTGCAATACATTATATGACTTTATGGTCAAACGGTACTTTTATAATTTATTATCTAATTGTTAGATATGAAATTATGTTTTGAGTATTTATCATATATTTTTATATTTGTTTGAAATCAAAAAGTTTTTTAATAGAAATAGTTCAGTTCAAGAAGATAATTTCATGTGTATAAATGTGAAGATGATAAAATATTTTTAGATTTAATTGAGTTGTGAATAATATAAATATTTATTTGTAATTTATACATTTTATTTTGTTTTCTTATATTTTTAATTAATATATATTTAATTGATTAATTTATAATTGTGTGTTTGATTAATTAAGGATTTTTTCTACTAATCTTCTAATTGGTGATATGAATATTTAAATTTTTTTTTGTTATAATCATATTTATTTAAATAAACAATATTTAAACATAGTTATGGTATTTATTATTTAATTTAATATTTGAAATAATATCTTGTTATATTCAATTAAGAAATGTAAATATCTATCTAAAATAGAAATTAATATTACAACTTATGGACTTACTTTATGCATAATGTTTTAGTGACAAAAAACAAAGATGAAAGCCTCAACACTAGGTTGTTGGGTCTTCAACACTCTCTCAAGTATATATTTATATAAAAGGACCTAACAACACACAAAAAAAAAAGGAATATAGTGCTAAACTAGTAGTTGTATACTTAGTTTCATACACTTAGTTGTGATGTATAATATTTATCATAAGAAGTTAATATATTTTTCTTATGTATTAGTGGTGTTGGGTTTTTATTATTACTATGGTGGAAATGAGTATTACAACTTATGAATTTACTTCTTGCATAATGCTTTACTGCTAAAAAAACTAAGATGAAAGACTTAACACTATGTTGTGGGGTCTCCAACACTCCCTTTAGTATATCTTTATATAAAAGGATCTAACAATGCAAAAAATGTAGACATGTAGAGCTAAATTAGTAAGTGTACAATTGGTTTCATACAATTAATTGTGATGCATAATATTTATCATAATCTAAGTTATAATTATTTTCATATGTATTGTTGGTATTAGGATTTTATGAGTAAAATGGTGAAAATTTCATGCCTTGCAAATCTTTGTTTTTGACTCGGTTGGAGTGCAATGTCTAGTGTACATATGGCACATTTTGACACAAAAGTTGGAAAATAATTTGAACATGACTTGATTCTATCTACAGAAGTCCATAAAGGATGTTCCCAATTCTTGACTTAGTTTAGTTTTGTGAGTGCATAAATGATCCTATAACTTGTAGGATTAAATTTAAATTGGGCTTAAGTTGGCTCCTTGTAGCTAGCAATTATTAGTTGATTTGAGCATAAAAATTATGAATTAATTTCTAGGGTGTTGCATTTAAGGAAAAAACCTAATTCACTATGCATCCATCAATAGATCAATTTTGGAGCAATCAAGATATATGTGTAGCATAATAAATTATCAAAATTACATTGTCAATTGATATAAGCACTTTAGGCATCCATTGTATATTTTCTAAATATGTTTGATCATTATTTTATACCATTGAATTGAATCTTAGAGGGTTTTAACCAAAGAAGAACATTATAACCCCCAAAGGATTTACTTAATAATCTTTTTGAATCCCAAAATTGGTACTCTAAATCTTAGAACTCAATTATGCTTTCAAGGTTGGGGGTTATCATCATGAGAGAAAAAATGTGGTTCATCCACATATAATGGAGGGTTAAAGGTTAATTGATGGGAGTGGGTTATCTCTCTTATGTTGAAATGAACAAGACAACTAAGAGGAGGGTTGAATCGGTTGTAAAAAATTAAGACATCAAAACCCTCAATAGTAATCAGATCCACAACATTCATTAAACCCTTAATCTGTTAAACTGATTAATCATGAAATGAAAATAATAGTAACTGAAATAACAAAACCATACATAAGACAAAATAGGTTTATGTGGAAAACCTAATTAAGGAAAAACCATGGGGAGGATTAGCTCACAATATAAGTAATAGAAAAATTGGTACAAGGGTTCACTGCTAGAATAGGACACATTGTCCAAAAAGGCTCACAACTAGGTCTCATTGCCACAGAAAGAAATAAAAGAAGATTGAAGAGAAATTTTACACAAAGAACAACTTCTCAATCCAACAAGGAGTCCACCATAATTGCTACAACACTTTCATAACCTTTCTTGAATGATTTTAGACACTTTCAACTCACTACTTTTAGGAATCCAAACACTTGAAATTCACATTGCTCTACTCAAATTTGCATCACACACATCACTCGCATCAATCTCACATCTATCTTGCTTCTCTCTTGTGTTTGAAAACAACTCCACTCTTATTTATATCAACCTCATCCTCAAACACCTTCTATAAGGTTAGAAACTATCAGATATACTTACAAATTCAAATTAGGTCGGCACCTAAACATTCTTGTGGTGGATAGGAACGAAGGTGAACCAATATAAATCCTTAATTAGGACCCAAATAGATCCCAAAACACCCTAGCATGATTTTACAAGCCTCACATGTAGTGCTAACACAAGGTCGACGAACACCCATGCTAAACACCATAACCATTAAGTACATGCTTCCTTAAATCAATCTAAAAATTTTGAACAACAAGATTCAATTAAATTGATCTAAAATAATCCATGAATCACCTGAGATTCATCAAACACTTTATCCAAACTTACATCATAAAAATACTTCAACTCACAACAACTAGTAAACCTTATTCACAAACTGACTTATGAAACACACATTGTACTACACCAAATCAAGTAAAATCTTGAATACTGAAAGATATAAACATTATAAGAAACTTCCCAAATCCACACAACCTAAATCCAACTATGGAAAAATTTGAAGCAAATACATTTCTCCCAAGCCATAGAAAACATCACTGAAAAATTAGTTCACACATTGCTAAAAATATCTCTTTGTACAACGATCCAGAAACCCATATTCTAAATAAAGAAACTTCTAATAGCCTTGAACAACATATCAGATCTACATAGGCATAGCATCAACATAGAAGAAACATGGAGAACAATATTGGAGCATATTTTGAACACTTGCAGAACACTTTTTTTATGTTTATCAAAATTTCTCAAAAGCATTTAGAAACCAAGTACCATAGACATCATCTTAGCTCATTACCTCATTCAAACACATCTCCAGAAATTGCAACATAAATATAGCTCCATGTACTCAAAACACTTCCTCAATATCTCAACTACACATGCACAACCTATGCCAACCTATTTTCATAATTTTCTCAATATCCTTGACACATAGATGACATAAATGACAACACCAGGTAGTAGATAGGCCTATTGAAATCAATGAAAACACCTTCATACTTGCAACATCTTATGCTTTAAGCTTAGCTTATACTTAAGAGGGATGAAAAGGGTCTTCTCCCAATTGATGGTGAATAGAATGTTGCAAGCATTGGCTAGGGTTCTAATACCCTAGTTGTGTCTTCCTTTTGTTGGTGCTACATCTGATCAACATCTTAGGGGCATCTAATCGATGGGGTGGGTCATGGGAGGAGGCTATGAGAGTTATTTTTTCTTTTCCTTCTTTGGCTGCTTCCAGTGTTCTCTTTGCAGCAAACTATTTTTGATCTACTTCCTTCTTTGATGTTTCTTTGTGGTTTGGTTGTTTTGTGCCTTGTTGGTGGTTGGTTTAGTGGTGGGTGTTTGTTGTCTTCTTACACTACAATGCTTATAGTGTATTGGTTCCCATTTGGCAGTTTGTTGTTGCATGTGGAGATTTTTTGTCATTTTCTTTGCATGGATCCCCGTGGGGTCTCGAATAGACCAAGTTGTTTATCTCTTGTTATGGATGGTCGAATAGATGGTTTGCACATAGTTAACCATGAGGAGTGTTCTCTAAAGGGTGGTGGGTTTAAATTGCAAAAAGTAAATAGTAGTTTAGAGTGATCAAAAATTTGCTTGGTCTTGGTGATCCAACTAGACTCAATGGAAAAGGATATAGAATACCTATGCAATCATGTTTTGATTTGCAAGTTCATGGGGAAGTGGGTCTTGCAACAAAAAAATTCTTCATTGTTGATTTCTCTTATTTAGTTTATAAGAATAGGGCATTTGAGGGTGGCCCATATTTTTACAATCAAGTGGTTCTTTTCATTAAACCATGTCATCCAAGCTTTAACTCTACATAGGAGCTCCCCTCTAGGGTTCCTAGTTGGGTGTGCCTCCCGTGCCTACCTTTAGAGTTTTGGAAGAGCTATATCTTAAAGATGATTTCCATTTTACTCAAGAAACCTGTCAAACCTTCACAACAAGCTTTGAGTAAAAGGGTAATTTCTTTCATACATGTTTGTGCTGAAATAGACTTGAATAATCTATTATAGGATTTTGTAAAAAATTGTATTGGGTCTTCAAGTCTTGGACTCAGTAATTGGACCATAAGGCTCTACCTTTCCAATGTAGGATATGTCACATGAATATGGTCACTTAAAGAGGAAATACCCTGGGGTCACTTAGGCTTCTAAAGAGGGACAATGGGAAAGCTCTAGTATAGGGGTCTTGGCTGATAAAGAGGAATTTGTACTAGTTTAGGCTCGTAACAAGGGCTGGGGATTAAAGTAAACTCTTAGAGATAAACAAGATTAGGATACTTTCAATAGATTTGAGTTCCTTGATAATTTGGCTCAAGAGGAGGGTGTGCCCTTGAGTCTGCAAATGCCAGTTGGTGGGATATTTGAGGGTCACCTCGAGGACCAGGAAAATTTTGATCTTAACTCCACTCAAATTTGGGTGTCTAGGAGGATTAGATAGCCATAGATATTCCTCCCTCTACTCCTGAGTAGGTGGAGGTGCTAGTGATACTTGAAGTTAAGGAAGGATTTGACCTTGCGGGGTCTAGTGTAGAGAAAGAGGTTGTTGGCAGTGGTAAAGGTAAAGCCTCTCCTCCTGCCTTGGGCTTGCAGCAAAAGCCCCCAAGAAGGGGGCTCTTGAGAAGCCCCCTAAGGTTCGATGAAAGAAGGATCAAGAAAAGGTTAAGTTGACTAGTGATAATTTGGTTGAGTCTAGATTAGTGTGAACTATTGATTATCATTTCTCCCAACCTCAAAGATGATTGTGCTTTCTTGGAATGTAAGGGGTATGAATAATATCTCTAGACAAAAGACTATTTGTGAGTTGATTTGGGTTCATTCTCTTGACTTGATCTTTATTCAAGAGACTAAGATGTCAGTTCATAGTATGATAAATTTTTCCCTTAAGATCTGGAATAGAGGCTAATGTTAGTGTGTGGGAGCATAAGGGGGCTCTAAAGGGGTTGCTTGTCTATGGGATCCATACAAGGTTGTTCCTATCTGGTGGTTGTCTAGTAGGAAATCCATTTCTCTTGTTTTTTCTTGCTTGGAGTATGGTGACATTGTCCTTATCTCTAATATCTATGCTCCAACTAATTTTCTTGGTAAATCTATGCTTTGGTCTCATGTTATATGTGTTCGCTCTCTTCCTCCTTTCCTTCCCTAGATTGTTGTAGGTGATTTTAATGTTATTCTTTTTTTGGAGGAAAAGTTTGGGGGTTTAGCTTGCTTGGAGCCCTCTTCAGAGCTCCTAAGAGAAAATATTGCTATCTTGCATCTTATTGGTGTCCAACCCCATTTTGGAAAATTTCACATGGAATAATAGGAATGTTGGGGGGGTTGCTATCTCTAAAAGGTTGGACAGGTTTTTGGTTTCTAGCTTTTGGGTTGGTGATAGATGGCCAACTATCTATGAGATTTTGGATTAGAGAGGGTATGATCATTGTCCAATCAAATTCTTGGCTCACCTTTCCATAAAATCCAAAAGGTGGGCATGTGCAGGATCATGGTATGCCAAACAGGCCCTTAAGTGGCAAAAAATTCAGAAAAATCAGTGTTAGGCAACTTGACGTAAATATTTGAATAAGTTATCTATATTATTTCAAAAATATGTAAGAATAGAATTTGTAGAAAAGTGAATGTAGTTTCTAAAATACTAGGTTTATTTAAAAATAAATAAAATCTATTTGGTGAAAATTTGAAATTTCAATGCAGTAGTACTTAAATTTCAGGGAAAAAATAAGAAGTAGGTGTCTGTCTGACCACCCTAACCATAATAAAATGATAATATTTTTTTGTAATATTTTACATATAAGTAGAGGACTCATGTCGGATGTGATGCATATTTTTTTGTAATTTTTTTCCAAGTAAATAGTTAATTATGAATTTTTTATTACAACTTTTAGAAAATATATAAAAGCCTGATGCAATTCGACCACCTTAACTTGGTCAAAAATTTATGAAATTTAATTTTCTTTTTTAATCCGATAGTATGGCAAACGCCAGAGATGTATGTTTTACAGTTCAAAAGTAATATGATACGTTGAAGTTATGAGATGTTTTCAATCGACTATCGATCGGGGACTTTGTTGGTGTTCCACAATAGAAAATGAATAATAATTATTTAGTAAGAAATTCAAAGTTAAAGTCTCATAATTTATATTTTTGGAAAGCTAAGAATCTCTATCTAAAACCAGCACTAGTTTCCATTAATTTTGGGTGAAAAAATTAAGTCGACCACATACCCTACAAATGGCCCTTTACCCTTTTTGGCATACCATGATCCTGCACATACCCAGGTAATCCTTTATATTCCAACTAATGTGGCTTCGAGATTCATCACTTCATGACTTGGTTCCTGTTTGTTGGCAGTCAAGGAAGCCAACTCATGGCACTGCAATGTACACCTTCACTAAGAGGCTTCAATATGTCAAGTATATGCTGAAAAGGTGGTCCAATATATATCATTTTGGTAATTTATTTTAAGCTAAGAAGGTTTCCCAAGCTCACCTAGATTCCATTTCCAAAAAAATCTAGGATCATGATCTTATAGAGGGATTTTGTAAGTCTGAAGATGCAGCTCTTTAAAAGAGGTAGAGGAATAGGAGTTGAGGGAATAAATATTTTGGAAGCAAAAGTTTTGTATTGATTGGCTTCATGAAGGTTATAGAAATACCACTTTCTTGCACAATTATGTGAAGGACAAAAGTTAGGGTAACCTCATTTCTTCTTTTAGGTCCTTAGAAGGTAATATTCTTTCCTCCTTTGATGCAATATCTAAAGAAACTATTTGGTTCTTTTCCTCTTTGTTCACTGTGGACTCCCCTCTTGCCTCTAAGGAAGAAGCACAAATTTTAAGTTGTATTCCTTCTCTAGTTTCTAGTAAAATGAATAATTCTCTAATCAAGCCTATCTCTTTGAATGGGCTAGATGAAATGATGTTCTTATTGAAGAAGGGGAAGGCCCCTAGGCCAAATGGATTCCCTGTTGAGTTTTTTCAAGAGTTTTGGGATTTTATCAAGTTGGATCTCCTTCATGTTGTTTAGGAGTCTCATATGTAGGAACAAAAAAATGTTGAGAGCTATGAATGCTACTTTTCTTGCCCTTATTCCAAAAAAGTAAGGTGCCGATTCTCATGATCTCTTTCGACCCATAGCCTTATGTAATGTTGTGAAAAAAATTATTACTTTAAGCTTATTGTAGAGCACCTCAAGTTGTGGTTGGATATGTTAATTTTTGAGGAGTTTAGGGTGGGTTTGTTCCTAGTAGGTAGATTCTTGATGGGATTGTTATTGTAGTGGAAGTTATCAATCCACACTCGCATTGCCTCCCCCATGTCTTTGTGACCTAGAAGATGTCCAACATCAACTGCGAGATGATCATCAAGGAATACATGTGAGGGTCATGCTCTCACCCACCATCTCTCATAGCCTATAGTGGTGCCCACATCATCCAAATCAGATGTTGGGGGTACATCCTGTTCTACATCATCAAAGCCACTGAAATCAATGTTGTCAATGGTAGGATGATAGATATGTCCTAGCCTGGCACCACTCCTTAAAGCTCTCAATTTTGTAGGTCATGTCTAAGATGCTATCTGAATTTTCCCAAACTGACACATGACAAAATCATAATAAAATGGTATAATAATAAAAGGGTATGTGCAAGATCATGATGGGTCAAAAAGTGGCAATATGATGGGTATGTGGCTGATGACTATTTTTTTACCCAAAATTGATGAAACGAAAATGGTTTTTAAAGGGGATTATCAAATTTCCACCAATATAAATTATGCTTTACTTTGAATTTAATAAGTAATTATTATTCATTTTCTATTCAAATTACAACTGAAGTCCTGATTGATAGACTGATTGAAAAACATCTATAGCTATCAAACGGTATCACATTTTTTGAATCTAAAACATGCATCGCATTCTATGCTTCGTATACTATAGGATTAAAAAGAAAAGATGAATTTCATGAAGTTTTGACCAAGTTAGGTGGTCAGACATATGAGTTTTTTTATATTTTTTAAAAGTTGTAATAAAAAAACATAATTAATTATTTACTTGGAAAAAAATTACAAAAAAATATGCATCACATCGGGACATGAGTCCTCTACTTATATATAAAAACTTATAAAAAAAACATTATCATTTTATTCTTGTTAGGGTGGTTAGACACACACCTACTTCTTATTTTTTCCCTAAAATTTAAGTACTATTGCATTGGAATTTGAAATTTTCACCAAATAGATTTTTTTTTTTAAACAAACCTAGTAGTTTGGAAACTACATTCAATTTTCTATAGATTCTATTCTTACATATTTTTAAAATAATATAGATAACTTATTCAAATTTTTACATCAAGTTGCCTAACTCTGATTTTTTTGATTTTTTTGCCACTTAAGGGCCTATTTTTTCCATGATGATCCTGCACATACCCAAAATAACTTCATCCAACCTAAATTTATCCTACTACATCCTAGTCAATTGTCATGTATGATCCAACCATTGTACTTTAGTTGTATATGGTCTCCATAATATATCATCCTCCTCTAAGTGATCAAATCAGACTCTCTAGTGTAGCAAATCACCTCACTATCATGCTTATCTTAGAGCATAAATACATGCTCTTGGATAACTGAGGGTTGCTATGGTGTTAAAACTATCCAATTCAGTACATGTGAAATTCTTGAAGGCCCGCACCTAATTAAGTGTATAATAGACTATACTATGATGCTCTCAATAAAAAAATCAACCTAGATCATAATAGAGATGAGCAATCATATTGCAACCCCATGTAAAAATGGTTCACTTCTACTCCACATTATGAATGATTTAAATGAGGCCTCCCTTGAGGTGTGTGCCTCATCCATCAAGCACAACATCTAGCACAATAGTCACACACATAATCCACTGAATGATGGAGATCAATAATAGGGAAGTCATTGTAGCTCAATGTCAACCCTGATATCCTCAAAAGAAACATAGTGACTGATGTAATAATAAATTTCATCCCTCATCTATCAAAGTGTGTGATCCTCCTCTAAGTGGACGATTTCACCACAAATGTGTATCCTAAGAATATAATGAACATCCTCCAATGTCATCGTCATATCCCCTATTGGGAGATGAAATGTGTAAGTATTTGAGTCCAATCTCTCTACGAGTTCCATCAACATGACATCATGATACCTCATTGGTGGCATGAGGTATATCCAAAACAATCTAGTAGCACAAATTGTCTCTTGCTCCTCCTCAGTTAGTCAGGTAACTTGCTTGTGAAGGAAAGAGAACTATTTTCCTCCCATATGCTATTAGGCGCATGGAAGAATCTAAAAGAAGCAAAGAAAAACATCAATAACCCAACAAATAAACATTCAACCAAACAACTAATGGCAAAGCAAAACTGCCCTTCGACATTCTTCCCAAAATGGAATAGAGTCACTATTTTTGGATGAGGGGTCTAGGATAGGGGACCGTCATTCTTGGATAGGATTGTAAAAATGGGATAGGGTCACTCTTTTGGGATGGGGTCTCCATGATTTTTGGAAAAAGGCTAAACCAATGGAAAATGTAAAGGAAAATAAGAGGGTGAAGGTAAAATGAACTCACCTCTAGAATGGGATTATGTCATCTACAACCTTGGATCACATAACCTCTAATCTTTGGGGCTCATAGGGTCATCAGCTTGGCATCTTCACTCCTTTCCAACGAGGTAATCTCCAAATGGTAAATGTGAAAATGATAGTCAAAAGCATGATTTTGCACTAACATATAGTAAACTTTCTTAATAATACATTTTACTAAAATCATCATAATGGGGGCTAGCGAACTCCATTTTTGGTGATTTCTATTGTGTTGGATTCATAGTTACATCCTCAATCTCATTCAATGTTTACTAATAGATGGTGTTGTGATATCATAACCCTATCATAAGCATAATTTCTATGAACAAAAAATACTAATTTTATGAGGTTAGATTGTTACCTTGATTCCACCTCCATAATGCAAGAGGAATCTGGGGGCATACATATACACTCGAATTTGGTTCTCCATAGAAGTTTGACATGTTTTATGATGATTTTGAATAGCTAACAAATTGGTTTTGTAGGATGTAGTTCCTAACATTGTCATTTTATAGATAAGTACTTGGGGGCTTCATTCTCCCTATTCACAAATAAATTATATATAATCCATGTATGAGTATCATTTTATGAAGCATGGTTTACTTTCAAGTACTTTAGATTGTATATGCATGTAGTGTCATATGGCTGCTAAAGTGAGGGATAAATGTAGGGTAGAAAATTGTACTCCTTTGTAGGTGATAGTACAATTTCACACTTAGTTTGGAGCTATTTTAGCGACCTTACATTATACATTTGCACTCTTCCTAAATATTCCCTAATTCCCTTTATTATGCATCCAAGGCCTATTTTTATCATTTTTTGGCATTGAAACAGGCATTGAATAAATGCATTCAAACATTAATCTTC